>JAGIKU010000357.1:600000-923193 GCA_020086695.1 Penicillium sumatraense | reverse complement strand
CCCCCCCCCCCCCCCCCCCCCCCCCCCCCCCCCCCCCCCCCCCCCCCCCCCCCCCCCCCCCCCCCCCCCCCCCCCCGGATTTTGGGATTTTAGAAGGGAGGATAAGCAAAGTAAAAAGTATTTTTAATTCTCGTGCCCTCCAAAAAAATTGTAGGAAGAGTTGATACGTTAAAAGAAATCTGATCTCTATTTAACAAATAGCAGCGAATGTTGCCCATGAACTGATTGGGCATGGTGTCCAATAGACGCGCAGGGAATAAGTACTATACTCTCCATGTCAATGGCAAGTCTGGCGGCTTGTTTACATGTACAAGGATGCCGCGAAAATGACATCACGCTTGATCAGTTCCTGTGCTTGTTGCATCTTCGTATAGAGCGAGGGATCTCCAACCAGCTTGGCTGCATTTCTCACTTCACGGCACGTCTCATCAAGTCGACTGATGGTCCGGACAATAGTGCCTTCCATCACATCAGTCAGGTCAGTGATACGATTGAAAGACATTCCCTTTGCCCATTCATAAACCACTTCGGCCAGACCAAAGCGTGGCTTACTGGCAAAGTCATTGGAGTCTTCGCTGGACTGGATGACTTGGTGCAAGATCTGGAAATTATTGACCCGCTCGGATATGCGGATGATGGCTTCCTGTCCCTTCTCCAGTCGAGGGGTGAGCTTGGGAGTACTCTCTGTCTTCTCCTGGAACACAAATGCAGAAAGGAGAGCAACAATCTCCTCTGGCTCATACTCGGCAAGAACGTTTTCCAGCACCAATTCCGTCAGGACAAGCTCATCCGCGGAGTGAATTTCGCATGCCACCTTACCCTTCAATTGGACTCGGCCCGCATCGTCCACAAATCCTAGCTCCTTCAGAACTTGAATGCGTTGTTCATAGTCTGGAAGCAGTTGAAGATTTTGATCCGACATCAGCTGTTTTAATTGCGATATGTTTTCCTTCACTTGCCATTCGTCGTTTTGCATTTCGAACTGGTAGAAACGAGACGTTAGAAGGCGGCTGAAGAGTAAATAGTGATATAGTCCTGACTTACATGCTTTAAGAAATTGGGACATTGTAAACAATGACCGGATTGGGCAATCTCGGCTTGGGCTTGCCGCTGATCCAGGATATCTCGAACCTGCAACTCTTTAATGCGAGACCAATCGATCTCATCCCACGCATCATTGAGCCAAGAAGAGGTGTACTTGGTCAACTCCTTATCTGCGTATTTTATGGCTTCTTCAGGATTGTTAATCAGGAGCAGAAGGACAGGAAGGTAGACGGGGGTAGTACCTTTCTTGATATTAAGGTACCAAATAGGACCCGTGACCTTAACCTGGGTATTTGTAACGCATTCAAGCTCCGTCAACGGAACTTTGACGCCCTTTAAGTGCATTGAAGCACCATTCTGAGGAAGCTCTTGGAAGAATTGCCGAACCTTTGGAAGGAACGGAAGAATATCGCTGGGGTGGCGTTTCTGGCTCACAGTTCCAATTTCAAGCACTTGGAGGCATGGCACTGGCCCTGATGTAACACCTTCCTTCACTAGAATACCGGCTGTGCGTAATCCATCCTGCAAAAATGTTAAAAAAAAAAAACCAAGTGTGCTTGAGTTCTAGACAGATAAATACCTTTTGGTATACCACCAATCTCTTCATATTAAAAAGTCGCTTACCAACCGGGGAGGAAAGCAGGTTAGCGTGTAATTCATTGGTGAGTCGTTTGAATTCAATCGAGGCTGTGTGACAAGCCTCAAGATCCACATCACAGATATCACATGGTTCCCGCTTAATTTTCGTCAGACTGGCTTCTGAAAGCTGAACCTGCTTCTCATGCTCCGGTAAGAGGGCCTGGGTGGCGTTTTCACTGAAACTTCTTTTAATCATCTCTTCTATCTTCAGTGCTTCCACACGAAGAAGATTGAGAATCATGTTGTATGTCAGTCGGAATTGAGACCGAAGTTTAGTCGGGTCCCCGAGTATCATCTTTTTCAATGCGGCAGCAGGCGGTGCCTCGTCGCGCCCACTGGCCACAACAATGACATAGCCCACGTTGTCGAGACCTCGACGACCCGCACGCCCCGCCATCTGTGTATATTCACCGGGGAGTAGATCGCGGAAGGCCTTACCATCGTGTTTGCGGAATCCGGAAAAGACGACTGTGCGGGTTGGTAGGTTCAGACCCATTGCAAAGGTTTCAGTGGCGAAAAGAACTTTCACAAGTGATTTTGCGAAAAGAATCTCGACAATCTCTTTCATAATGGGCAACAAACCGCCATGGTGTACAGCAATACCTCTACTGAGTAGCTCACGGAGATTGAGTATTTGAGGAAGAGTCCGGTCTTCAGGTTTGAGGCGAGTAAGTGACTTCTCAATGAACATGTGGATCAGGCTCTTTTCAGAGGCATTGCAAAAGTCTTGCTTGGAAAGAGATTCCGCGTTCTCCTGGCATCGTTTCTTGGAAAAAACGAATATGCAACCCGGTAGTAATTCCTCTTTCCGGAGATGTGAGACCAAAGAAACCCAAATTGTTTTATCTTGGGCTGCAGATGTTCGTCCACCTCCTCGCCCAGTGCGAGCAATATTCCCAGTCCCCCGGTTGGAAGGCTGACCACGCCCTCCAGGCTGCCCGCGACCACCTCGTTGGGGAGGGCCCCCACGCTGTCCATTGCCTCGACCACCCCTAGCACCGGGTTGGCCACGACCTCCGCCTCGTCCCTGTCCTTGTGGCCCACCCCTCTGTACTTGACTTTGAGCTAGTGCGTCGGCCTCTTTCTTGGCCTTAGCATCTCTTCCAGACATAGCATCATTCGCTTTCTTCCAGCCGGGCTCGAGGAAGCGCTTATTGGAATCGACAATCTTGTACTTGTCTTTTCCAGCCCAAAGGTAATGCTCGAGGGGAACAGGTCGTTTGGGAGTTGAAATCACGTATATATCTTTCTTCTTTGTGCGGCCAACCCAAGAGGCGAATTCATGAGTGTTTGGTACAGTAGCGGACAACAGGATCAAGGTAACATGCTCCGGAAGCATAATGATGACTTCTTCCCAAACCACACCACGCTCGAGGTCATTCACATAATGTACTTCATCAAAAATGACAAATTCAACATCCCGGATGAGATCTGCACCTCGATAAAGCATACTTCGCAGGATCTCAGTAGTCATAATCAAACAACTAGCTTCAGGATTAATCTGAACATCTCCCGTCAGGATTCCAACATCTTCAAAGGTTGTCCTGAAATCGCGGTATTTCTGGTTGCTCAGGGCTTTTATCGGAGATGTGTAAATGGCCTTGGTCATGTGTTTCGATGCAAGCGCAATTGCATATTCCGCCACGACTGTTTTTCCAGCCGATGTGTGAGCAGCAACAAATACGGAATCGCCGTTTTCAAGGTGGTAAACAGCCTCTTTCTGGAATGTATCCAACTCGAATGGCCACTCTCTAGCCATGTCGGGGACGAGTTCGCTGAAATTTGTAATCTCCTTGTTGACATCAACAACATGAGCCCATTCCCTCCCTTTCTGCTTCTGAAGCCCAGCGAGTAGTGGATTGCGCGGTTCCAGGGCGGCAAACTCCACTGGCAAGAGAGCATCGATGTCTTCCTCTTCATCGTCACTTATCTCATCTTCACCATCCCCGTCAACGGTTCGTGATGCATCATTTTCCTGTGTTCCCTCAGCCTGATCGGGCTCGACATGACTTTCTTCTTGAAGGAGGGCGTGTTCGACTTCTTGGTCCCCTTCTGCAGACTCTTTGGACTTTGCTTCCTCGAACGCATGGCCCCGGCTAAACCCTGGGGGAACTGTGAGAAGACCACCATCAGTCCCAAAATCAATAATTCGGTCTAGGCCTGTCTGTTTTCCCCCGCTGCGCTTTTGCTCTGGTCCCTGGACGTCCGCTTCCATTTCAGCCAGAGCCTCGACCCCCTCTAGTCCGCCTGGGGCAAATGGGAAGAACCCTGCTGCGCCTCTAACAAAGTCCGCACGCCCGGCCGGCCTGCGAAGCAGAGAAGTGGAGTTTTTCGCAGTTTCACTTGTAGCTGGAACTGTCACCTCATGGTATCCGGTCACCCGTCCTTCCAGACCCTCTCGTGTGAATCGAGTTACGGTTCGCGTTTGCGTAGGAGCAATCTCAAATAGATCTGTGCTTTCTGTCGGAGTATCCCATCGTCTGAAGAAAAGATTAGCCAAGTTCTTTTCTTCCCCGCAACGAGGAAGCGCAAATAGAGAAGCCAGATCACATACTGTTGAAGCTGATTCAGCCATTTCGGTGTGAAGTTGGATGATGGAGTCAGAAACTCAGCTTCCAGTTCTGCTAAAAGCTCTTTTCCACTCTGGTGCGCTTGTTTTCGTGGACCTGGGCCGCGCGACTTCCCATTGTCGTTGTCGGTTATTGGGGTCTCGATGTGAGTCTGTATTGAGCCCAAATCAAGGTCTTTGGCTGTTAGCCTTAGATTTTCCATCGCTGAGGCTAGTGAATTCGCCATTGTCAATCGAGGGCGCTCAATGGGGAATCAAAAGTTATCGTCAATCGAAGATGTTCAATTCGGTAATAGCGGTGCACCCCACATTGATGTGTGTTTCGGAATGAGAGTCAAATCTGAAAGTGAAGTAAGGAGTCCAAACTGGCAAGCTGATATGCTCTGCAATTTCGACTGCGACCTCGAGAAGTTTACCAGCAAGAAAGTTCTAGGAGACAGCACAGTCAAGTAGTCTTCGTCGGTGTGTGATCCCCGCTGGCAGGAGCTCCCAGGGCGGCACTTTGCGGCAGTATCGGGTAATTGAAGGCTGACGTCGTGTGGGGCACAGAAGTAGGTATGAACAGTTTTAATTGCCCACATCAGTATACTACCACTACTAATGCTGCTTTACAACTAAATCGAAAATCGAAATTTAAAACCTATGAGCAGACTAAAAATAGGCCACTGACTCTTTCTTTCTAGAAAACATAATATAGTTGAGAATGTTGAGCACCATCCGATTTACTACTCTTCCTTTGCCGTAAGAGTCACTAAGAGTGGAGATTGGTGGAATGAAACATAAGAAACCTGATCATGCGAATAGCTCTCCCTGCTAATTGGATTCAATTCCATTGGAAATCTCAACAGCGTGCGAGCAAGTATTATTTTCATACTGTCATAGGCGAATCTATAGACCTTTAGTATGATGAAGCTTTCCATTTCTTAGAACTTACTTTTTCCCTATGCAGCTTTGAGGCCCGACTGAAAAGGGCTGAAAAACCTCCTTTACATCTGCATTAAACTGCGGATCCTCTCCAATCCATCGTTCTGGAAGAAACTCAGTCGGTCTCGAGAAATTGCTTTCACTGCGATAGGCACTCCAATGGCTGATGTTCACAACAGTCTGGGAAGGTTAGCATGCTATCTTGACTGCTTAATACGTGTACTAGATTCCCACATTATCAGGAATAAAATGCCCATCAATTTGGATTCCACCGGGTACTGTTTGCCTAGGAAATCCATTTGTAATCGGAGGAAACATTCGGAGAGTTTCTTGGATCACAGCTTGAAGATAGACGAGCTTGTTTATAGATGAGACATCTATTTCAAGCTCATGTCTGAAATGGGTGTGAAGTTCTTCCATCAGATTGGCCATTTTATCAGGATTCAACAACAGTAGATATGTAGCTGATGTCAAGGCGATCGAAGTTGTTTCTCCTCCAGCAAGTATCAAGATACTAGCTTGCTGTTCAACTTCCTCATCAGTTATGATGCCGTTATCTCTTGCTTCTATCAATGGGTGGACAAAATCCAGTCTATCAGTTCTTCGCTTCATACGCCGTTTGATCTTTTCCGCTGTCAATTCGCTGTGTTTCTTTTTCTGTGCAATCAGCGAGGAGGGTATCAAAGCTGCAAGGATTCTATTAAGAGGGCGAAACCTGTGAACAACTTGGAGTAATGTGGCCACATAAAAATAGTCCACCACGAATTGAACCCAAGTATGGAATTTGGATGAATCCAGACAGCCAAAGGACTCCCCGAATGCAAGGTCACCAATCATATCAAAGGTAATATAGTTATACCAAAGTCTCAGGTCTACTTGCAAACCCTGAGTAGAATGATGTTGTAGTTTCTCCAGAAAGAGCTCCACATTCCTCTGCAGTATAGGCTCTTGTAACGCCAGTGCCCGAGATGAAAATGCCGGATTCAGAGCCTTTCGAAGTCGTGCATGATTTTCGGTATCGGCCATAGTCAAGGTTTTTTGGTCCACAAGCATATCGTTAAAGAAGGTTTTGTCTCGAGGAAGAGGTGGGTTGCCTTGGCGCCTGGCGTATATGTCATTCCATGCTGCTGCTGATGTGAAGGAAAGCTCATTTGGACTGATTCGGACAACATTTCCGAATTTTTCATGGGCCTTTTGGGTGAACAGATGGTATTTCCCGCTTAACTGGGGCAAGGCTACAGGCAAAGATGACACCGCATATGTCTTAGGCCCTGGAAAGTGGGACAACGGATGCAAATAAAGATTATAAAAGATCTTTGTAGCGACTGCAATCACGGCCTACAATTGAACAAATAAGTCTGAGTCCCAAAAAAGTACAGTCCTACCATCTTACTGGCAAGAGGATGATTATCCATCTACTAGACGTGATTGGGCTGTCAATAGCCTGATCTTCCATGGGAGAAAAATGAAAGTATGGTAAATCTTCACGTCGGTTGTAATTAATGGCCTTTTGCTGTACCCAAGAAAGAGATGCAGGCTCTTGATAATAACTTCGTAGGTTCTTATAGCCATTTTCTATGTTTTCTACATTTACTCCTTTAGGCAAGTGAACTAAGCTCAAGCGAATAATTGTATCAATCGAAATGAGACTAGCGGAGCAACAGACTAAGTGCCAAATCCGGAGACTAGCCTACTTAGTTTAGTGTGGAGCTAACAAAATGGTCGACCATATTGGGTGTAATTTTGTTTCTGCCAGCACTGACTCCAGCTAGCACTAGGTGATGAAATTCAAGTAGAAACGAGGTTTATAAGATTATTCAAAGGCCATAGATAAATCATAAGTTATGAGTCAGGGACTTTCTTCTTCCATGTTTTCTGTTTTGACGTTATTAGCAGCAACCCAAGACGCTCGCTCTTATGGAAGCAAAATGCTAAATTCGATCTGTAACATGTTTTCAGGCATCATAGAAATCTTCCCGGATGTTCCAAATTTGCTAATATAATGATATGTCTGCAAAAGATCCATTTCTATGAATCATATTGAGTTTACTACATTCAGCATGATTGAAGACAAAAACATATCACATTGAAAAGCACCATGCGCATGAGCTTTTGTACCAAGCAGGCCATACAAAGTAGACAAATCTGTGCAAAGTATGACCAATGAACAATAAACAATAAAAAGAGGAATACGCCCTCCAGGCACCAAAAGAAATGCAATAAACACACAATGCGCCAATATCCAAAGCCTCAAGTACCATTGATAACAACCCACCGAAATCCAACAATTGTCCAAATAATTTCTCGGTTATGACATATTAATCAATACTTTCTTGGAAGCCCATAAAACACGTGGAAAAAGAGGTACATTTTAGGTGCACTTTCACGACGGTCATCGGCAAGAAAATATGGGGAAGGTTTTCCGGTCATGGATGTTGACGTGAAACTCAAAAATGCCTTCCAGTGTGGCGACGTACCTATTCTATGGTTAGAGAGTCGTTTCTGAGCCTATTTTCTTGGAATACATATACTCACAGAGTTCTTCCGTCGGCACCCCAGCCTACCCCGGCCGTTGAGTCCGGCTCCTCGGCGCCGGGGCCATGAATCAAGCTTCGCTCAGGTAGCTCGCTGATAACATTCCTTACCCATGCAGAATTCGCTTGCTCAAGGCCAGCTATCTGGCGATGCAGATGTTCCCGCTCTAAAGAGCGCACATTATCCCGGTCAGATGAGCGGTCGAGTACTGCATTTGCGATACGACGCTGGCGACGAAGGCGCTCCGCCGCAACATTTGCCCTAATTTCATATGTAGAAACTCGAGCAGGGTCGAATCTACGTTCCCGTGCTAGAAACTCAATGTGAGATAATCGTTCAGGCCGCCGTGGAATAGAGCTTGAGCGCTGGGGTCGTCGACGGGGGAGTTCAGATGTGTACCCAAATTCAAGACTGGGCCCAGATGCATCGACCGGTCGTGGCGGTAAGTCGCGCGCTTGATTTTCATTGTAGAGAATATCCGGGTCGGAACTTAGACGGTGCATAACATCCGCTTGAATGGATGATAGCTCGGAACGCGGCGATGAGGTCCACCGGGGTGGGTTGGACTGTCGATCATGGTTAGAAGAGCCAACCTCAGGTGGTCTGCTGCCCTGAGATAGTATTACCGAACTCTGGCGTCTAGGCTGGAAGGAGGTCCGTTCAGTTCCTGCTCGTTCCATATGACCATCCAGAGAGATGTCGGTAGTTTCGTGTGAATTTCGAGGTGAAGTAGGACGGGATGTGCGGGTGGCACCATCTGTGGAACCGTGATGGCGCGTACGAGCCCCTAGTTGAGGGTGCAAGCCAGTCCTCGGGGGGCGCTCTGGTCGTTCTGGCCGCTCAGTGAAACTCTCTTCTGCTCGTGCTGTCCATCTAGCAGCATTGAGGAAATCAAGAATCAATCTCTCGCGATCGCCGAGATCTTGTATGAGGGAATCGCGTGACGAGGAAAGCTCGTTTTCATCTCTGATACGCTCATTTGAGGACTCATCAGCTTCATTTGCCACTGGGGGCTCGATTTCCAAGTCGTCATCATCATCTGATAAGATTACTTCATGGTTTCCAACGCGTAATCTCTCAGTGTGCACCTTTTGAAGCAGGGGCTCATTGATATCCAGATACAAAGTCTGTCTGCGCAAAAATGCTTGCCGAACATCTGCAACTCCAGCTCGGCCATGGCCTTCCAGCCAAACCAATAAGTCCCATGGCTCTGGGGAGAAAGTCATACAACGGACAGCACCCCCTTCGGGAGAAGATCGAGAAGCCGGGAATTGGCATAAAATTGGTGGCTCGCTTTCCGGGTAACGAACGAGGTTTATGTCCAAGACAGTGACGATTCCGGACTGAGACCCGATGGCACACAGATGGCTCGACGGCGAAAAGGCGATCGTGAAGCAGCATGCATCGTCAACTTTCGATCCAATGTCCATTTCAACGCATCGAGTCAACTCCCACTCCCAGGTCATGATCTTTTCGGTATCCTTCTCTTTGGAGGCTGATAGCTCCCATTCACGAGTGATGCTATAGAAATAAGCTCGGTTCTCATCCCCGACGGCGGCAAGCAGAGTATGGTCTGGTGAGATGATTGCATAGTTCATGCAGAATGGATGATGAAAGACCTTGACGACCATAGCATGGGTGAGCGAATAGACCGTAACTGTTCGGTCATTGTTGCTATCCACGAGGATCAGTCATGCAAACGCAAGGGGCCGGTGATCTTCCAAGGGTTCGTACCTTATTATCATGACATCCTCGGGAGCCGCATTTTCCTCCGTCACAGGAAAGCGATGGATGGTTACCGAGTTCACAATACTCCCTCCGAATTTATGCCGCTCGAACTCTGGCCACGGTCGTCTGGTTGAATGGCGGGTCGACGATAAGCCATCAGTTGGACTCTCCGGTGTCAACAGCCGTGAGGATCGTGATGGCTCCAGGTCGACCGGCAAAGCGCTATCCACATCGGACGGTAGGTCGGAGGGATTTACCTCGTGGGCCTGTAGACTCCTTTCGCCTGGAAGCTTGAGAAAAGCGCATTCTCCATTCTCGGGGCCCCCCACCGCGATCCACCCAAAGCCAGCCGCCAAGCATCGTGGTTCGAACGGGATGACAGCGATATCCTCTCGTTTTTGAGCAGTGATATGGATTGCATATACTGTTCTTTCAACGACAACATAGATACGATCGGGGTCGGCAGTGCTAATGTAGTGACGGAGCTGGGTATGGCTATCGGTTCAATGATATTAGCTATCGGCATATCGCCACAAAAGAGTGGGTATACCGACAAGTTTGGGATTTTGAAAGGAAAGAAACGCCGTTTTGTTGGGAGAATGAGAGACTCGGTCGGGCGATGTCTAAGACAAGTAAATAGCGTAAATATAAACCGGTCGCTTAAGGGCGGGGGAGTTGGACGTGCGAGAAGAGAGGGGAGGGGGTTTGGAATGTCACAGTGGACGACTCACGGGATCGAGTCCGATGTCATGTTGAACAGTAGCTAATCCGAGCACATTTCTACATCAGATCAAGAAGAGCAGTGATGCAAGGGCATAAACCAGCCCGAACTGGTCTTTGAGAGTGTGTTGTTCACGAGAGCTGAGGTCGCATGCGCTTTCAAACGGATGACGTAAGACTTGGAGCTCTAAGCCGGGGGAAGCAAAGCCACGAATGCGGCGGTTGCGCCGGAAGCGACGGTGGCGGTTGATTTGAATGAGTTGGTTGGTGTTGTAGTGCAGATGAGATCAGATAAGAGGATCTTTTATTAACTTTAACATCACAACACTGGAGAGTCGTGTACTTAGGAGGTGGGCGAATGATAAAAATGGGTGTGGTTGAAGTACACTTCGACTCCGCCCATACTGCCCAGTATAGGTGGTCCTCACAAATATATAACACAAACACCAGATTCAAGGGAGTACCTACCCCATAGGTAGGTACCCCATTACTCTTCAGCATCAACTACATTAGTTGAACATTACAACTTTAGTTACCTAATTACTCTCCACGCCAACCAATTTGGTTGGAGTTGAGCTTGGAAGCTCAACTCCACCCGAACTTGTAGGCTTTTTAGGGCCTGAATTGGACTCGGACATCTACTTGCACCCAGTCGGAGTCCAATTTATACCACAGCCATCGATATCCCAACTAAAGGACTCGTCCTCTTTCCAATGTCGTCGAGGCACCCATGAGCCCAGAGTCATACAACAGTCAGCTTTGATGGACCCTTCTAATATTCTTAACGTGGATTCCCCAAGCCCCAAATCATCCCCAAATCATTCATGATTTTGCAGGGTTGGGAGGGAAAACCGGGGAGCTCTGCCGGTTGGCCGAGGTTATAGCCGTGGTCAGTGTTGCGACGGCGGATGAGGGAGTACCGGATTCTTTCCCATTACAACTAGGCTAAAATCATTGGGAAGTGAACAATAAATCACAGCGAGGAAAAGAAATACAAGCAAAAGATGAAGATAATGAAGACAATGAAGTTTACAACGTATAATTACAACAGATACTAGTAAGTACTTAGTATTCTCGTAGACTCGGAGGAACCGCCGGCTACCGCTGGAGCTCACTGCATCATCGGGCGGTGAAGCCGGGACCGGCCGCGACGCTGATTGGCCATCCCTCGCTTTCCATTACCTTCGACGCTCCCCTTCAGTTCAGTTTTTCTCCCCTTCTCTTCTTCCTTCTTCCCATCTTCATCCCCATCTCCATCTCCTATTCCCCCCCCTTTCTCCTTCCATCAACTCTGCGATTGAGTCGTTGAGTTTCTTCCCCTTTTCTATTTTCTGTATTACTTAATTTATCTCACAATGCTTGCTTCTCGCATTTCTCGCGCGGTAAGTATCCTTTCCCGTCGGGGAAAAAACCTTTCCATCGGTCACGCGTCGCAATTCAAATTCACTAACTTTCATCAAAACAGCTCCCTCGCGCTGCTTTCACTCGCGCTCCTTCTTCCAGAATCCCCAGCACTGCTTTCCGCCGATGGAACTCTACGGAAGGTGGCGAGGAGAAGGTGAAGGGCCAGGTCATCGGTATTGATCTGGGTAAGTGACACAACTGCGCCGGTCTTCTACTATCTTGGATGTGCCATTTCTAACATGAATCAATACAGGTACCACCAACTCTGCTGTTGCCGTTATGGAGGGCAAGGCCCCTAAGATCATTGAGAACTCCGAGGGTATGTGAAAAATTTTTCCTCATTCATCGAATAGCTCCAGTACCCAATCACTGTATCCGGAAACATCGGTTATTCGACGGATTACAGCAAAAAAAAAGGAAGCCATTATCCATGATTCAATTACTGACTGAGAACCTCTACAGGTGCCCGTACTACTCCTTCCGTTGTCGGTATCGCCGAGGACGGTGAGCGTCTCGTTGGTGTTGCCGCCAAGCGTCAAGCAGTTGTTAACCCCGAGAACACTCTCTTCGCTACCAAGCGTCTTATCGGTCGCAAGTTCACCGATGTCGAGGTCCAGCGTGACATTAAGGAGGTCCCCTACAAGATCGTTCAGCACACCAACGGCGATGCCTGGGTCGAGGCTCGCGGCCAGAAGTACTCCCCCTCGCAAATCGGTGGTTTCGTCCTGAACAAGATGAAGGAGACCGCCGAGGCCTACCTCAACAAGCCTGTTAAGAATGCCGTTGTCACTGTCCCCGCCTACTTCAACGACTCTCAGCGTCAGGCCACCAAGGATGCCGGTCAGATCGCCGGTCTGAACGTCCTCCGTGTTGTTAATGAGCCCACTGCCGCTGCCCTTGCTTACGGCATGGAGAAGGAGACCGACCGCGTTGTCGCTGTCTACGATCTGGGTGGTGGTACTTTCGATATCTCTTGCCTTGAGATCCAGAAGGGTGTCTTCGAGGTCAAGTCCACCAACGGTGACACTCACCTGGGTGGTGAGGACTTCGATATCACTCTGGTTCGCAACATTGTTGAGAACTTCAAGAAGAAGTCTGGTGTTGATCTGTCCGGTGACCGTATGGCCATCCAGCGTATCCGTGAGGCCGCCGAGAAGGCCAAGATTGAGCTGTCCTCTTCCCTCCAGACTGAGATCAGCCTTCCCTTCATCACCGCGTCCGCTTCCGGTGCCCTCCACATCCAGGAGAAGATGACCCGTGCTCAGCTCGAGGCTCTGGTTGACCCTCTTATCAGCCGTACCACCGAGCCCGTCCGCAAGGCCCTGAAGGATGCCAACCTCAAGTCCAGCGATATCCAGGACATCATCCTGGTCGGTGGTATGACCCGTATGCCCAAGGTCACCGAGTCCGTCAAGTCCATGTTCGGCCGTGAGCCCTCCAAGTCCGTCAACCCCGACGAGGCCGTCGCCATTGGTGCCGCTGTTCAGGGTGCCGTTCTGGCTGGTGAGGTTACTGATGTCCTGCTTCTGGATGTCACCCCTCTGTCCCTCGGTATCGAGACCCTGGGTGGTGTTTTCACCCGTCTGATCAACCGTAACACCACCATCCCCACCAAGAAGTCCCAGACTTTCTCCACTGCCGCGGACATGCAGACCGCCGTCGAGATCAAGGTCTTCCAGGGTGAGCGTGAGCTTGTCAAGGACAACAAGATGCTCGGAAACTTCCAGCTTGTCGGCATCCCCCCCGCTTCCCGCGGTGTCCCCCAGATCGAGGTTACCTTTGACATTGACGCTGACTCCATTGTCCACGTCCACGCCAAGGACAAGTCCACCAACAAGGACCAATCTATCACCATCGCCTCCGGCTCCGGTCTTTCCGATGCCGAGATCCAGAACATGGTTGACGAGGCTGAGAAGTATGGTGAGCAGGACAAGGAGCGCAAGCTTGCCATTGAGGCTGCCAACCGCGCCGACAGCGTTCTGAACGACACCGAGAAGGCCCTCAAGGACTTCGAGGAGAAGCTTGACAAGGCCGAGGCCGAGACCATCCGCGAGAAGATTGCCACTCTCCGCGAGTTCGTCGTCAAGAACCAGTCCGGTGAGGGTACCGCCACCGCCGAGGAGCTCAAGGAGAAGACCGATGAGCTCCAGACTGCCTCCCTGACTCTGTTCGATAAGATGCACAAGGCCAACAACGAGCAGCAGCAGCAGCAGCAGGGCGAGCAGCAGGGTGAGAACAAGCAGTAAATGCTGTCTTAATTCTCTCTCTGTTGTAAACCCGGCCATTAATTAAAGGCCACTGTATTTTTTTTAAAACCCTTATTTCCTTGTGTTCACCATTTCCTATGTGTTGGGGACTCCCCTGGCTGTTTCGCATCTCTTTTTTCGCATCAACTGTACACATATTATCAATGCCCTTTATCCCCCTTCTTGTTCTGGTGTATCGGTGTTTTATTACCAACTTGTATGATCTATTTTTCCCTTCAACTTCTTCTTTTGCCCATGTACCTTCTGGCGACCTTGGAGTCTACCCAGTGAGCGTATGCCGGGATTGTCTACCATTGTATCTAATGACATTACGGCAAGGGGGCCACCAAAAAGGATGCGGGCTTTTGGCTATCTGGTGCATGTGACAATAGAAATCGGACCATTCTCCTCTCACTTTGAAGTTTATATTGAAGTTCTTTTTTTCTCTCTAAACCTTACTCGTACTTGTAGTGCAGATAGTATCTAGTTATCTGTCGGACCGTTATTGTGTCAGCTTCCGCCCGTTGGACATTGGGGTATGGTACTGCTATTAACCCTCCCAATTGGAATCCAAAGAAGAAAGCCACCACAGTAGCTACATCAACCAAATTCTTCAAGGAATGTGAATGGCAAATGATAAGCTGTCGCGGCTGTATGCTGCTCCGACCCGGCTGCATCATGCACGCCAGTTGTATGTAATCTACATACCCATATGTAATTGTGCGGTTGTAGCTGTACATGGCGTGTGTCTATCAGGACTTTGCAACATCATTACTTCATTCATTCCATTTAATTGCACTCGCCCCCTCTCCCGTCAGAAAGAAAATGCCCTCAACTCCAAAGGTTAATATCGGCAGAGCACGCCCCAAAAATGATAGGTCGAACCGCCCTCGCCTGACACACGGGGCCAGCGGCTCCTGAGAGTCCAGCCGCTCGATAATCCAATTTATTTCAAGCTGTGGCCCGGACAAGGTTGCGCGCGCACTGCAAGGTAAGCTAGTTTGACCTACTAGTCCGATGGACCAATCGCCTCTAGAGCCTCTATTCCTTGCATGAGGCGGCTGCGGGTCCAGACGAGTGTATTCATTTGTGACGGTAAAACGGAGAAGAGCAATGGCTGTTATCCTCGGTGCAAGTCCGGCTGTTTCAAAGCATCCAATGTAAAAATCCGCATTGCAATCGGCATACGTATCCGATGTGAATAGGCAGTACTCCGTACATGATGTGGCGAGGCCTTTTTTTCAAGTTGGTGTCGTGAAATTATGGTACAATGTATGAGGGACACGTTGATTAATTGCTAGTTGTAGAACTACAGACCATATAATCGTAACGATCCAAGATGAATTAATGTACTGGTACATTGAATACTTGAACTTTGTCTTATCAACAATTGCGTTAGAGTACTAGTACATCTGTAATAACCATAGGCCTGTGCCCAGAGCACATCATAGCTAGTGCAAGTATGGAGTACATTACTCAATGTAAGTACTTACTTATCTCCTTAGTCGAAGCATACTACATAATAAGTACGAAGTAGTACTGACTACTCCAAATATCTTCTATAGTCAGATTGTTCACCAGGGGGGGGTGGAAGCGCAGACCGGACCTGGTCTGCGGCCAATCTGGACTCGAGCCTCCAGTGGCAGAGCGAAGTAGTCCTGCAGACCCTCCTGCAACGGCGCGCTGGACGAGCAAATCATCGTTGTACACACCAGTTGGGCTTCAAAGTGGGTCTCTTTGCAATAATGATGTTTGTGAATTACGAGGCCCAAGATCCTGGCTGACTGACTTGGGTGGGGAGGGGGAAGAAGGGAAGAATGGAAGTCGGGAAGCCCCTTATTGTACCAGACAAATATGGAATAATTAATGGATAATGAGAATTAATTGCCAAGTCGTGCTTTTCCCACTCCCATCCACCTTGTAAAACCAGCAATGAACCTCGCAATTCCATGATGTTTTCCAAGGTATGGAAGTACAGATATCTTGATTTCAAGAACAAAGGGCTCTGGTCAGAAATTTCTCACAGAATGCGCTTTGCGATCATTCGTCGATCACTTTGAGACTTGTGAGACCGTCTGCCTTAGCGCGTCCCTAGTGCAGAGTTGGATTATTTCCCATCGTCTCCACTCGGAAAAAAAATCAAACTTCCACACCCCAAAACTATGTCCCAAATTCCTTCCTGATACTTAGTACAATATTGTAAGTACTCCATACGAGCTAAGCCCTGGCGTCTGCTCCAGTCGCTTGCTTCCTCGAAAAGGTCATTTGACCTGGGGATCCATAATAATTAGGATCCCTGAGGGGCTTTCCTTTCCTCTTCTAGCCTGGCAAGGCGGAGCCACTTGGCAGGCTTGGAGCTAAACAACCAATTTCCCAACTCCGTATAGATTTCTAATCGTCAGCGTCAATTCGGTCACTATAAGTGGGAATGACCGTGAAGGATTGGAAAAATGGGGTTTGTTTTAATTGTTTCCTTCCGGATCATCGAGAGTGGGAACCTTTCTCCAGCTAGACTTTTTTGCTCCCCCGGTCCAATTATTGTGATTCTTTGGGTCAGGAACCCGTCCTTGCAAAAGGGGAAGATGAAGAGAGAAGGAAGAGCTGACACAGAGAGAGACAGAGAAAGTTTGACATTATACACATTGCACTCTGTGCTGATCCTGGAAAACCCCCTTTTTAGCTCTTAACTTTGGCTCACATATGTACAATCAATAGCTCAATGTCGCCCCTGCAATAATGTATGGAGCATGTAATAATGTAATGATTTATTCCATACTACGTAGGAACAAAGATACTAGGTACTACGATTGTACATAGCCGAAATGGTCCGGCCCTGGCAAGGTCGCACCGATGCACTCTGCGCACTAGACAATCGTGTAACTAACTCTTTCAAGGCTGGAGGACACGATCATTCTGCAGCTCCACTTTGGATAAACCACTTCAACAATTCCAGTAGCTTCGAATGGGGCATTTCTCCTGCGTTACATAATGATCTCCCGCCATGAACATTCAAGCGTCTTGGCGAATGACGGTAGATCTGTGGGTTTCCATTGGCAGTCAAGACCGGAACTAATAGGAGCTCAATGTTGCTTGGACCAGTCAGCCTTAACTAAGTTAATTTTCTTGATGTAGAATGATTGAAGTGGGTAAATATTGCCTGCCCCCAGAAAAGTAATTTATTGAGGGATCAGTGGTTCATGATTTCATCTCCGAGGAGCTCCTCTGCGATTGTGTCATTGTGTCCAAGGCAGAGTATTCCGTATGCTTAATTATGTTGTAGATACAAGATTTTTCACAAATGACCAGGTATGTTGGAATAATACTACTACATACTCAGACTCTCAATAATTGGACGGAGTGGTGATTGATTGATTCATCCTGCGGTGTGCCTCTGTTTGTCAAGTAAAAACAGTAGTCAGACATGGCGGTTTGAGACTGGTCACTTTTGACCCAATCCCGGTTGACCTATGAGCTATTGACCCCTGATGGGGGTGTCATCCTGATCTGTCGACAGTACGGAGTACTAATGTACTTTAGGTACTCCTCTTGTTGGGTGTGTTCCCTGGTACGTGAAGTACACCCACTGGTGTACCTGAGTCCGGTGGAGACCCTCCTGGTTGGCTCGCAGATAAAAGCGGGTAAATGAAATTGGGGGACCCAAAATAAAATCAGAGGAACAGATTCCATCAAAATATTGACTAATGAGAGGAGTAATGAGAATAAACCCATGCGACTTTGGTCCAGGGGGGGGGGGGGGGGGAGGGGGAGTTCAACTTGTAAGTGTACAGTAAGTAGTAGTCTTCAGGGATACAATGTCCAACAAAGTACTCCGCCAAAATAGACTAGGGATTTACGTGATTCAATCTCCAGGAAATGAAGACTGGTGATTGTTGTGATTTGATTACATCGGGTCACTAGCGCTGAGCCAATCCATGGAATCAGCAACCACTCGTCGCCCACTGTCGCCCTCTGTCGCCCACTGACCGCATCTCTTCTCGCCCCAAACTGGTTTTGCTTCATGCTAATGGCACTAAGGGGGTCACAAAGTATGATGATACGCCCGTCGTGGCTAGACCCTCCCAAGAAAAGAACAAATGATCTAATTGAGATCGCGATACTCCATTACCAAGCATGTCTGTATTGACTAGTTGCTCCCATACATACCTGTACACACCTTCATGTAGAGATACTCAGTGGAATGGCGGATCTCCTTACTCGACCGTTACGGGAAATTTCGAGATAACGGGGGTGCAGCCCAAGGGTCGCGCTAGTGGATATTGTCATTTCTTATTTGAATTTATTTTTATTGAATTTTCTTTTTTTCTTACTATTATTATACCATAATCGAATGGGGTTTTGATGGAGACGTCTGGATGTCAATCCTTTCCTAACCGTCGGCCCATAGATCGAGGAATGGATTCTTTTCTCTCGATTCTTGTCTCATTGCACCCACCCAAGCCTTTTTTCTGTAATTTTTGGATTTTTAATTTTTTTTTTTTTTTTGGTCCAATTTGATTTTCTATTTACTTATTTTATTATTCTGGACTGAGTTTCTTTTTTACTCTTTTCGTCTACCCTTTCTTTTTCTACTCCTTCTACATACTCCATACACCTACCACTCACCTTGAGTTGTGCTCTCTCTTGGATCTTGAGAGGATTTTTAAAATCCAAAGAGCAAGGGAGAAGTGACGAGAGAAACAAGAGCAAAAAAAAGGAAATAAGTGAGGGAGAGTCTGCTATACAATTATTATACCCGCCATGACGGCCGCACCCCCGGTGCCTCACTCTGTGCCCGACGGCGTCAATGGTGCAGGCCATTTGCGCTATCATCCCATCGCCATGAATCCTAATCCGCCTCATCCACAAATGCCACCACCGGATCAAATGGTACAAAATCATCACTTTCGCTATTTTCGTCCGCCACATGCGATGCACGATGGGCATGGCCCTCAAGGGCCGCCAGGACCCCCACCGGTGCCGCAACATAGTCCATCTTCCCTAGAACAAATCGAAGCCCGTTTAAGACAACTGGAGCACGAGGAAATGAATCGAATGGCAAACCGAAGCCATATTTTAGCAGCTCGCAAGCGGGAGGATGAGGAATTTCGCAGGTTAACTGAGGGTGCCGAAGCCGAAGAAGAGGTGTGTTTCGAACTATAACCTTGCATCAACCTGACATGGAATATTGCATTCTCCCAAAGATCTTGAATAAATATTAACAATGCGGTTAGGATCTTCGAAGAGAAAGAAAAAGAATTAAGAGAGAGTCAATGGGATTAGGACTTAATGCCGCCGCCGAATCACCGCCACTGCGTCCAACACCACCACGCCGGCTCTCCGAGACCAGCGCGGCCACAACTCTGGCTTTCTTCAAGCAGCAAAGCCCTCCTGAGCCTCGACAGGTCCCTCTTCCTCCTGCATCGCAGACACCTGCTCCTCCTACCATGCCCCCTCCTGCCCACTTGCATCAGTCTCATCCTCCTCCTCACCATCACTCTCATCCTCACCATGCTCCTCCCGCACCTCACCCACATCAACATCAACATCAACACCAACATCATCTTCAACACCCCCAACCTTTAATTCCCCAGGACTCCTTAAACGGTGGGGGGTCCATCCGTCGTAAGCAGAAATACACCATCAAGAATGTTGAAGCATGGGGAGAGCGTCATGGCCGACCTGCCGCGCACGATCCATCCGGTCGTGCTCTTTGGAAACGGCCATCTGATGGCAGCCTGGTCTACCTGACCTGTCCGATTGATGGCTGCGGAAAGAGTGATTTTGTCACACTCCACGGCTTCATGTGTCATTTGACAAAGAAACACAAAGATCGTACATTGGGCAGCCAATCCCGGGCCCTAGAACTTTGCGGCATCGTCTATGACCCCAACGCGCCTCTCCCACCTGTGGCACCTTCTAACCGGGGCTCAATGGAAGATAGTCCTGCCGCGATGGACCGTGACATCGACCCCGAAGATGCAGAGCTGGACTCGGAGTCCGAGATGGACGAATCTCACGATGAGTACCGTGTTAAGACCGAAGCTACAGATCGCTCTATGCCCGACCCAGAGGATACATCCGCTCGTGAAGAGCCTTCTCCGCACCCTAAACCCTTGCTGAATGGCTCAACGAAACAATCCATTCATTCTATTATCGACCGCACTCCTGAAACCGAGTCCCGTGAAGCACTAGCTTCTCTACCTCCTTCCGAACCGACTTCGCAAGGGCCCAACCCTCTCCCTGAACCGACTGTTCCTGCTAAGCGGAAATATGAAGTCTCGCCCCCAGCATCAGAGAAGGAGAACGCAGAGCCCAAGGAGGGATCTACGATGGAATAAACAAGTCAAAAAAGGATACTTAATCCACTAATATCACTTACACTCTATCCTTCGGAGGCTCCAAAAGAACCCTGCCCTATGATCCCTGTTTTGATCAAGATTTTGTCTGATATGAAACCATTTTTGCATCTTGTCATTTACTTCTTCATGTTTTAGCATTGTCTGTTTATGAGGTTTGGTTATCAACCTATACGTCATTCTCTATTTTCTTTTCTCTATATTTGTTATTCTCTCAATACCCTTGTTTGATTTGTCTGGGTGGATTGCTCTATGGCAGCTATCGTCTTGAGTGTGAACTTTGTTCTTACCATATTTATACTAGATAAGATATCTCTTGTCCTTCCCATACTTAATCGCATGCCGGGCATACTATCAATGGCACACGAGACCTATAGTATCAAATCAAGTATACCTATACTTATCTAACTGTTATCCACAAGTCATCAATCGTACCTCGCAGAACTTTTTCAATCAAAAGGATACTGACCTAGAGCTTGTAACATACCTATGTTATGTGAATAGATATTCACATCTGTAGCGTAAACGCAATGTATGCTTTACTGTATGTATACTGAGTTTGATACACTAATGTAGTGTGGTTTATTGGCTCATGGATAATATTTCAATCCGAATCAGCTTGAAGGTACTATTAATCTCATTACCACTAGGAATTTTCATAGGCTCTGATGGGCACCTGAGCAACATGCATTTATAAATGCATGTCGTTCTAGGTAGAGGCGATGGGAAATTGGAATTGCGTATTTAATGTGAAGGTTTGCTTTCATACCAATTCCCCTATTCAAGGTAGAAAATTTCGGTTGGTGAGTGGCACTGAAGATGCAGACAGAATAACGGAAAACACTGAAGTCGATAATCGTAATACCTCGAGTAGTACGGGATTGTATTTGCCGACTTGCAAGATTCTAAGTTTGCAAACGAGCAAATATAATAATTAAATAATGCTCTAACTGGCCAAAAGCCACCGACTCATCATGTTGAGGTAGTTTCTTGCGGCTTCTTTTGATAGTAAAATCGCTATGATCTCTTCCAGGGATCAAAGTATTGGGACATGATGATGCATCGAGCTTTGTCATTGTTTTTGACCATGGTATAGTTCTATTTGGCTTTTCGAAATCAATTATTTTCTCTCTTCAACAAGAGATGTACGAGGTATCCTGTTCCATTTTTTAGGTCTTCGCCAAGGATGTCATCACTCAGCCTCCACACTCGGAACTCTCGTAGTGTCTCCCGCAGCCAGGCTTCAAACACGTCTGGTGCTCGCTGTTGCTGTGCAATGATACAGATAGTCGGCTGACGGGTAGATCGTGATTCAGTCTCCTCAGATGGATTGAAGGCAGGCCGTAATCGACAGATCTCTGTACAGGTACGCACAAAGGGCGTGACTAAAGCATCGTTATAGATACAATCGCAGGACAAGAGTAAGTCGAAGCCATTATCTTTCTCAGTGTCATCTCCTGCATCATGATTGTCAGAATCGGCATCGATGCATCCCTTCAATGATCCTGGTTGGTCAAGCTCCCAATCGAGGGTTGTGAAGGTCACATTGCGAGATCCATTGTTGGCAGAAGCAGCCTGCTTCTTGGCGGGCTTGCCGCCGCGTGACTTGTTGCCTTTGTTCTTAGCAGACGAGGCGTTTGTCACGGACACATTCTCGTTTTCTTCCAGATTTGTACGGAATAGACGACGAACATATTCTTGATCTGTGGCGAGATAGTGATTTACCGAGGGTGCCAAGGCCAAGGCAACTAGGGCCGAGATGCCACAGCCAAGCTCTGCGACAACGGAGTCCGAAGATAAGAAGGAATGTACCCACAAAGGGTTGGAAGGAGAGGAAATCCAGTTGGCGAAGAAAGGGGTAATTTTCCAAAGGACTGATATTGTAGGAAAAAGAAGGCGATGGGTTAGTACTTGATGAAATTTTGGTTTGACGAACACAGAATGCAGTATGCAGGATGCAGCGTGAGGTTCAAGATTCACAGGCACACCACCCGCAAGGGTCTAGCACAATGGCCGAAGCCGAGGCTCACCGTGCAACCTAGACCTCGTTCCCAAGGTTGCCCTATACTCTTTCGGAAGATAAAACGAACTGCGGGGTGGAGGTGCAAATGAAAAAAGAAGTCCGTGCATGACCGGGGGCGGATGTTGAGGGGGGGATGCAGATCCTGAACCTACCAGCTCCGGTTGTACCTCCGGCGCGTGAGGATGATAAAATAGTTGGTGATTGATGAACAGAATATTCAGCGCCACGAATTGTCACGTCGACAGTGGAAGCGCGTGGTTCGAGGAAGCCCAAATTACCGGTGGGAATATCTTGGCTGAAAAGGAAAAAGGCCTCTGGATATGGGAGCTCAGTTGAGGGACATGGGACATGGACATGGATGGACATGGATATCAAGTGGCTGTGGCTATGTCTAGACTAATATTTGAGAGATGAGATTTGCCTACCTTCCTCCGCATCTGTGACTTCCTCACCATTGGCGAGAAGCTCCCGCAGGCGACGATCCATCGTGTTAAGAGTTCGACAAAGCAAATATTCAATTGAGAAAGTGCATTAAATTGCCTTCGTTGTGGTTATTTCTGTGGATCACGGGACTGAGTACTCCGTAGCTTCCAGTCTTATTAAACCGAATGAATTGTATCCAAGACAACTTTTGTCTTCAACTGGAGGTGATATGGAGTATGGATAGCTACAACCACTACTCCGTACTAAAATTACAATTACAATTACAAGTACGATATACGCAGTAATGCTTATTTCTTTGCCGACTGGGGGAATCAGCTCCACCAAGTCTACTTTGTAAGGACCGAAGTGCTGGAGATGTTGGGCGGGAAGCCCCAACAGAAGAGTAAAAGGGAAACTGATCTGCTGCGGATAAACACTAGCGACGAGGCTAACTCAAAGACCTTTGGGCTCGCCTAGTCATTCCGAGAGGCCAAAGGGTATGCTAGAGTATTCTGTAGTATTATAGGTACTATTCCGTAATGCAGGATGAACAGACTCCTCATTTAATTTTTATGTAATTTCCAAAAAGACCAAAAGAACTTGAAGTGGACTCTATCCGAGGTGCGTCATCCGCCGGAGCCCAGCCACATCGCGAACGGACTTGGGCGTAGCTTCTCTTTCCTCTCCCTCTCCCTCTCTCCCTCTCTCCATCCTCTTCTTCTCCTCTCTACCTCTCCTCTCTTCCCTTTTGTCTATTCCAGATCCCGCGCAATTCTTCTGGTGTAAACGGTATGTTTCGTCCCTGAGAAAACAAAAGCTCCTGCCAGCTTTTGCCGGTGTTTTCCCGCTTGGTCCAAGACTCCGGTCCAAAGCTAACGTCACTCGTTCGAATTAGCGGATTTTCCCCTGGTCTCTGAACTCGCGACCAGCCGATTTTCTCCCTCATCCCTATTTCTTCCGCGAGCTCAACCATCAAAATGTCGAAGCGCGACCTGCACATCCAGCCGCGCATGGTGAAGAAAGGCCCTTTCTCCGTCGAGGCCCCCGGTTATGAACCTGTCAACGGCGAGACCATTCCTCGCCGACACCCTGCGGCCAAGGATGGGCTCATCTTGCGCCCTTCCGAGGATGTCGCGACCACCTATGACAACTTCCGCCGTTCCGCTCGTCTGTTTGGCAACAACAAGGCCGTCGCTAGCCGCAAATTGATCAAGGTCCACGTCGAAAACAAGAAGGTGAAAAAGGTGATCGACGGCGTCGAGCAAGAGGTGGAAAAGAAGTGGTCCTACTTCGAGAAGAGCGGCTACGTCTTCAAATCCTTCCTCGAGTATGAGCAGCTCTGCCTCCAGCTCGGCGCGGGTCTGCGCAACCTGGGGTTGGAGAAAGACGGTCGTATTCATCTCTACGGTGCGACGAGGTAAGCTGCCCAGTTTCCAGTTACCTACCTAAAGATGCAACAAACTAATCGATATTTTCCCCTAGTGCACACTGGCTGGCCATGTCACACGGCGCTGCTTCCCAATCCATTACCATCGTCACTGCCTATGATACCCTCGGCGAGGAGGGCTTGAAGCACTCTCTGGTCCAAACCTCCAGCACTGCCATCTTCCTTGACCCGGGTTTGATTAAGCCCCTGAGCAATATCCTGAAAGATATCCCCTCCATTAAGCACATCATCTATAATACCGACGACGAGGTCAAGCAGGAGGACCTGGACAAGCTGAAGAACGACTTCAGTCACATCAACGTCTTGAGCATCGAAGAGCTGCGCAAGCAGGGTGAAGAAAACCTGGTTGATCCTGTCCCCCCTAAGCCCGAAGACCTGTGCTGCATTATGTACACCTCCGGCTCGACCGGCCCACCAAAGGGTGTTTCTTTAACACAGGCGAACGTGATTGCCGCAAGTAAGTCAATCCGCGAATTCTGGACACCTAAGTATGCAAATAAAGCTAATAAATCTTCTCTCCATAGCTGCCGGTGTGAACGAGATTGTCGGTCCCTATATCGGTACTACCGACTCACTCTTGACATATCTCCCGCAAGCACACATCCTCGAGTTCATGTTTGAGAACCTTTGTCTCTTCTGGGGTGGCTGCATGGGATACGGTAACCCTCGCACCCTCTCCGATACCTCGATGCGGAACTGCAAGGGTGACATTCGCGAGTTCAAGCCTACTATTCTGGTTGGAGTTCCGGCTGTGTGGGAGACTGTGAAGAAGGGTGTGTTGACCAATCTGAACAAGAACAGCTTCATCATCAAGGGCATGTTCTGGGGTGCCATGGCCGCCAAGAACTTCCTGCTTAACAATGGTTTCCCCGGTGCCGCCTTCGGTAGCTCGCTTTTGGATGCCGTTGTTTTCAAGAAGCTGAAGGAGGCTACTGGTGGTCACCTTCGCATCATGATGAACGGTGGTGGTCCAGTCTCCAAGGACACTCAACGATTTTTGTCCATGGCTATTGCTCCTATGATCAGTGGTTATGGTCTTACCGAGACCTCGGCCATGGGTGCTCTCAATGACCCGCTAGCCTGGAACCCCAATGCTCTGGGTGAGGTGCCTGCTTCAGTTGAGATCAAGCTTGTGGACTTCCCCGATGCCGGGTATCTGACAAAGAACAACCCCCCTCAGGGTGAGATCTTCATTCGGGGTGGCAGTGTTACATCAGGTTACTTTGACAACGAGGAAGAAACCAAGGCTTCCCTGACCGAGGATGGTTGGTTTATGACTGGTGATATTGGAGAGTTCGACCCGAACGGTCACCTGAACATCATCGACCGCAAGAAGAACCTGGTTAAGACTCTGAATGGCGAGTATATTGCCCTCGAGAAGCTCGAGTCTGTCTATCGCTCGTGCCCTGTTGTTCAGAACATCTGTGTCTATGCCGCCGAGGACCAAGACAAGCCAGTCGCTATCATTGTGCCTCTGGAGGCTGCCCTGAAGAAGCTCGCAGGCGAAAATGGTATCCAGGGTGACAACCTTGAGTCGCTCGTGCACAACGAGAAGCTGCAGCGCCTTGTTCTGCAGCAGCTTCAAGGCTCTGGTCGTGCCGGTGGCCTGAAGGGAATTGAGATCATCAACGGTGTTGTACTTTCCGATGAGGAGTGGACTCCTCAGAACGGCTTCATGACTGCAGCTCAGAAGCTTCAGCGCAAGAAGATCGTCAACCAGTACAAGGCCCAGGTTGACAAGGCCTATGGCAAGAAATAAAAAAAAAAGGAGGACGGCGTGCTGCTGGGTCTCAAGTTTGGATTACGTACTTTTCATATTTGTCACTTTTTAATTTCTGTCCTGTTACCCTCCTCTGCGATTGCTTTTTGCTTTGCGATATCGAGCTGTGTTGATATACGCCTTTTTGTGGATGGCTTATTGCCCTTTGCCACGACTTAGACGAGATGAGTGATGAATTCGGACATGACATTGCGATGGGCTTGCTATCTCAACATAGGTATTTCATGACTGACACCCCTACTCTTCAAGATTGCACTTTATAGCCTATGTAGTAGGAATCTAAAACATCGCATGTATCCAATAGCTACTGTTTGGCTCATTCTGTAACTCTTGATAGCGCAATCAATACCTTACGGACAAAAGTACCATTGCACCCACGCTACGGCAGCCAGTGTTACACCCGCCCAAGCAAATGACCAGATCAACCTGACCGTGTGGTACAGGTACCTGGCAGTAACCTGGCAGAAATGACCTCAGTCCCTGAGGTAGCGAACTTGTACCTACATATTACCGTACTTAGTTGGAGTGGAGAAATATAGTTACTGTAAGCTCAGGAGACGCTCAGGGCTCATTACCCGATTCGGTTAGTCCTGCATAGAAGTACACGTGACTGTCATCTCCATGGGAGATCGGAAAGCTCCCCTTCTTCCTCCTGAGTACAAGGAAGATTATCAGGCTCGATGTCTCTGTGGAGGTCAGTAATGGGAATTGCGCATTATGTCACATTGTTTGGCAACTAACGAGCCCATTTAGCACATATCGATCTCTCACCCCCAAAACCCGGGCCTTGTTCGGCGTCGGCGTCATGGCTTGGGCAACTATCGGATTATGGACATCCCCGCAGGTCGAGAGCGCGTTGGGAATGCAGGCGTCAAAGGAGGAGCAAGAAGCATTGAATCGACAAATGGCCGTGCGAATCTCGCGAGCAGGAGCCGACGACGAAAAGGGCAGCCAGTCTCGATAAATTGTTTAATTTCAGATATCCCCCATGCTCGAGTTGAGTTGGCGCAACAATAGGCAATGTCATCTTCGGAACAAACCTGACGCCGGAAAAGTTCATCCAGGGAACTCAAATCCCTGAATCAGCGCTTCACAGGTCGGTGTTCAAGATCCGCTTGCTCTACGGAGGGGTCAGAGCGCGCCAGGCTCAATTGTTGCTTGTGATTTCATATTCTTCCTTGGGCTGATTGAACCAGGCAAACATATTATTCTATCGAAGTCTGATCAGGCCATCTTGAGATATGGAAAGCAAGTGAAAAAAAAAAAAAATCATACCAATCGCCTGCACAGAAGCTTGACAAAACCACCTTGGTTTGATTTTGCATGTATTTCATTAGGAGCATGATCAAATGCCTCTCCTGCTGAGTCTTTTGCACTTGACTTGCTGCAATGGGATATTGATTACGCCTTGCGCATCGGAACAACCCTGGCTCCCGCAAGAAGAGATAGCGACCCAGGCCAGATCAAGAGTTCTTGCTAGACCCCGGAAGTCTTAAACCAATCATGGACCGATTTATCCTCCGGACTTGGTGGGTTGAAATGACAATACCGTTGCGAGAGGCAGATGCACTTGACATAATGGTCACGCTCACTGCTTTTGGGGTTGGGCTGAACTGATGCTGCGCCTCGGAGGATGTCTTAGTCGGATTTGCGTAGTCGGATTTGCGTCTTTGTCTTGCAGTCTCCCTGCTCGCTGCACTGCTAGGTTGGCCATGCTCTCAACCATGGTGGCTACATATTATGATCGACAATATACATCAAGCTTATCTCGACGTTGGGCAATAGAACTTATTGGGGCGTTCACGGTAACCCTTGAACGGTATCTCATCGACTAGGCGGTTTCCTATTACCAGTAACTTATGGTCATTACCTCAAATAGTATATATGATAATAATTGAGTAGAATCATGCCGTCGGACCAAGAGGAAATTACCTGCAAGGTAATGATCGAAGCACAAGGAAGCTAATGCGCCTCTCTGCGCCGCCGTATCCCAACACAGTGACTCAAAGTCCTCACGTGAATAAACAGGATTACTCTTCCATGGTAAGACAATTTAAGCCCCAAAGCCGTTGATGTGAAACCAGAAAGAGCCCAACTTTGTTAATTTTACTATCTTTCCAGCGGCAATCAGTTTCGTAGGAGAGAACAGATCAGTGCCCGGGACAGATTCCAATGTTGATCTGCATCATCCGAATCCGGCTACTGTCAAACATGGCCAACCGGGTCTGGAAATTGGGAGGAATTGGAAATTTACTTCTATGGAGATGCTGAGACCAGGTTAGAGTCTCGTTTGCTGAAAGCGATGCTCATGGCAGCGAAGACAGGGAAAGCACATGTACAGGAGGCAATCCTGGTTTGGCATGAGCTGCTGGTAATTCTAAGACCACTACTTACAGCTGGATGAGGGTAGTACCCTGTCGCAGCAAAATATAGGTTCTATGCTTTGGATCAAAGTGATGAGTCCCAACTTTTGTATCTAAATTCTACTAGTAGTAGAATTGGCCAATGTGCCGATTCCAGTGATGACCAAGAATACACCATACTCACTGGGTGAATAGAAGATTCTATTCACCCAGTGAGTAAAGAATTGAAATTCTTTCCTGGCCCTCAAAGAACACGTTTGACCACCCCCCGGAGTCATTGCACGCAGCTCATCTGTAGTGCAACAGAAATGTTCCCAAATCCTCCGTAACAGCCTCGCGAGTGAGCCGCCGATGGAAACTAGCACTCTCTTCCGGGATCTTGCCTAAGATGGCTTTAACAACTTATTAGACTATCTGGTACATATGGATGTAAGTAGGTACTTCGAGGCAATCTACAAGTAGATACAGCGATCCTCAGCATCATATTTACATGGATAGGTATGACGATATTCAAGCTAGATTGGGATTCGCCTTTCGCCCGATGGCCTTTGTGTGACGTGCAGGTGGCTTGGACATCGGCAATGGTGTTTCCCGATGGCCGCGAGATATCGGATGACTGTATTGGATTTCTGTATTGCCACTTTCATACTGTTTCGTCTATCCCAATATGGATATACTGCTTGATTGTAAACAGTACAGTACAGGTACTTTTGGCACATGCTCGTGATGGCCACATCCGATGTGAGTCTCTACCAGATGGAACACAAAGAAGAAGTTTATCCTCCTGAAACGCACCATTTGGCTGATCTAGCACGAGGACCCGTATGCAATATTACCTCTTATGCTAAGTTTACATGGGTGAAGTTCCCACTGGCTCACTAGCTCAAGGCGCAAGGCCAGGATCCTGGCGCTTGAACGGGGCACCACATAACAGGTAGGTGGTGTGAGACCACCGAGGCTTGCCGAGAATGAAGCGTCATCCTAGAGATCTCGCCTCTAAGCCGAATGAGAGGGTTGATCGGGGAGGGGCCAATGCTGAAGCCAGGTTGGATGGAAGATGTGTGATACAGCACTCTAAATTACCACCATCACATCTATTCCCCCCACCACCATGATAATTGTCACCATTCCCAAGGTTCTACTCCACTTGAAAAGAAACTTACATGAATAGATGTCCCAAATAAGAAGTCTAGGCTTATATTGGGTTTTGCTTTTAGAGAGTTTGGCCACTGCGACTCCCCCCGGCCGCTGGGTAATGAGTCTAAGGTACCCTGCATGTGCTGTAATAGCCGCAGAAACCAGGCTGAGCTGAAACGCAATAAATCACCTGCGCACGCACCGTCGATCCGATGAGGATCGGTGGACTGATCTGCACATTCCGTAATATTCTATCCAATGTACTGCATGTAGGTCCATGCGGGTCATCGTCTGCTCGTAACCCTTGCTGCCTAGGAATGAATCAGGCTTGACAATTTCTTCACACTCAATGAAAATGTACAGTTCTCACAAGTACAGTATACATATACATTAAATACCGTAAGCAAGTGTTCAGTTCAACCAGTGAAACTGGTTATCTTGATTGGCCGCTCCCGCCGCTGCATCTTCCCACTTTTCGTTTGATGCAAGACTCGCGAAGTCGGCAAACCCAGAGCAAGGGAAACAAAAAAGCAACATGCTTCAAAATTCGTCCACTCGGCTTGCCTTATTACCTCCACTTTTCTCCACCCCGCCTTTGTTATAACCTTGTCTGTTCATCTCGGTGGTCATGAGTTGGAATACCGTGAAGAGTCACTGCACCTGGGCGCGCCTTGTTGACGCCTGGGCCATTGAAGGGGGCTGCACATAGTTATCATTCAATCTAAACCCATGAAAAAATGAGTGATGGGCGCCCCATTGCAATACAGCTGAGACTGGTAGATCCCTGTAACATCCCGGTCGACATAGAAGGCTGGACCAGGACTGCAGCAAATAACGGTTTCTGGCGGTCAGGGCCAAGACGACTCGGGGAATTGCACATTGGAGGAGATTGAATTACATGAGCTCGTGCGTTTGGAAGGCACAGTAAGATGAACAGGATTATTAGAAATATATGAACAGAGAAATAGAGCACAATTGGTATAATGACATTCTTAGAGAGCATTCTGTATGCTTTTCCCTTTGTTTCCCAGGTAAATGATATAAGAAAATGATTGAACAAATGAAATAGGGATCTCAAGGGGTGTAAAGCTGAATGAATCTGACAATAGTTGTATCGGCGTCCGGAATTCAAAACGCTGCAGCGTATGTCAACCGCCAACTGCACACCCCAGTCCTTCCGGAGGACTTGATGAAAGTAATATCCAAAGAAAAAAAAAAAAAAAACAACGACAAAAATCATAAGAAACCTATAAGTAGAAGATCCGAAGTTTTCAGTATAAAATTAATCACACAAAGAAAAGAAGTTGAAAATATTGGAAATAAGTGGCCGTGAAATCGTCTCCCGCGCCGTTCCTTGCACCGTTGTCCATAAACCATAAAAAGTAAACCCAGTTCCCAAGCCCGCAGAAGCTGCCGCAAACAAGAAAAAGCTTGAATGATATCCAAAAAAAGATAATAAATAAGACGAAGAAAATTGAAAGGATATATGGAGTTAACGGAGTCGAACGTAAAGCATAGAGGAAAGCAAGATGGCTTCTCATCTAGGTGCATAGACTATGCGGATTCTGAATAGGATCGTAACGGCCGTAAGTAGAGTAGACGGGATCATAGCCACCAGTGCTAGAGCGATGATGATGGGAGATATCGGAGAATACAGGGTCCTGGTAGGGATCCAGACCCGGCTCTGTCTTGAGAGTATCCATCGGGTCCATGGTATCGTTGATCATGGAATAGTCGAAGCCGGAGGAGGAAGATGATGAGACGAGAGGACTATCGCTCAGAGGCGAATGTTCAGGCTTGGTCATCTGCCGGTAATCAGTTCTCCCATAAGGAAGGCTGCTCCGATAATTGTTTTCATGTATGAGTATGTGGGAACGAGATGTTGGGCCCATCCCGTGAGGAAGACCACCCCCAGGACCCTCTCCACTCCCACCATCAGGGCCCATACTTGCTGTACTGTCGCGTCGCCCATCTTTGTAATGGCCTGGAGAACGACCTCGTACTACCATTGGGTGCGAATGTCGACGGGCAATTTGCACCCAGTCCGATACTTCACCACGAGGTACTTCAGCGTAAAGCTCCACCACAAGATTATAGTATTGTTGCTGGGCACGACGCTTTCCATTGTTTGCAGTGGCCTTTTGGAATTGGATCCGTTCGAAGAGATGGGAGGTGGGCGGCTGGCAGGGCTGAGGCGCCCCTGCAAATGTGGAATTGTAGTCTAGCGACTGCGAGCTCAAGGGAAAAGCAGCATGCCCACCGGCTCCAGTTGAGCCTGCAGTCAACGATGGAGGTGGCGTTGGCTGTAGAATCACTGGACCGGGTGTACGTTCGGACTGCTTGTCTCGTTTGGGAGTATGTTGTACCAAAGGCCGCGTCTCGTTATAGGACCCGTTCACAATGGCAGAGATGCACATCCTGAAACCGCGAATTGGTTCTAAAGTCTGGTCGGAATGACGGATGAAAAGAGGTACTGTCGAAGGCCAAGGATGAAGGCTGAAACTGCAATTTACTGCAAAGTAATTCCGCCGGTAGCAGGTCCATTTACCATCGGATGCGAAGAATCCTCGCCCGATTTTGGCTTGAACCTCGGGTTTAACAGTTTGCTGGGTACCTCCAAACTCCGCAACAATGGACTCGAGAACGGCTGTATCCTCAAAGGGCGGTGCTTCTACCTGTGTTGAAGATCGCTGCGAGGACTCTACCATCGGCTGTTGGAAAACAGTATTCTGGCTTCGATCTAGTAAGCCATCCAAGGCTCGCGGAGTGCCTTGGTATTGGTGAGAGCGAGATGTATCATTTACTCCAGATAAAGGCAAGCCTATGCCTCGATGAAGAGCATATGAAGACGAATATGCGTTTGTTCTGCCCATCAAGGCTGGAATCGAGTTCACTGTATGATTTGGTGACTGCATCGGGATAGACATACCAGCAGGAGGTTGCCTGGCAAAATAAAGAGTTCATTAGATTTGCAAGTCCCGTGCGATCATCATTGAACTTACAAAGCTGGAACCCGTCGATAATCTGTCATCCTATCAAATTGATGTTGATGCTGGGATAAATGTGGGAAAAGAGGACCAGAAGTGGGGGAGAAAGAATCTGATTAGGGGGAGTTGATTAGCCTAGAACAGCCTCGGATTGTCATGAACAAGAAATGTCATACCCGAGCAGGAATCTGGAGGAGTCATAGCAAGTGCAGACGATCCGGGGTAGCTATAAGAGACGAGGCCGTTTAGTAAGTCACATCACCACAAACTGGCCTGAAAAGACCGATTCAGAAGAGATTAAAGCAATGTTGGAAAAGAAGTCATGGTAGACAGGAAAATCAAAGCGCCCGAAAAAAATGATCGAGAAAGCAGTAGAGAGAATACAGAAAGGTCAAGATAAAAAAGGTCAAAACATCGGAAGAAACGCATGCAGGCAGCGGATCGGTATGGAAGGTCCCGAAACAGGCTGGCCTAAAGTGCAAAATTGCCCGGACCAGGAGGAAGCGCAACGACAAGGGGGTCTGAGAGAACCGGCCGAGTGGCGCGCAAGGGCAGTCCAAATTGAAAGGGCAGAATAACTTACTGTAAGTCCTGCATCGCAGGCTGCTGTGCGTGGTACCGCACGCCGTTGGTGACCGACATAGAGGCAAGACCTCCGACTCGCTGACTATCGTCGTCGTCGGTTGGAAAACCCGTTACATGAGAGCTCATATACTCTCCTTCTGTAGTAACGGGGCAGTCCATACTGAACGTATCAGGCAGAAGAGAGGCTGAAATCGATATGTCAGTCAACTGCGAAATCAAGGGAAAATAGAGGCATCTTTCTAGAGGCCCCCAAGTGGACAAGCAAAGCTAAGTGCTCGACGGAAAAGGAGAAAAAAACGAAGAAAATGAAGGAAATGAAATCCGAGGAATATGATGGAATGAGAGAAAACGTACAAGAATTCATCTTGATCGTGCTGATGCTGGGCACCTAACAGCAAGGATCCTGAGGAGATGGCCAACTGATGTGACACCGGCGAGAGATTCAAGCTGTCACTCAGAGCTGGGTGTGTATGGGCAACGAATAAATACTGACAATCTTCAAGTTAGTAACTGGGTGTCATGACTAGGTATAATGCCTCATGGGCCGCAGCCCATCGCTGCAGGACCGATATAGACATCAAAAGCTGCATAAGGGTAATTTTGCAGGAAAAGAGGGGAATAGAGATATGGTAAGATACTTGAAGTCCTTTGACATACCAAAACAACAAAGATAGAATACACGGCTCGGTGATCTCAGAAATGGGTCTGGGGAGGGGAGTTCTTCAAGTGAGTAAGAATGGGGCAAAGTATAGTATTTGGGGTGGGCTAGTGGGGTGGCATCGAATAGTAAACAAGGTCTTGGAAGTGGGTAGTCAAATGCGAAGGAAGATAAAGATAGAGGAGGGCGAGGACGAGAATAAGAGTATGTCTCAAAAGACGTATGAAGACGCCTATTGTTCCCGGTGTTGACCCGCGCACACGCAGTTGGCGGGATTCGCTCGGTGGGCGAAACGGATGCGTCACCGGTTGATGAGCATGCCTTTCCTCATTGGGCCTCCCTCACAGGTAGGTAGGTTCAATCCGGAGAGGAATGCCACGATCTACGACCTTGATATCTTGCCCCGGGCAATGGATCGTGAAGATCCCACCTGGTCCGAAGAATTGCAGACCTGCAAAACAGGAAAAGAAAAGAGAAAGAAAAAGAAACGAAGAATAAAAGTAATAAAATCAAAAGAGAGAGAGAGAGAGAGAATCGATAAAGGGAATAGAAAGGAAAAGGAAAAGAAAACTTACTGATGTAATCCGGTGCGACTGTGCCCGCAAATCAATCTCAAGCGCGGAGGGCCTTGACTGGCAGGAAAGTATCCTGTACAGTGTCCTGTGCACGGTGGAAGATAATCTTACTTACTTCACAACCCTAAGTTGGGGGTTATAGTTGTAATATTCCTTTTTTTTTCTTTCGCAGGACCCAAGGCGAGCAGCACCGACAGCTATGCAAGAGCAGGAGCCTCTGCTGTGGGTTTGAGCGATCAGATTAATTTCTTTTGGGGTGGGTTGTTGTGGCTGGGCTGGAAAGAAACAGAATGGAAAATGGATGATGGCCTGCAGTATCTTCTGAAGGGCGCAATTAGTATTAATGAATTGTTTGGTGGTCGTCGAGAGACTCCGGAACACGCCTCCTCAAAGTTCATATCCTGGTCAACCTGACAGAGAGAAAGTAGCCTCAAGCCATCACAGCCCAAGTCGCCACGAGTTCCTGTGAGAATCTGGGCCTGCCAGGGACAGCGAAATACGTTGTATTCGGCAAGGCTACAAAATGGGTGGCAGCAGCCAGTTTGCATAGGGGTCCAACCATAATAGGCCAAGGACCACCGTATCTTACTCTGATGATCCTCTAAATTAAGAGTATTTTTGTTTCCCTTTTAGAAATTCGAAATTTCGAAAATCGGAATAGGATTTTTCATTTTGACCTCCATTTTTCTTTTTCGTGACCCCGGTCCTGGCAGCTGGGAGGCGCAAATAGGGTGCCCCATTGGGAGGAACTGTAGCATCGAATCATTGGCCCGAGCTCTTGACAGTTTGATTGTTCAAGGAGCATGGCATTGGCCAGAATCTCTATGTTACGTGCCCTGGGAGGACCCGAAGTCCATGCACGGACTCTCTGGTCGATCCAAAGTGGGTAAGGGCCCGGTACGAGCAGGAATTGACAGCGATGCAGAAATGTAGGATGTATTTTCCATTACCAAGTCCCGATCAAGTCAGATGTCCTGGTGCGAACACCCGATGGGCGGGTTGCTGCAGAAAAATAAAATACTAAATCAGATGAAACTAGACAAGAAGGAGGCAAGACAGGATGATCAGCCCCCAGGATACCCGTGCAGAGTCTGCTTTTTTCATCTTCCCTCCACCCCTCCCCCCCCCCAGTCGCATGACGGTGGTTGATGTATCAGACTTTAGGGATCTGCAGGCCAATGGATGTGGCGACCAACTGACGAATAGTAATATGAATAACAATAATACAATAATAATAATTGTTAATAATAATAATATCATTACTGTATACTTATGGCGATTTCTTCCCTTCTTGATTCGGGAAAACAAAAGAAGAAGAAAAATACCAAATACCAAAATACCAAACTGCGAAAGAAAAAAAAGAAAATAAAGAAAATAAATGAATAACTTATTCCTGAATTCGTTCAACGAATCCAGAGAACAGAAACTCATGAAAATGGTCCGTGTTGCTGGAGTACACCTCTCGGAGTCGTCCCTTCAACTAATTTTTCTTCTTCTTCTCTCTTCTCCTGGGGGTCAAGGCACGAACTGTGCTCGTTGCATGACGAAAAGAAAAGATCAGACGATCGGCAATTTTTTTTCATTCAGCCAGCTGCATTGCGCATATTAGCCATGTCCACACCGACAAACTCGGGGTAAAAGGTCTCCATAGAAAGAAACAATGGAGGCAGCACTCGAGAGAGGCCCAGCTCCGCTCCACTACTAGGGTGAAGAGGGGGCTTGGGATGCCGCTTGTTGTGAAAGATGAATGGACTGGTCTCCCGACTAGGAAATGTGTCTCCACTATAGAAAATGCTTCCAGCAGGACGGGAAAAGCCGATTGATGCTGCGGTCCGTACCCGGCAGTTTCTTCGAGAACGGAGCTTCTCAGGCCCACTGGCACGTCTAAAACACTGCTTTGAGTTGAATAAGGAAGCATGGCCACGCTGGGGATGTGTTTCTGTCATCATAGATACAGAGATCCCAGTCTCCATGAGTGGGGCCCCCAGCCCTGATCGTGTCGAGAGGTGCATTAGTGACTCGACGATCGGCCAACCTGCAGGAGGCTAGTTAGTCGTGATGGCAAAGAACAGCAGGGCGGGAAAGCACCCGCAACTGATTGATTGGCGGATCCTTCCCTCGATCGATACCAACTTTTTGGAACCACACTTACTGGGGAGTCATTGAAGGAGGGTATGTTGTGCAGACGGCTCCACGGTCCTTTCATTTGGCCCCCCAAGACAAGATGTGACGGTACCGAATGGTTTCTGAATTGCAGGGATAAAGGGAGAGATGCCTCTCAAGTATGTAATGGCTAGCTGGTAGGTAGGTATTTTATGCACCCCGTACATACATGGAGAACCCGATATTCGGGGCGAATGGTGGAAGCTGATTCGACTCTCGCAGGACAATCTCGTTTCCCTACGGGGCGGTGAAGAGGACTGTCCAGAGTATGGTAAATACACATACCCAGTATGTACTTAATGACGAGTAGATTGTACTAGGAGATGTACTCCGTAGATGTGTGTCGGTACTAGTGCAGCTCTTAGTCCTGCACGGAGTTCCTCGGTAGTCTTGGGGGGCTTGCGTATCGGTGGGGCCGTCCCTAGTTTCTGGGCTCAAGGTACTTTAGACATTTGAGTCCGGTTCTCTGTGTTGTTCTGAGGATTTATCTTCCTCTGCACGGAGAGTTATCCAACTATCAACCTGATTCATCAAACTAGTTAAAGAGGAACAGACGAACTAGGAACGATAGCGCAGTAGTGGCCGTCGTCGAGATCGATCCTCCCGCACCCGTGCCGCATCTCCACTTTGTCCCCACCTTTTCCGATTCATCACAATTGACTATTGCCTATGAGACACATAAAAGAGAACGAGCTCCTGAAAAATTGCCCGATCCTCAGGTGGAGACTACCATTACGGAGTACGGAATATGGAGTCGATTTCTGCAGGTACTCCGGAACTCCTCGCCCTCTTCCTCCCTCTCCATCCTCCTCCCCCAAAGTGTAATTTTGGGATACGCTAATTGGTGCTAATTTTATACCTTGATTTGAGTTTGTTACGCGGAACTAGTAGCGGCAATTGCATGAACTCATCAATCCAACCAAGGTTCCGACCTAGTCAATCATCCGGTCCAGAGCTTGGACGGGGGTTGCATATTCTCCTAAGACATTTCCACGTCGTTTTCTTAAGCTCCTGCGAGCCAGGGCTGTCGTGGGCACGTGCCGCACGAGCAATCATTCCAGAGATCTGTCAAGGGGACCGTGGGTTTTCATCAAAGCAGGATGTTTCCAGCATGAAAAGCTCTCTCCTGTACGACACAGGTCTCTCACAGCGTCCATGTCAGGCTGCACCCGACCGAATCCTGACAGGGAAAAGAATTAGAGAGAAAAGAGAGGTGGAAAATACATGACTGTACAAATGGGCACTATCCTCTTCGGTTTGCGACTGTTTTCAGCATCCGAGGTGCCAGAAAATTACCCAAAAAGGGTGACCCTAACAACAAAGTGACCATGTCCGCCATCGGGGGAACCGGGGCGTCTCTGTCCATATTGGACCAAATTGCCTTTCGGGCGCAGAAAAGACTAGGGCTATTGGCCAACATGGCTTTCAATATGGCGTGCCGAAAAGTCACAGCACCCGGCCATATTCTAGGCTGTCTTTCTCCCCTTGTTCCGTGAACCTGGCTCATTATGTCCGTTGTTCTAGGATCTTGACATCCCTAGTGGAACCCGCGTATCCCGGACACTGCTGCCCTCAAATTATCGCCGATGACAGGCGTCCTAGTCAAGTTTGCCGTGTCAGCATTAGATACTTCCGGGTTCTCGACTCATTGCGACCCGGGATGGGCAGCCATTGGGGCCGCCCCACGGCCGAAAGTCTCGGCGAAGCTAAAACCAAAAAAAAGAGGTGACTTTCCTAGCATCCACGCTGATCCACAGTGTCCAAGAGTCTTGAGCATTAATGTTTGAGACAAAGGGATGGAGATTGAAGTATAGGGCGAAGGATTGCTCCTGTTCATCAATCATTTTCCAAATAACCACGTCAATTCCCCACAGCCGCCACTTCGGATGAGGGTTGGACCAAACCACGTGAGAGGTACCAGCAACATGCACTTTAACGAAGTACTACATTCCTTAATCTGAATAGCTTTGGGTTGACCCCGAACACAGAAATCCTTTCATTTTCTTTTTGGCAATGACTTTCGATTGTACCAAGGCAACGAAACTCAATTCAGGTGGCCCCATACCGGAAGATGTTGCTTTACCTCTCCGTAGCCACAAGGTTCTATGATTTTTACCTATGTATCACTGCTCGCAAAGATTCGATGGTTACATGGGGCAACTATCGACCTGATCCTCGGTAAGCCACCGATGATTTGTCTGCCTTGTGGATCGCCAGTACATACGCTCACTGCTCTCCTCCCTAAAACCAAGCAGGCGAGGGGGAGAGACAGAAAGAAGGACGGATGCACCCATTGGTAGCCCGATCCGCGCTGTCACCTTAAACCTTGTTCGACCTGAATCTTCTGGGAATAGTGCCAACTGTATCACGGCAGAGACCATCCTTGCAATGGCCCCGTGAAAGAGTCAAAACGAGACTGAGAAAAAGCCCCTTCTCGACATGCATGAGATGGGACGATGAGGAGAGAAAGAAGAAAACGTATTGACCGAGCATGGATCATGGTATCTCTATCAAACATCATTGGGTGGCTACTAATTTTGCCTTGATCGAAACTAAGTCAGGAGACCAGCAAACTTTTGGGCTGCGTGTAGCTGCAGACCAGTTAAAATAACATCCTCAACAATCTTGAATATCACCAAAGAGTATCCTCATGTCGAAAATAAAAGCAGAAGAAGAAAATAGAAAAGAAAAAAACCCGTTTTGTTGCTTGTCGCCGCAACAATCCGTCTCGTTGTTTACCAGCCAACCCCTTGGTGCATCTCCAGCCAACCCGATCTCATGTCTGCGTAGCACGGGGGGCAGAGTTATTAGGCAAAACTTGCTCGACAGCACGAAAACTGACAGGGTGGTCCAAGGCCTGCCCTTCTTGTCAATCATTTGGCGTCGTATCAGGGCAGATTGTCCCATTCAGCTTCCGGATTATCCTCTATGCTATCATTGTTGTCACTGGGACTTCGGAACATCACGAACTCCTTTCACATGTGCATACCTGTCATACTACATGCAGTAGTGGCGGGGCCGATCCTAAACCCTGGTGCCCCAGTGATGCTGAGGAGTCTGTCAGAAATGAAAGGGGCATTTTGGCTCGCTGTTTTACCGTGGCGAGGTGCTTGGGTGGCCCCCCCTGTAAGCTTCTTCCTTTCAAAGTCACTTTCCGAAAGGAATCGCCGATGTTACGTGATGCAACCCAACTTCAGGCCGGGAAATTAAGAGACGAGTATCTTTGGTTGGGGCTAGACGACTCGTCTGATCTACTAGATCTTGGTAGATCTATACCATCGCAATTTAGTGTAGGGTCTGTGATCTGCGCGCAAATAATGTCTGGCATACATTCGGGGGCGTAACTTTCTAATTCCGTCGACCTTGTTATCATTTCTCCACCGGCGAGCAAGGAGAGAAAGTCAATTCAAGTGATGTTGCCCATTATGTTTCGGGATTCTTGAAAAGGGCTCCGCAGCCCGGATTTGCTTAGAGCTTTTCATATTGCGCTTTATCCAATTATGGTCTAGTCTCTCCTCTTCCAAAACGCCTTGAATGGTTTATATGGTATCGGCAATCATCGGTAGCTGGAAAAATGGATCTGAGAACGATATGACAAAGCAAAGTGACATCCTTGGCTAAATTTAGTTATGTTAGGGCTCGACAAAAGTTATCAATTGCACGTTGAAAGTGCACTTAATAAAACAATTTGCTATCTGTATCCGGAGGAACGTCGCTAGATCAAGAGGTGATAGCTGAAATCTTCGAAAATTGGGTGTTACACTCGTGAGGAGCAGGCTCTGCTCTCATCGAATGAGGCCTTTCTCAACGACTAACTACTAGTCGGAGTAGTAGTTACTAGTTACCAGTCAGGTACTACAACTCTGACTAATGTAGTAGTACGAAAAGTTACTTGAAATGTCCGTAGTAAGTACTACTAGTGGTTGTTAGTAGTGCCTGGTAATCATATTACTCCCGTGTAGAGTCTACAAGCTCGCAACATCCATGTTTCATAATAATGGATCAACATAGTATGTTAGTAAATTGTAGACTCTACACGGAGATAGATAATAAACTAAGTAGATAATGTGTCTACCTAGGGCGTCTTTTGAGGAATCATGAACACTCTTGTTCTACTAGTAGTTGAAAATAAAGGTACTCGAACACCACGAGTTCATTGCATGAGCATTTCATTCAATGTCCTCATGGCATAGAAGACTTCGGTATTCTTTAATCATTTGCTATTATTCGGTAGCTATATACCAGATCCGGCATGTCTGCTATCCAGTGAACATATCTACCGGGTCTAAGTCGCCCCAAAGGGGATATGTGAATCTCTAAACCATTGCTTTTGTATCGATTGACGAATGCAAGTAACTGACATAGTGGGCGTCTTTTGAGGAATCATCATTATCAATCAATCATACAGTAGAAAGGAGAAGAGCTTCAGCCGAAAGCTAGGCCCGCCTGTAAAAAGAAAAAGGAGAATCCAACCAAATATGTCGTGAAAGAAAAGCGAGAAATGAATCTAAGTAGAGCGCTTGGCGAACTCGACGCGAAGAATGAGGTGGCGGTAACCGACTGTGAAAGGAAGTTAGTTGATGTTTTTTCAGTGTGATGATGATCTCCAGTAAGATGATTGCACATACAGCCGTCCAATTTCGCACAAGCACTCTCCGCATCGGAGCGATCCGCATAGCTGATGAAAGCAAAGCCCTTGGCCCGCTGTGTCTCGCGGTCCCGGGCAAGGAAAACTCTGGTAACACGTCCGAACCGCTCGAAGAGATCCCGCAATTCTTGTTCCTCTGCCAACTCGCTGACCTGTAGGAGAACAAAGAAATAATTGTCAGAAAGCAAGTCCAAGCAGTAGTTATAACCGGGTAAGTGATGAAGAAGCATACGTTTGTAACTCTGAGAGTAGCCAGGTCGTCCTTCTCGAAGCGACCGCCCATCTTCTCGCCGCCAGCAGCACCGCCATTGCGCATGTGAGGTGGCACATAGCTGGATTTGCCAGCACCCAGACCACCAGTCTCCGGCTCGCCTGTATCCGCACCGCCCGCAGTGGGCTCCTCCACGGGAGCCATTGTGTCCTTGAAGGGACAGCGAGCAGTGAAATGCTCTCCGGAACAGATACGGCACTTGACCTTCTTGTCCTTGAGCTGGTCCTTCATGCTACCCTTCTCGCCGCCATCCTTCTCGGCCTCCTTGGCCTGTGCCTTCCAGTTGGTGCTAGGACGGAAAATGATGTTCTCGCCGACGGAGGTGGTGTCGAACGAGGGACCGGCGGCGTGGCCCTTTTCGTTGCCAAACTTAGCCCACGATCGGCGTTCAGCGACCTGGGGGTTCACATTTTCGCGGACAACGGTGGTCTTGATGCGTCGGGTGACCTTAACCTTCTTGTTATCGTCGTTGAAGCGGTAAGAGATGACGGTCTTGGTGCCATCTTTGTTGGTAATGACTTGTTGCGCGGGGAGAGCGGAGGGGTCGTCAAATTCCTCGTCGTCGGCCCAGTCGGCACGGCTGTTTTTTTTAAAAAAAATTAGCACTGGTTATCGGACGAAATTTTGAGTATAAATCAGACGGAGTGCACTCACTTCCCAAGTCGAGACATGGTGTGTGTTGTGATAGTGTTGCGGTAACAGCTGAATTTCTGGGATTTCTTCAAAGGCGAATCCGTTGTGGATTTCATTCGCGGCGCGGCGATTTTCCTGTGGCGCAGTCCCGTGGCTGGTTCCTGACGGTCACGTGACTGTCCAATGCCCCGGTTAAGTAGAGGGAGTACTTTGGTTTAGTTATCGCTATTTAGCATAGTCACTATTGAGGTGACTCATACAATGCCTTATACAGCTCCGAATGAGTGTTTGAAAGCTCGATTAGAAAGCCCAATTTGTATTTTGTCAAAACCTGTTTCATGCCATCAGACAGCATTATCACGTCTCAAGGCGTTCTAGCAGATGCTGTGCAGAAAACAAAGCATGAGTATGTATTAATCGCTAACTAGTGTGTAATTACATAAACGCAAGTGAATGTTAAATATCTCAAGCGAATTTCAAACCCTCCGTAATGTTCCCTAGGACGGCTTTGTAAAGATCCATAAAGTAGTTCACACGCGGGAGCCAAGGACCCGAATTTCCACACTTGGGCAGAACACTACTGCCTTGTACAACATATGTCGATTGCAATGCGAGAAGTGGACAATAACCTATCGTCTTAGCATCGATACCTCCTGCGACTGCGCTCTTGTGGCCTTGGGCCTGCATGTGTTTGAAGAGACGACAAAACATTCGGGCGGTGGTATCGGCTCCTAGTGTCCAGGACGCATTCACGTATCCCACAATAAAGAAGAGGTTTGGAACGTCTTGAATCATCGCATTGTTCCAAGCATATTTGTCACCGACCTCGATCTTTTCATTATCAACACTGATCTGAACACCCCCCATAGCCTTCATCTTGAGCCCCGTTGCGGTCACGATAACATCGGCTGTCAGCTTTTCACCGGAGTTGAGAACCACACCATCCTTAACGACCTTTTGGATAGTTCCAGTTACCACATTGGCATTGGCGTTTCGGATGGCTTGGAAAAAGTCACCATCCGGGGTGAAGCATATACGCTGGTCCCATGGCTTATAGCTTGGTGTGAAATGTGGATCAAGAGGGACGGTTTCTGGAAGCTGCTTTGCGACAGCTTGTTGGAGTTTATTTTTCGCACGGGTCGGGAAAAGTCGACAAAAATGCCAGAAAATAATAGGCACAATAATCAGGAAGAGTCGAGTGAGCTGAATTGCAAGAGACTGGGGGAGGAAGCTCAGTTTAGATGGCGAATTCTCGATTTTCATGATGTAGGTTGGACTCCGCTGCAGCATTGTAACATGAGCAGCCTTCTCGGCCAGATTCGGTAAAAGAGTAACTGCAGTTGCGCCGCTTCCGATAATAATGATATTCTTATCGGAGTGATCGAAATCTTCCGGCCAGAACTGAGGATGAATGACAGGACCAGCAAAGTTCTCGATTTCCGGAATTGATGCGGGAAGACCTTTATTGTAATCGTAATATCCAGTGCCCATGACAATAAATTTGGATTTGAAATGAACGATGTTACCAGCGGCGTTGGTAGCTGTTAGTCGCCAATGCTGCTCCGCGGTTGACCAATCTGCAGCTGTAATATGATGTTTGAATCGAATGTGCTGATCAATGCCGGTTTCGGAGACAGCTTCGTGAAGGTAATCCATGATCAAGGGAGCAGTTGCAATTAGCTTACCAGCTTTCCATGGTTTCCAGGGAAAGCCAAATGTATAAAGATCAGAGTCGGATCGTAGGCCAGGATAGCGGAAGAAACTCCATGTTCCTCCGATTTCTTCTCGCGCATCAAGTATCGCATAGCGAGCCGAGGGCAACTCAGTCTGAACCCTGTAGGCTGTATTGATACCAGAGATCCCAGCCCCAATGATTAGGACATCAAATTCCTCCATGCTTGATTTATGTTGCTCCTGGGAGTTCGATAAGCCAAAGCTAATGGAAGGATGCAGCTATCCCTTGGAACAACCACGCAAGAAAATCAGCAGTCCTCAGGGCTAACTGCCAGGGTTTGAATTAGAAAGACGGTTCGTGTATATTCCGCATAGTCATGATAGCTGGTTGTACGACTCACAATGTAGGGTCTTGGCTTCAGGCTATGTGGGCAGCCCCTGAGCTGCTCGGATGTGCTACCGATCACTCCCCGGCGGAGAAAGCTCAGTGGTCGATAAATGGCGTGAAATCTGAACTGTATAGTAAAGGCCCCACAAATTTGTGTCTAAAGGGGATGGGGAATGTTGAGCAATGGTATGGCTGAATTGGAGAACACTCTTTTCGTAAAAGAATTTCCGACCAAATCTTGGGGGGAAATGGGAATTTGTCTTGACAACCGAACAGTGAGATTTAAAAAAGACCAAGGAACCCTTGGGAAGTGACAAGTGGCATTGGGGGCCTAGATTTCGGCTCCTCCGGCTAGAACTATGGGCATTCACCGCTTTGGGGGCCACCTATTCTTAACTACACCTATAGTATAGGTATCTACTAGATATAGCAAAACTTGGACGCCTAAACAGCTGATTCCTTCAATGTGTCATTCCGTATATGAAAGCTGAACTCTGCCTCAAGGTAGAGTTCAAGCCCACTAATGATTCGTAACCTGAACCAATCAAAAAAGTGCACACACCTTGATTCACCCAAGCGAAGACTAGCTGGGATCTGTTTATTCCACTTGAAGTGGTGCTTATGTAGACTTCTGGATAGACCCCGCAATATTCGGCCATTCTCATTTATGAAATATTCGTAATACCCAATAAAACCGAGGTTAAAAATTTTCGAAGTAGTTACTAGATAAGAAACACTTTGATTCTTACCCACGAAACCATGAACGACCACGAAATTATCGCGGAGGCTTGTATCAAGTCTCTTGTTGTACGCGAGCGGTACTATCGAGACTCATGTCAGTGGCTAAAGCTGAGAGGGTGCTACCACCCAGATGCCCAGCAAACAGATATAGACATAACGTGGTAAGTTTATCAGATCTATGATCTGATTTCTGACTATGTACTGATCAAGCATGAATTATTAGGTTTCAGGGAGATATCGACGGTTTTATCCATGGCTCTAAAGCCATGGCTGAAAAGGGGTCTAACGCTATTCACAACATCACACCTGTCGAAGTCACCATCAATGGCTCCAAGGCTTTTTCTATATCGGTTGGAAATATCATCAGCCGCTTTGTACGGGGTGGGGCAGAATATGAGCTCGTCTCAAATTGTCGGTTTCTTTCGAGGCTGACAAGGCTCGAAGGGCAATCATGCCCGTCATGGAAGATGTTGAGTATGGAAGTCATTTACATCAATGACAAGATATCTCCTGTTCTTCCCGCCTCGGGAACAGACATTGGAAATTTCGAGGGAGCAGAAAGTTTTCCAAGGAAGAGCTATAAACTTTTGGCATACTGCCTGAGTGAGAAGGGATACAAAGCAAAGCAGGACTTACCAGGTACTGACAACGAGCAACTTGTTTTGGAGGTTTTGGCCAAAAATACCTATTGGCTGAATGCCTGATTTTTTTTCTGGTATATTATAAACATGAAATAGCCCTTAGGAGTGTTGCTTCCTCACTATCTCAAATAAGGCATGAACAATTGCTGTGAACACACGGCACATTGTAATTACATGTACTTATATTCAACTTGAATAGTAAACTTTAGATAGTATCTACCGTATAGAATCTGAGCGAGTCTCAAGGTACTGACTCCAAGCTAAAATATATCAAGTCAAACTGTTAATTGGTACTAAAAAAGGAAGAAACTATCGGATTAAAGTTCAAAAAGAGATGGGGATATTCTGGGGTTGCGGGGGAGTGGGCCTATTCAATTTGCGGGGAACTATTGGAACAACCGATCTATACCCAGGCATGTCACACCGAATTAAATAGACCATAGAACGGCTGAGGATTTAAGAGCAGGAACCCTCCTACAGTTGGAAAGTCTCCTCGTAATCTCATTCTCCTTGTTGGTTTCAGCTATTCGATAGCCTAAGATACCTTTATGCCTTGCACATGTCATCATTAACAGAAAAGAACATTGGGGGATGCTCCCCAACTTTGGAGGTTCAAATTGATGATGCAGCAGATAAGTTGACAAAACATTCAGAAAACTTAGTCTACGTGGATAGCGAAGAGCCTGAACTGCATGCATCAACGTACTTCGCACTAGCCGCGATGTTTCTGCTGAACCTTGTTCAAGTGTTTGGCTTGATGGGTCCCCCAGCAGGGGTAAGTGCGTTCAATCCAAATTCCAAGCCGATATGAATTCGTTTACTTAAGAAACTTTTACACAATAGCTCTCGTTCATCGAAGCCGATTTGAAAAACACAGTGGCCGGTACTTGGGTTCCGAATTCCCTTTCGCTAGTCCAAGCCGTTTTGGCACCTTTAATCTCCTCCGCCTCCGATACATTTCAAGCACGCAAAGCACTATTAGTCGGACCTGCGATAATTGCATTTGTGGGGTCTGCAATAGCACCAGGATCTGAGAGTATATACAGACTTATTGCTGCTCAAATTTTGATTGGATTCGGGTTTGCTACTGTGCCGTTGGCCTACTGTGTCCCGAGTGAGATCCTGCCTCGAAAATGGCGGCCTAGTGAGAAGTCCTCTCCAGTCATTTAATAAGATGGAGCTTATACCATTTTAGTGGCTCAAGCCGGCATGAATGTTGCTGCTGCTCTAGGAGCATGCTCAGCCCCGTTGATTATCGGAGCACTTACCAAGGCTAATGCTCATACTGGCTGGCGAAGATTCTATGTAGGACAAGCAAACGGAAACAAGTGAATATCTCTAACTTCAATTAGTGGCTTCAGATGGGCCTTTGGGCACTGACAGCGATATGCTTGTTCATTGGCTACAAGCCTCCCAAGCGCCATACAGATTTCGATCATTTATCAATAGGACAAAAGCTTGCACGCCTTGACTTGCCAGGTTTCTTCCTTCTGACTTCCGGTATCACTCTGCTGCTGACTGGCCTTAACCTCGGTGGCGGTCTGTATAAATGGGCTTCAGCCCCTGTGCTATCCACCATTATCATCGGTATCCTTTCTCTTATCTCATTTGGGATTTACGAGTGGAAAGCTACAAAGACAGGAATCCTGCACCACGAGCTTTTTCGCGGTGGTAAAAAGGGTGGAAGGACGTTCGCTATATGTGTTGGTCTCATTTTCATCGAAGGAATATTGCTTTTTTCCTACACGATCTTCTATCCAATCTTGTAAGTGGTACTTACTTCCCTAAGCTGCATTTGGTGAATTTCTACTTTTTATGATACGATACTCACCATCAAACGATTACAGGACAACCGAGCTATTCACAAAAGATGCTTTTCAATTAGCTGCCCGGGAACAGCCCTTCTGGATCGCAGGTGGAATCGGCACAGTGATATATGGCTATGTGAGCACTAAGTTCCGATCCATTAGGGCTCCTCTATTCGTTGGATTTCTGCTACTCACCGGGGGAATTGTCGGGCTTGCCACAATCCAGCCAAAAGATGATATAAGTGCAATGGGGTTTGCAGGCCTTGCAGGCCTTGGGTTTGGATCTCCTCTTATACTTCTCATTGCTGCCGTACAATTGTCGACGCCTCATCATCTTATTGCTACTGCCACAGCCGCTACAACCTGTTCGCGGGCAATAGCCTCCACAGTATTCACAGCTATATTCTCTGCTGCATTCAATGCCCGTGTTGAGAAGTTCATTCCCGATTACGTTTCCCGAGCCGTTCTCGATGCAGGGCTGCCTTCCACTTCCGTTGGTGATTTCATCAAGGCTATTACGGCTGAAGACGAGTCAGCACTGACCCGCATCGCGAGTAATAACACTGCTATTCTCATGGCAGGAATCGACGCTGCCAAACAGGCATCTGCCGATGGCATAAGGGTGGTGTATATGATCGCGGCACCTTTCGGTCTCCTAGCTTGCATTTGCTGCTTCTTCCTGGGCGACCTGGCCTTGGTCATGAATTATGCCGTGGATGCTCCTTTGGAGGCTTTGCACCCTAGGCACCATGGACAGACGGAGAACGCTTAAATCACCGAGATCAAAGCTATTCATCAAGTTGTACAGGCTCAGATGAACGAAGTCAACTATTTCATATTCTCTGATTTGTAGAAAATGATAAATGCCTGATTCGTCTATAAGGCCGCAACGGCGTATCCATGAAATTCAATGTCAAGAATAATGCTAATGCAATTGATTGAAGCGATGTCTGTACACGCGAAACTAGATACTATAACTAATGCTGATGTCCAGTAAAAACCCAAAATATGAAAACCGCTAGATAACCGAGTAGATATAAAAGAAGAATGCAAATCAACGACCGAAGTAATGTATCTCGACAGGTCGTAAAGCAGTATATACTGTAAAAGCAAAGCCAAAGCCAAGCTCGAAACCGACATCACCATATGACATCGGCACGCCTGCATGCTTAGCGATGGGTCCAATCCACCACGATTGACTCATACCGACGACCACACCCGCAACGCCGAAGCAAAAAGCAATACTGGCAGCAATTCCAATTGGCAGCTTGTCGGGCTTGTCGTAAATATCGGCATTGTAGCCACTGAAACCACGCTTGAAGATAAAGTGATCGGCGATGGTAATTCCAGAGTAAATCGCCAACCAGTAAGCAATGAGGTTCATGAAGTTCTCGAGAACGGTCTCGAAGTGAGAGTAGCCAGGAATGGCGATGGCAAGGGAGACACATGAGGCCAAAAAGGTCCAGATGAAACGAGGCACGCGCTGAGTGTAGCGGTGCAGGACTTGCAGGGTAAGGGAGACCGAGTAGATATTCGGACAATTATTGGCGATGATGGAAAGGGCCAGAATGACCAGGCAGAACTTGCCGAATCCACCGAGCGGCTCGAGAACAGCTCCAATCAGACCACCGTTGCCAGAGCTGGAGTAACCTTCCATGTATTTATTATTTCCACCATCAATAACGGTGGCTGAGTAGACAGCAATGCCGAGGAATTCGGTCAACAGAAGGGGAACAATCAGACCCAGCCAGGTTGAAAAGAAGACCTTTCGGCGACTGCGATCAGCAGGTTGATAAACGGTGTAGTCGGCGGCATAGCTTGTCCAACCGGTGGCAAAGCCATAGACGGTAGAACCGAAAGAGAGACAGGCACCGACTTCGGATGTGCCAACCGTTGTGGAAACATTGCGGAAATCGCCCGAGTGGGCAAAGACACCCAAAACGATCATGAAGACGATAAAAGTGGGAATCCAACTCCACTTCTCGTAAGTATGAACGACTTTGTATCCGGCGAAAGTAACGAAGAGGGTGCAGAAGGTGATGATGAGGATACCAGCATAACCGGGGACGGAGCTGTTAACGGCGTTCAATAGCTGAGCGCCCACGATGGCATTAGCGGCGGACCAGCCGATACAGGCAATGACGTTGAGAATAGCAACTAGGAAGCAAAAGCTGTTAGGATCATTTGTTCACAGTGCGACTGATCATGTAGACAGAAGCATTTTTTTGTTATGTTGTTGGGGTCAACTAAGCACTTACTGATTTTGACGGGATACCAGCCGAACCAGAAACGCGACAAGACCATCTGTCGCAGACCAAAGGGAGGACCGAAGCATGAGAAAAAGCAGACGGTCAAGATACCCAGTAAATTGAAGAACAGGCAAACCAGAAAGGCGTCGACTGTGCCCAGGCCAAAGAGAGACCGACCTAGTACACCAATGGCGAAGGAACTGGAGACCATATCCGCTGCCAGCCACTATTGAAGCAGTTGGAGTCAGCAGGGTATTCAATGATAGGCAATTGAACATTGGTATAGAGAGAGAACATACCATGCTGCCAATGTTGATATATGAAGTGTCAGTTCGCTCGTTATCAGGCACACGCTCGATACCGCGCTGTTCAACATTGAGCTTGCCAGCGATGCGCTGGATCTTAGCATATAACGAGTTTCCATACTCGAAGCTCTCGCCTGGGACGGCACCATCGCTAACATTGTCGTGGTAGTTGTCATTGTCGCGAGTTTCATTGCTGTGGGTTTCATGGGAGTAATTGTCGACTTGAGGGGCCTTCTCGACGTCGCGAGAGCCAAAACCGAATTTGGAACGCATGGCGATGGTATTGGTAGAGGAGGAAGAGGAAGAGGAGGAAGTCAAGGACGAAGTCAAAGTCGAGATGTCAAACCGAAAGAGGAATGGATGCACGCGAGGAGTGCGGAGCTCAAGCTCAACCCGAAGAGGGGAGAGGAGGAGAATGAGAAGAGGTTGGGAAGATCAAGAAAGAGGAGACAAGACACTTTTTCACATTGTTTCTTTTTTTTTTCTCTCGGTGTTTCACGGACAGGATGGGGGAACTAATATAGTAATACTCCGTAATAGTAGCTAGTAATTGGGAGCACAATTCATAAATTTCAACTTCTTCCGTGGGCGCGTCCGAGTTTGCCCCACAAGAGAATGGCAGACTTTGCGTGGCAAAGCCATCCGAGATACGGCCCTCGTGGGAATTTTTCCAGAAAAGAAGCAAATGACAAGCCTTGTGGATCCACCACCATTGGTTTTTGACCATTCAAAGTCGCTGCTCTGGCTTATCGCAAAGTGGAACTGCTGGGGCCGACGCGAAACGCGAGGTTCAACTCGCTTCCAAAGTGGAAATGGTGGAATCCATCAAACCATTCTCATTGGTCTAACAGAGGTCGGACCACCGATAAGACCCGTGTGATGGATGTGCTCTGAGAGAACGAGTAGAGATCTCAAGGGTTGAAGATGACCAAAGATAGCAGATTGCTTACTTTACCCCTGGCAGTTTTCGATAGGCTAAGCTTTGCTTGTGAAGCCACGGGAGCCGCCGATGTGCGTTCGCTTTTATTTTCCAATATCTCAAATATTTACATGTCTCAAGGTGTAATACAGAGTACTACCGTACTCACCAGTAGTGAAAGCTTGACTGGTCCATAGTCTATTCTCATCGCCAGATCTGACCAGCTCTAACTAACTTCCCCTCCCCGCACGGGGGGATCGGACCCTGCACCACCAGAATCACCACCATCATTCCTCTACCATCCATGGTAATAGTAGTACTCTGTACGGAGTAAGCTGAACTCAAATGGCTGATGGCAACACAATAACTCCGAGGTCCGTTACCATGTCAAACTCCCATTGCATCCAGGAAGCCAACCCCGACAAGATTTGGGCCGTGACGATGCGGAGAAACCTCAATGTAGCAGGTTGAACCGGTTACGAGTGAGGTGTTCAATATGCATGTGCGTCACTGGCTCCAATTCGATAGTTCGCCAGCGGCATTGGCAAGATCCCCCGGATTTGCATCGTGGTGGAATATCGACAGGGGACTATACTAGGATGCAGTGAGTATCCAAAATCGATCAAGCGTGACCCATGCGAATGCTTGTGATAGCGGAGATGACCGTTATCATCTCTCAATTGCCCCATTAGACCAATGGGGTTTGTCTGATCGGGAGATACCCCCGGATCTACATCATTGACTGGCCCCTTTCTGACTGTCCCCCCGGTCATCTTCGGTGCAAATCATATTGAAACTACCGACCCTAATGTACGGAACCATGCAGCTTGGGATAAGTACTCTTACCTGAAAGATGTCTTATTGGCTCTTATCAGCGGTGCAGTCAGATCGACTCCTCCTATCGCTTCCTCGTTGGATCTGTCCAGGTACACTTCCCCCACAACTGACGTTGATATACATGACTACGGCTTGCCCCAAGATTTTGACTCTTGCCTTCCTGCATATCATCCCCTGTTCTCCCTATCCGGGGTCTATAGGCACGCTACGCTTCCTCGGTGGCCTCCGATCACAGTGGCTATCGCTGTCAATCTCCTTGCCCAGAAACTTTCTGTTCTGGGATCTCGATTGATCTACAATTTTCGGTCCGTCCCCACGTCTCAGTTGAGAGCGAATAGGCTCGGAGACTATAGAATTTGCGGAGATATATTCATGCCTAGTTTGAAAGGTATACTTGGTTGGCTGTCAGATCTTTGTAGATCTACGAAGACTAACCAAGTTGCATCATTTTGCCATGGGTTACGTAGTTGGAGAGCTTGGAGAGATTCTGAGACCCCTTGCGAGCCCACTCAATTTTCCCAGAGCTTACATTTACCCATAAAGTTATGTCCTTTGAAAGTACGGGCAACTACGCAACTATCTCGTTGTAATCAGTTCATGCTTTTTCTTGCCACTATATCACTGGTTTAATCCATACTCTGTGGCCAATAACGTACCCTCCATTTTGCAGACTGCCACCAGACCTAGTAGGTATGACGAGTCTTTTGTACAAGGGTTGTACGAAGACCTCGTCAAACCTACCAGCTAATCCCTACATTGCGCAATGATATCCAGATCAACAGGCACCCACGCCAATCTTGTCACTGAAACCACTGAAGATACTTAGGGTGACTTCAGAAGTAGTGAAAATGTTTCGCTACTTTTCTCCTTGAACGTACTTTCATAAAGTAAGAAATGTTCTTACTTCTCAAATAAGGCCTGGTATACTACACTCTGATGTCCTCGCATTCATCACGCCTGTACAAGTATTGAATACGTGGCCTAGCAAACAAAGGTTGGGTAGTGACCTGTTCACTCGACAAGATTAATGGCATAGGACTCAGGTGAGTCCTATACTACTCATCTTCTTTGGCTAATGTATTTAAATATGGGGAGATCGGATCTGTGAGCTTGTTTTGCTTGAAAGACCCCGACTTGGATGATCGAGGGTATAATATGGGTCTTAATTGAACTATGTACTTTGACCGAGTATGCTAGATTGGAACAACAAAGAAGATACATCATTAATTACAGCTTAGCAACCATCTTGTCGCCCTTCTTCAGCAGAGCAGCAGCATCGTTGACAAGCTCATCAACGATAGCCTTGGCGGGCTTCTTCTCATCGACAACAGCGGACACCTTACCCATGAGGTAGGGGCGAGCGTTGTCGAGATAGTCATCGTCAACGTCATCGGGCAGGTTCTCAAAGTCATGCTCGACGGGGATGACACCCTTGGCGGTAAGTTGCTTGATCTCCTCAGCGCGGTTGTCTTCCCAGTTCATGATATATTCGTTCTTGCGGACGCGCATGGGGCGACCCTAGAGAAATTGTTAGTATGGACCACGTCATTTTCATCGAGAAAAGTATGCACATACAGTGAAGATGATAGTACGGATGTTATCCTCGAAACCAGCAGTACGGACTGCCTCCTGGTGGGCCTTGGGGGCACCGGCCTCATCAGCCAGGATGAAGCGGGTACCGATCCAGACAGCGGAAGCACCGAGCATGAGGGCGGCGGCAACAGAGTTACCGTTGTAAAGACCACCGGCAGCGATGACCTGCACGGGCTGACCAGTAAGAGGGCTCTTTTTGCCCTGGACGATCTTGGCGACGGCAGGGATAAGGATGGTAGTGGGGACATCACCAGTGTGACCACCACCCTCACCACCCTGGGCACAGATGATGTCGACACCAACGTCGAGGCACTTCTGGACGTGCTTGGGGTGACCGATCATGTTCATGCAGAGGATACCGGCACCGTGAAGCTTCTCGACGACAGCCTTGGGGGGAACACCGACGGCGGAGACAAAGAGCTTGGCATTGCTCTCGATGATGATGTCGACGAGCTCGTTCAGCTTGCCCTTAGTGTAGTCATAGCTATAGAGAGAAAGCAAAAGTAAGCCAGGTGGATTTTAGAACCGTGACATGTGATAAAGGACTTACTTGGTCTTGCGAGCGCTACCACCAACCTGGGGAAGCAGCAGATCAACACCGAAAGGAGCGTTCTTGTCGTTCAGATAACTCTTGAGTTCAGCAATCTGCTCCTTGAGCATCTCGGGAGTATAGCCAACACCACCGATGACACCCAGACCACCGGCATTAGTGACAGCAGCAGCCAGCTTAGGGCCGGCGGCCACGTTCATGCCTGCCAGCAGAACGGGGTGGTTGATCTTGAGCAGATCGGTGATGGGAGTGCGGATGACCTCTAGAGCACATGGTCAGCAATCAGCTTATCATCGAAAGAGTGAGAGAGCCAGGGATGGCGAGAGAGAGGGTTGAAGCATACGAGGAGAAGCCATGGTGGATGTGATAGGGGATGTGTTTGGCAGACAAGTGACTGAAAACTTGGGAGAGAAGAGAGAATCCGGGGAATGCGGACGACACCCTATAAAAAGAAGGCAGCCTCGGCCTTTTCACAGATGAATTGCATGAGCCTCGGCCCAACTTTGAGGGGGAATTGACACCTAACTCCTCAGGCAACAAAGGTTATGCATGGATCAGGCACCAAGGCATCAAGGTATTAAGGCAGAAAGTACTCCTCACGTGCACTCGGCTTCCTCCTCCGTTCGACATTCTTCCAAAGTGGAATGAATCACCGCAAGGATGGATTCATGCTTGATTTACCGAGGATCTTGTCATGGTCTTTCAGCATGGACTCGTGTTCGTGTGGTTTCATCTTCAACTCAGCCATTGACATCGGTTAGAAGGTTACAGTCATTGCCGGAGACTCCGCACGCGACGCGGCATTACGCTCGGCCATTTCACGGGTATTGGATCAGAAGGCAGGTCCCTGATTATTGATCGCCGAGGAAAATATTCAAATCTAACATCTAGTTATTAGTTTAACTTCTGCTTCTGCGACGCGCTCAAGTAGGTGGTTCCGTAATTCCACTCTGTTCCCCAGTTGCCGCAATGGCGTTATCTGTCATTTATCTGTATCGCAAAAAAGAAAAAAAAAAAAAAAAAAAAAAAATTGCGGGACGTCATGCATTCCTTACTTCTCTTATTTCCCTACACTTTTGATGATATTAGGTTTCTATCTACGATCCTAAACTAAACCCTGATAGGTCAATTCTCTATGCGCAATTCTGCGATTTTGTCTTCATCCTCGCGCAGTGAAAATGTTCGATCAAAGCGTATGACCCCGCTATCCTACTTGAAGAACTACGCGCGCAGATTTTCTTGCGGGCAAGAGCCGCGCCTAGATGCCAAGATGCCTGTGAAAGAAGAGTTGTATACTCATCGGGCTTTTATTGCCCTCGGTAGTAATGTTGGTGATCGTGTGGAAATGATTGAAAAGGCTTGTCTTGAACTGGACCGAGCTGGTATCAAAGTCAAACGGACAAGTTCTCTCTTCGAGACAACTCCTATGTATGTGCTTGACCAAGGCACATTCATCAATGGAGTCTGCGAGGTAAGGATTTCTCTACATCCATTTTTTTTTTTTTGAGAAAAAAACCAGAAAAACACCATAGTCCTTTCGTCAAAACTAATTATCTTTAGGTTGAAACAACCCTTGCACCCATGGACCTTCTAGATGCTCTACAATCCATTGAGAATCTATTGGGCAGAATGAAATTGATCGACAAGGGCCCACGGTCTATCGACCTGGACATTCTACTATATGATCAGGAAATATTTTCCCATGAACGTCTAAACGTCCCACATAATCTCATGTTAGAACGTGATTTTGTGCTTCGTCCTCTGTGCCAGTAAGTCAAAGTCTACAGCATGCTGCCAACAGAATTCATCCAGCTCATGCAATCAGACTTATTCCTCATGAACGTCCACCTCAATCTGGGAAAAACTCAAAAACGTACATCGATCATCTTAAAGCTCTCCCACCCCCAGAGCCAACACCTCACTCAACAACTCCAGTTTCTCCCCTTTTCCCCGCCATTCATGCAACAGATCCTAAACGTAACACTCACGTTATGGCTATCATGAACTTAACCCCCGATTCTTTCTCCGATGGCGGAAAGCATGCTGCATCTGATATGAATTACGTCACTGAAACTGTGCGCAACTTCATTGCCCAGGGAGCCACTATAATTGATATTGGCGGTGAAAGTACACGACCAGGATCAACACCCGTGGGAGCAGAGGAAGAGATCGCCCGCGTCGTCCCCGCCATCAAGCACATCCGCACATCTATCCCCGAAGCGGCCAATATTGCGATTAGTATCGATACTTACCGTGCGAGCGTAGCTGAGGCCGCTTGTGCTGCCGGTGCAGATATAATAAATGACGTTTCAGCCGGTACACTAGACCCGGACATGTTGCCCACTGCAGCAAGAATCGGAAAGTCTATCATTTTGATGCACATGCGTGGTACCCCACAAACCATGACCAAGTTGACCGATTATCCCAACGGTGTCATTCCCGGAGTTGCGGCCGAACTACGCGAACGAATTGAAGCTGCTGAGAAGGCTGGCATTCGCCGCTGGCGCATCATTCTAGATCCGGGTCTGGGCTTCGCAAAGAATCAGCCAGAAGATCTGGAAATTCTTCGTGAACTGCCTCGATTACGTGACACAGAAGGGCTCGACTGCTTTCCTTGGTTGATGGGACCCAGTCGAAAGCGATTTATTGGACACATTACCGGCGTCAAGACCCCTCGTGAGCGGGTATGGGGAACTGCTGCTACTGTTTCAGCAAGTGTTGCCGGCGGTGCCGATATTGTTCGCGTACACGATGTACATGAAATGTGGCAGGTGACGAAGGTCGCAGACGCGATCTACCGTGTATAATAAAGAAGTATACGAATTCTCAGGGTGGAGAGTCCGGTGGCTTTTTCTTGTTCTTTTGTTCAACATTGCATAGGACGGACTGACAACATTTGTCACCTCTTCATTCATCATGGAGCTCGGCTGGTCCAATTCGGAGTACAAAATACCTGATCCCTTTATATCACGTCAAATTTATGCATTCTTTCAGCGTGAAAGCTGATTATTATACTTCAATATTTACAAAATCCCTTTATATAATCCGAGCCTTCTTTAGAATGAACAGAAGTAAACATGCCAGGGCAAGTTCGAATCCCAAGATTCCAAACCACCAAGCTAGGCCAGATACATCCTGACCAGGGACGTTGATGTTCATACCAAAAGACGTTGTAGTGACCTGCATGAGTACAACAATTGACCCAATCGCAGTGAGACGGCTGAGCGTGTCTGCAATCTGATTGCGCATCCGGGTAGAATCAAACGAAATTCTGCTCATGAACTTTGTCTGGGATCGCGACAACATTTGCTCCGCATTGGTCAAGTGGGACATCATGGTCAAGACGTGGTCCTGAATATCACTCAGATACGAAGCAACATCAGAGGGGGAGCCAGCTAGGCTGCTGCAGTGACGAGCAAAGCATCGAATGACATCCGTTTTGTCATTGAGGAGGTGGCGGATGTGAGTGACCTCCTTGCGGTATTTATGAATGTTCTGCAATGCAAGTCCAATATCATCAGGTTGTGTTATAGATAGAGTATCCTCTGTCACTTCCACACTCGTTGTGACTCGGTCTATAAGAGGGGCAAATCCATCCACAATATCATCACTTAGGGAAAGATTAGTTATCAAAAGCAGACATGAAGTGGGACAAAGATGGTCCTCACATAAGGGCATAACAAATCCAATCACTTGTAAGCGACAAATGACTCTGGTGCTCTTTTATACGATTCCAAACATGAAGTGGGTGCGGGGTATTATCGAAAGTAAAGCTCAAAATGCTATCGTGAAAAACGACTCCGTAGAAATTAGCCGAGTCCAGATCTCCGGCGGCGGCGTCTGGCTCCCGTGGAAGTCGTAAAGAGACGAAGTAATAGGGACCAAAGAGTTCAATTTTCTCTCGGACTTCGCGCATCTTTATATCCTCGGTCGTAAGGGGGTGGATGTCCAATAAACGCGAAAGTGCTTCAATATCCTCGTTGGACGGTGATGTCACATGAAGCCACCAAAGCCCTGTGTGCATCCCCGTCTCCATGAGACGATTAAAGGGGTCGCATAGCGACTGTAACGAACGAAGGCTGTCGGCATGAGCGACACAGTTGAGCCGGGTGCTGAAGAAGCTGTATTGTCTATCTCCTGTTGTAGAACTCTGAGCTGGCGATTTCTCGTTGTCGACAGTTTCTTCATTATTGGTGGCGAGGATGGACCGTCGGAAGCGGAAATCATCCATCAGCCCCATTTTGTGTATGAAAGTCCAAGATCAAGCTAGAATCGCCCATATGGAATAATAGTGAAGGTTGGGAAATAGAGCGAAAGGCTCAGGAGGTTGCAATGGCATGCAATATGACGACTATTAAAGTGGTGAAAAATTGCGGTCTAATGCGACGGTTCAAAAGTCTCGGCATTGTGGCGGAGCCGGAAGTATAACAGAACCCCCTTACTCCATCCTCCATGCTCAGACCTATCTCAGTCTTTGTAAACTCGTGATTGAGCGAATTTTGTAGCCCAATAAGATAATGTTTTCTGCTCTTTGTTTTTCTTTGAACTGAACGTAATATACTCCTATATGTAGTTCATACATAGAGTGCATGCTCAAATCCCATTTGCCGCGAACGTGTTTGCTGCCTCAGGCCGTCTTAGATCTGCCGAGCGTTTGAAAGATCTAACCAAAGTTCATTGATTGCACATTCTGATGCGTTTTTATTCATGTAAAGACAGATTTTAGCTTCATAAAGAATTCAATACAAAAGTTTTGTTCAGTATTTTTACTACTAGTAACTACTATAGCAGTACTATGATAGCTTTAACCTACGTAGGTAGTTAGATATAGGTATAGATACTATTAACCAAGAAATGGTGTACGAGTAAAGGACCAGAGCCATCTTTTTCTCCTTGGTCATACAGTCACGAAATTCGTGAAGTCCTTTACTTCAAGTTGAGTAATAGTCCAAATTTATCCTTTTATTTTGCGACTGGTTTGAAATCATACTAAGGAAAAGACATGGGAAAGGGCAAAAGAACTAAGGCCTAGATTTCATCCGTGCTATGCGGCGAAATGAGACGAAACAGAAGGAAAAAAAACAAATAGTAAAATCTTGAACATCCACCCATACCCAAGCAGCAAATTTGCAATAAATAAATATCGGTGCGTGGGTTTCCTTTTTCGTAAATGAACAGAAAGGGGGGCAAAATTTGATGACGAGGTCGAAGAGGCAAAGTATACGTCACGCATCACAGGAAGGGGATCAATAGGCTTGCTAAGTAGATATTTGATGTGACAATGTTATGTAGTCATGGCATTTAGTTGTTCAGGTAGTTGCGAATGGCACCTATGACGAGCACGGTCAGCGCACACACATCCCGATTTCTCTGTATACTCTAAAAAAACTGACCTTGAAGCTTGGTCGCTCCCTCGCCGACAATGTGAGACAGATTCTCAAGGTCGTCCCCAGCAGTGATTCCGAAGCGGCGAACGAAATCCTTGGCGGCATTTTCAAGATCACCATAGCCATCATCGATCGCAGGGAGCTCATCCTCGGGCCGGCCGAAATAAGCGTTGCTGGAGATCGACGTTGCGCCGCCGAAGTCTTGCAGTCGCTGCTTAGCCTCGGCCTGGGCATTGGGATCGAAGCGTTCACGTCCAAAGAACTCATCAGATGAGATACCCTTTTGAGTACCAAAGCGTGTCCGGGTTTCAGCAAGCTCCTCGTCTGTGGGGCTGTTAGTTACTGGTGGGAAAAGATGAGGGAGGAAATACATACCATTCACAGGAGACTTGGCAGCACCAACGGCACCAAAGCCAAGCTTCTTGGGAGCCGCAGGTTTCGACACCTGACCAAAGCCAAGCCTTCCCATTCCCATACCAAGTCGTTCAACATCACTAGAGTTGCGCTCATGGGTCTTGTTGTTTTGGCTGGGACTGATCGGGGCTGGAGAAGCAATGGGGGTGGCCGCAGTGGCAGCCCGGGCCTTCGCGTCGGCCTCAGCCTGCTCAGCCTCTGGATCGTAGCCCAGCTTCTCAATACGCTCCGCCTCTTCCTTAGCCTTGCGCTCTGCCTCGTCGAAATCAATGTCACTGGCAACCACCTTCTTGGCTCCGAGCTTGGGCGCCTTCTTCGCTCCCAGAACACCGCCCTTCTTAGCACCGCTGGTTGAAGATGTCTTGCGAGTAGAGGATGACGGGCGAATGGCAGTCGGAGCAGGAGAGGATGCTTTCTCCTCGGATGCGGAAAGGGGGGATTTTGAGCGAGATCCATTTGCGCCGGCGTTCAGGAAAGGGGATCCGGTTCGGCTCACGACAGGTGGCGTTCCAGTGCGGGATGGGGGGTTGCTTGGGCGTTTGATAGAGGGCTTGTCCCAAGAGGAGAAGAAATCATCATCGGCTTCAGCGGGAGTGTTCGAGCCATCGGATGGGGTGCCAGCAGGCAAATCGGTAATGACCACCTCTTCAGGGTACCTAGATGAATGGGCATCAACACCAATATTCGTTTTTGTATATCATTTTTCCAAATAGGGTAGACTGACTGTTTCGCATCTGCCGCAGCACGTCTCTTAAGCTCATCTTTATATTTGACAGCCGCATTGGAGGTGTACTTGACCTTCGGATCCTTGCTCGCCAGCGCCGCAGATCCACCGTGCGATTGGAAGTATTTGGTCGCCGACTCATTTCCACCGACTTTCATCACTCGCAGCTGTTCCCATTGCCATTCTGGATCGCGAGTGTTAGCCTGTTTCGAGCGCAAGGCGGTAATGGGCCGGGAGGCGAATATCACGAAATACATACGGTCAAGGTTGGTCGAGCGAACAAAGGAGATATGAACACCGAGATTGCGATGGTGAGCCGAGCAGTCCAAACACAGGTAAATACCGAGTGGAACTGATGACCAGGTGGGGTTCTTAGAGTTGCAGTCGAAGCAGACCTACTCAGCAGGATCTTGTTAGTGATCAATGCTCCAAACAACACGAGGGCCGCATCTGGGGAGATGGCGGGGTGGGTGTGCGTACTTTGTTTGCGGGCTTCAACTTCAGCTTCTCAAAGATCTTTTGAGACTGCGCCTTGGAGGCACTCATGGTGAACGTGAACGGGAGTGTTGAGGAAAAAAATGACCAGCTGTGCAAGAAAGAAGTCTAGATGAGAGACTGGGGGAGCGGCGGAGGACGAACGTGGTCGGACTCGACTCTCCCTGCTGGGTACCTGTAATGTGTAACATGTAATCTGTGTAATTTGCAACCTGACTGTGGCGCCGAAGTGCATGTGGAGCCGCCATTATAAGGCGGCAATTACGCCACCTGCTTTGCAAAATTTCGGTATTGTAATTTTCACAGGCACGTGAGGGCCTGCTATCAAGCGTTATCGCACTGCGGTCTTCCCCAGTCCAATCCGGCCTTGACGGTCTTAAGATTTGCCCTTGAGCGTACGTCCAGTATGAATCCTCAATATTTGCGTGCTCTTCCGAGGGCATCCACCAACATCTCCACCGTTTTGCGACGCTCGTCTCTCCGCGGTGAAATCACACGACTCTATGCCACACAGAGCGATCTAGGCTCCGGGCCTCGGCCAAAGAGGAGAAACATCACGGTACTGTCGGATGATGGACGATACGAATGGGGCGAGTTGAGTGGGAGAGAAAAGGTGTCTCGTGCGACTCAGCAATCAGTTAACTTCATGGTTGTGGTTGCTGGCGCAGTGCTCACTGGCGGTGTCTTCTATCTTTTCTGGACTGAGATTGTCTCGCCAAACAGTCGAACATGGCAGTTTGAGAAGGCCGTGGACCGTATCAAAGAAGACTCCCGCTGTACAAAGCTCCTGGGCGATCGAAGAGAGATCAGGGCATTCGGTGAGAACACATCGAGCCGATGGCAACGAAACAGACCCATTGCGTGAGTCGCATGAACAAACTACCTCTAACGAATAGAACTTATAAATGACTGATAATCTGGTGCAGAACTACTGAAGAAAAGGACCGGTTAGGCCGTGATCATCTCCGTATGAATTTCCATGTAAGAGAACCCAGTAACACCAGCTCCTACCGTGAAACATTTATTCTGACTCTCTCTTAGGTGGAAGGTCCCCTTAACTCTGGTGTCGTTGTCGTACACATGATCAAGCACCTGGACAAATCAGAGTGGGAGTATCAGCTGCTCGCCCTAGATGTGAAGGGTCACTCGCGTATAATTTTGGAGAAAGCCTCGGAGCGACCTAGCGTGGCCAGCTCTCTGAAGCTATTTGGCATTCAATGGCGCTGAGGTGGCTGGGAGCGTATTTGGCTTTCTGCTTCTTGCTTCTTCCAATCCAATTTCAATGCGCCGTCGTCCCTTTACCAAAATTGAGCGTTAAAGAGATGCCATCATTGCGATATCTACCGAGCCCTGGCTTTTGAAACCATATATCTCATAGATATCGCTCATGATACAGCGCCTGGCATTACAGCAATGCCATTTGTACTTTTAGGGATGGCTTTTGAGCTCCCCAAATAAACGATGGCTCTAGCCTCGTGGATGTATCATACTCATACTACAATTATAGTGTAGTCTGCCTAATAAGGCAAAGAAATACCCTGTCAGAATCAAAGTGTTGAAAAGAAATCTCAGTATTTTGGAATATAATTATGGACATGAATACACGTAAAGACATTAGGAAAGGCGATTTTATCTCTATACCACGCGAGGTCCCTCCAAGATGGCCTTGGCCTCCTCTGATCGCCACCAACTCTTGCCCTCCTCTCCGGGGAATGCAAATGCATCCATGCTGTCGGCCTTCATCTCCACACTGTAACCTGGCTCCAGGGGAGTGACATAGTAACCATTCCTGACACTGGAGGGGTGAACGAAGTGCTCGTGCAGGTGGTCCACGTATTCCAGGACACTCTTCTTGCCGCTGACAACCACGTAGTCAATTGTGCTCAGATGCTGGGTGTATTCAGGAAGACCAACACCACCAGAGTGAGGAACAATGGGGACACCAAACTTGCGGGCCAACAGCAGAATCGCCAGGACTTCATTGACACCACCAACTCGGCAAGCATCAGCCTGAAGGACTGTAAGAGCACCGGCTTGCAGCAATTGCTTGAAAATGACACGGTTCTGGCACATCTCTCCGGTAGCAACACCAATGGTGCCGTGAGCTGTGTTCTCAAGAGCCTTGCGGATAGCGGCATGGCCGAGGATATCGTCGGGGGAGGTAGGCTCCTCGATGAACCAAGGCTTGAACTCAGCAAGCTCCTGCATCCAAGTGATAGCCTCGGGGACGGACCAGACCTTAACAGATTTGATTAGCGTCATGCTCTAATGGCCTCGACAGAATGGTTCAGACATACCTGATTCGCATCCACCATGAGGATGTTACCACGATCATAACCAATGGCTTCACGGGCAATTCTCAATCGCTTCTTATCATCCTCGAGACTTCCACCAACCTTCAGCTTGAAATGCTTGTAGCCTTGTGCCACACTCTGGTCCAGAAGTGACTTCAATTTCTCCTCTCCGTATCCCAGCCAGCCAGCACTGGTAGTGTAGGCAGGCACAGCTTGGCTAGCCTCAGCTTCACGAATACGGTCCTGCTTTCCACCCTCGACATCCTTCAAGAGGGCAATGGCCTCTTCTGGGGTGATAGCATCAGTGATGTATCGGAAGTCAATGCAACGCACGAACTCCTCGGGGCTCATTTCCGCAACAATGCGCCAGACAGGCTTGCCCAAAGTCTTAGCCCATAGATCCCAAAGAGCATTGACGACAGCTCCAAGGGCCAGGTGAATGACACCCTTCTCGGGGCCGATCCAGCGCAGTTGGCTGTCGGAGACCAAGTAACGCCATGTCTTACCCCAGTCGGCAGTGAGCTCATCGAGGTCCTTGCCAACAACAAGCGGGGTAACAAGGGAGATAGCGGAGCAGACAATCTCGTTTCCACGTCCAATGGTGAATGTCTACGGAATGAAGATGTGTCAGCCGGAGGGGAGATCTTTGCGGGGTTTCTCCGATGAAGCTGGAGGGTTTAAGGTGATCAAAGACGTACCATGCCGTGTCCGCTGAAATCCGAGTCGGTGTTGATGATACAATAGGCAGCGGAGTAGTCACCAGCTGCATTCATGGCATCGGAACCAGTTTTGTCGAGGGAGGTCTATGCTGTGATTAGCGGAGGACAGGAAACACATTGGAGTAATTCTGATGCAATAACATACAGGAAACCTCACGTCCCGAGTAGTGAAGCCAGTGATCTTGACCATTTTGAATCAAATTTCAGCAATTGAAATACTATTCAGCTCAATTGCACGCGTCAAAGCTTTCCTGGGGAACCACAATGCCAGATAAGATCAGATGATGAGTATACTAGAGATGATACTGTCGGATCAATCAATATCTATAGCGAAGTAGAAGCAGATGGGACTTCGGCGGGGGTATATAGGAAAGAAACTGGAAAGAATAAAAAAGATGAATCTTGAGAGAAATTGCGACTTCGTGGCCTGTATATAGTACTACCACCCTACCAACCGTGCCCACCCCCCACGCGCGACCAAAATTCCCCTCCTCCCCTCCTCGTTTTGCCCCAGTAGCCTCCGTTTTCTTGGGGAATCAACCCAATCGAAGTGTCTGGTTGATGGAGAATCTATTTCCACCAATCACAGCAGTGGATGGGATATCGGGGTAACTCCGGGACGCGGGGACCGGATATTCTATTTCCATTAATTAATGCCACCGGATATACTACTACAAAATTAGTAGTACTAGTAACTAACTACTACTAGCACTACTGATCACTTGGTAGATTTGCAGCTGTTGTGATGATGATTACAGCTTAAATGTAATTGGACTCATAGCTGCATAGGGCTAATGAGGCTGACCTCAACTTGAAGATCATGGGTTTATTTTCAGAGATGTACATAGTGTTAAACCCATATTGGTAATTAATTGCAAAGAAGAGGCAGATATGTCCTATCGATTTCTTTGCTCGGGATTACCTTTACAGAAATATGAAATATGGAATCCTGATGTTTCCTTTTACTTGGCCGAGTGTTGCTATGTAGAACCTCAGACAAGCTTCCCAGGATACGCTCCTCAGGCCGAAAGGCCGCGCTTCTCGCTCTCCGAGAAGAAAATAATCATACGCCAAAGCTTGCGGACTAACACCTCGGCTTCTTCGTCCAGTGCCTAAAGATATCATGTTAGTTATGTGCTGTCGCGATTAAATGTAGAATGGGGAGGAAAGTAATATCTCACCTCTTCTAATTGCTCCACAAGGTCCTGGGGAGATCCGCGTTGCCGAATGTGCTCTTCCACGACATCCACCAACATTTGTTCTTGCACACCAAGGTATTCGACAATCTTCTTTTCCACGAAAGGTTTGATTTGGTCGCTGATGATGGCGTCGTCCACAAACTCCCACTTCACCTCCCACTTCCAGAGACCTTCCTTGTTCGTCGGGATTTCTGCGGCAAGTTGACGAGCTGCCTGCGCTCGCTCTTCGTCTGATAGACCAGCAGCCTCGGCGGCAGAATCGAACTTGATAGGAATGAGAGGACGGCGAGCGGTACTGGCGGGTTCTTCCTCGTCCTCCAGTAAACCTTCGACTTCGGCAACCGTGCGACGGCTGGTGGCAGCCTGGGCTTTCTGTGCAGCTGCACCAAGAGACAGCTTGAAGCGTTGAGGTTCCTCGCGGGGTGCTGGGGCGCGGGCCTCGAGTTCCTGTGCCTGGCGCGCGAGGAAGTCGTCGGCTGCCCCGCGAGCCTGCTCCTGTTGCTGGGCCGAGCGAGCAAGTTCGCGCTCCTCTGCAGCTCTATCAGCTTCGTCGATGCTAATTTCGCGAGCGCGGAAAGTAGCACGGCTACGAAGCCACGCGCCACGGTCTGCGTAGTATTCAATCGATTTCCGGCTGGCCTCTGTGTCATCATTCCACTCCTTGAGCCTCTCATCCGCCTCGTCGTGAACAGCCTTGAGCTTGCCATCTTCTTCCTTATCTCGTTTCTTCTCACGCTCTAAGGCAGCTGTGCGACTTCGTTCGCGATTGAGCCAGCGGCGCTCTTGGTCAAGGAATTGCTTTTCTTGCTCTGCCTTGCGTTTTTCCTGACGGCGGCGCTCAAGCTCTTCGTCGCTAGCATCGGAATCTTCATCCTCTTGATCAATATAACCTGAGCCTCCGTTCATGGAGCCACCATTAACAAATGATACGCCTTTCTGGTAGTCCTTCGGAATCTGGACACCGAATCCCTTCGGGCCTGCTGGGGCATTAGGCATACCACGCTCGCGTGCACCCAGAGGGATACCATTTGCGCCACCAGCAGGGCCACTAGGGGCTGAGGCTGGAGGAGATGCCAGGCGATTGTATCGTGACCCTGAGTTCCGGGCTCGTTCCATTGCTTCAATCTCCTCCTCGCGCTTCAAGCGCTCAATATCCCGGCGATTACTTCGTTCACGGAAAGCAGCAATCTCCTTGGCTACATTTTCACGCATCTCGGGAGGGATATCAGCCAATTCATCTTCGGCAGTGATAGGGATAGTGACGACCTCGCCATCCTTGGTGGCATCGGCGTCCTTCATCTCACTATCACCTTCCCGGTCAAGGGTCGAAATCTCCTCCTTTTGAGTAGGGCTGGCTGGGTGGAAGAGGTCGGACAAGACGTTCTTCAGGTTGCTGCGTGCAGTATCAAGGCGCGCCTGCAATTCCTGGGGGTCTCGCTCGCCCCGGTTAGCAACATACTGCTCCAAGTATGTCATGGTACTTTCATCAACGACAACCTAGCAGGCGGTGTTGTTAGCAATGCCTTGGTCAGTGGGATCGAGTAACGTGTGCGCACCAGAAGAGTACTTTTCTCAACCTCCTTGTCCTCCTTCTCGTCGCTGCTGCTGGCAGGATCCTGGCGCTTCACAGGCACTTCGATATCCTTCAGCACTTCCACTGCGGTCTCAAGGCTATCGGGATCCTCGAATTCGGCGAAGCCAAACCGGCACGGCTTTTCATCGGCATCTGTCGCACGAATCCAACGGCGCAGACTACCCGCTGATTGAAGGATGCGCTCGATACCGTCGTCACCACCAACCCCCTCTGTAATTCCACCAACGAACAATGTGCGTACAATTTCATCGCGGGTCGGCGGCTGAAGCTGCATCATACTATCGCGGCCATGGTGGCGCTGGTTTTCACTGTTGTTCGAGCCAAGGCCTGGACGTCGGCCTGGGCCCTCAGGCCCACGCTCACGACCAGTCTCTGGTGCTGTAGGCTTTGCGGGACCGGAGGTACCTAAACGAATCACTGGTGCGGAGAAATTGATGTTCGGCATGTTCGGGGGCGGTTGGAAATTGGCCGGGAAGCCTCCTGGACGGCCAGGTTGTTGAGCATTGGCTTGCTGCATGCCCGGAGGAGCAGAAGTACCGGGCGCGGCCATGCCTGGAGGTGGTGCTAGAACCAGTCAGCGTTGATAATATTGCGTGCGAGAGGTGTCTTTTTCAGAAACTTACCCATTCCCGGGGGGCCAGCAGGGTATGCGCCATACTCAGGAGCACGGCCATATAGACCAGGAGCTATGTCAATGTTAACTTTGAGGATGCCAGTGCGATTGCGCAAACTGCGAAATCGAGAGACAGATGATTGGGGTAAAAAAGATACTGACGTTGTTGGTAGGGATTGTACATGGTGCCGGCGCTTTGAGCAGGATGGCGCGGGTCTTGGTTGTCCTTCTCTCAAAATGATCTGCTGGATTGCAAATAACTCGGCCTTGAGGGTATAGAATAAAGACCTTCGTCAACGGCGATTCCAGGTCGCGATGGTCAGCTTTGGGCGCGTTGCGGGCAAAGAAAGTTGAAGGTTGCGGGTTTGAAGGCGGCCCGTGCTTTTGCTCTTGGCACTTTCTGAGAGCCGCGAGATAACCAGGAGAATATTACCAGCAGCACTACTTTGTAGTATAAGTGTCAATACAATCATATAAATGAAGTATATTTATATCATAAAGATATGATCTTCTATATCTTCATCATCTCACTAGGATATCTAGTAGCGTAGATTATATAGTAGTGCATAGTTAAGTATATCTATAATAACTAACTACGAGTGTGTTACCTATCTACCTAGTACTCACTACTAACTGGTAGTATTTGCTACTAGAAATCACTAGTTACTGGTATGATCTATGGCCCACTGGATTATACTATAATTAACTAATAGCTATTAATTAACACTAAGTGCTAGCAGTACTTGTACTACAAGTTATTTAGTAAATAGCATTCAGTGCTGACATTGTTTAGACACTCTGGAGTATTGGTTGTAGTATGTTAGTTATATCCCAAGGCGGGTATACTATAACTTATAGTTAGTTAACTACCAAGCTACTACCCAGCACGTGTAGACCTGTAGGTATACTACTGATACTACTAGCATCTCAAGATATATCCAGGTACACTGTACTCCGTTAATAATCATTCGGAAACTCGCAAGATATCCGGGGCCCCGAGTCCAGCCCGACCGGAGTAGAATTGTCCGAAGCAGCGCTGCTAGTGGGGAGTGCCGGTTAAATCAGTCCCACTGGGACTGAGGATTGCTAAGGTTAGTTACTAACTATAACTAAGAAAGGATAAATGGGTCATTTGAACAGCTGACCCTGAAGATTCTTCCTACTAACTACTTAGTTGTACCTGGTATAGGTACACCTAGAGACTATGGATAGTCAGAGGTCGGCGGGTGATGGAACTCCGAGTCGCATGTACTACTTTGCGGCAGAGAATCAATTGCTTGACCGGTGGTCAAGTATAGAAATGTGGATAATTTGCGGTCTATTTTGGCACTCTTCCATCCACAAGGGGTACGATTGCACTGCTTTCAATTGACGTCGTGATCAGTTGTGGTGGCTATGTGACGCCAGTGTTGAAACAGACTACTTGGTACTTCTACAGTACAGTATGATAGAGTACTACTCTAGTAGAAGGGTTATTTGTAGGTATTTTGTTAGAATTCTTCAGTATTTCCCCTGTGTTCAATAGCCTATTGGTTTGTACTAAGTACTAGGTATTATTCAAACAATAACAATATGGCAATCATCGGCAATTGACAGTTTGAAGTGATTTGAAAACAAACCCGCTCCAGACCAGACGAGGCCCGAATGCGGCAATGATGATGCTTTGCCCCACGGCCCCTCCACCGGACCCCAACACGCCGGACTTGACGCCATTCTCTTTTCTTGCTTGCTTTTTACCATTTCACTTCTTCTCTCCCTTCTCTTGCTCATCCTCCTAATCCTCTCTTTCTTGGTGATACCCCTTTAACCTCTGTAAGATCCCACTTATAGCTCTCTACACCTCTGTTCTACTTCTTCCCTTCTCTTATCGCGTCACCCCTCTTCTTCCGCTTGCCCCGCGCTGACCCGTTACCCTTCAAATAGCTTTTTTTCCCCTCCTCTCCAGACATTCATCATGCCTGGCTTCTCGCAGGCTACTGAGCTCAGCTCATGGAAGGCTCTTCAGGAGCACCACACTACCCTGGGTCGCAACATTGTGCTCAAGGAGTACTTTGAGAAGGATCCCCAGCGTTTCCAGAAGTTCAGCCGCACCTTTGCCAACCCCGTGGATAACTCGGAGATCCTTTTCGATTTCTCCAAGAACTTCCTCACCGAGGAGACTCTGTCTCTGCTCGTCAAGCTGGCCAAGGAGGCTGGTGTCGAGGAGCTCCGTGATTCCATGTTCCGTGGTGAGCACATCAACTTCACTGAGGATCGTGCTGTCTACCACGCCGCCTTGCGCAATGTCTCCAACGAGCCCATGCAGGTCGACGGTAAGAGCGTTGTCGAGGACGTCAATGCCGTCCTTGACCACATGAAAGAGTTCTCCGAGCAGGTGCGCAGTGGTGAGTGGAAGGGTTACACTGGCAAGAAGATCGATACTATCATCAACATCGGTATCGGTGGTTCAGACCTGTAAGCTTTTCTTCCTAGCTCAAAATGATTCATCTCATGAACGAATTACTCACAATTCATTTTAACAGTGGCCCCGTTATGGTCACCGAGGCCCTCAAGCCTTACGGCCAGCCCGGCATGAAGCTTCACTTCGTGTCCAACATTGACGGCACTCACGTCGCCGAGGCTCTCAAGGACTCTGATCCCGAGACCACCCTCTTCCTCATCGCCTCCAAGACTTTCACCACCGCAGAGACCACCACTAACGCCAACACCGCCAAGAGCTGGTTCCTTGAGACCGCCAAGGACGAGTCACACATCGCAAAGCACTTCGTTGCTCTGTCTACCAACGAGGCCGAGGTTACCAAGTTCGGCATTGACAGCAAGAACATGTTCGGTTTCGAGTCATGGGTTGGTGGCCGTTACTCCGTGTGGAGTGCTATCGGTCTGTCTGTGGCCTTGTACATTGGCTTCGACAACTTCCACCAGTTCCTGGCTGGTGCCCACGCCATGGACAAGCACTTCCGCGAGACTCCTTTGGAGCAAAACATCCCCGCCATTGGTGGTCTCCTCAGTGTCTGGTACAGTGACTTCTTCGGTGCCCAGACTCACCTTGTTGCTCCCTTTGACCAGTACCTGCACCGTTTCCCTGCCTACTTGCAGCAGCTTTCCATGGAGAGCAACGGCAAGGCCATCACTCGCTCTGGCGAGTATGTCAAGTACACCACCGGTCCCATCCTGTTCGGTGAGCCGGCCACCAACGCCCAGCACAGTTTCTTCCAGCTGTTGCACCAGGGCACCAAGCTTATCCCTGCCGATTTCCTCATGGCTGCCGAGTCTCACAACCCCGTTGAGGGTGGTAAGCACCAGCGCATGCTGGCCTCCAACTTCCTTGCCCAGTCTGAGGCTCTGATGGTTGGCAAGACCCCCGAGGAGGTCAAGGCTGAGGGTGCTCCCGCCGATCTCGTCTCTCACAAGACTTTCCTGGGCAACCGTCCCACCACCTCCATCCTTGCTCAAAAGATTACCCCCTCCACTCTGGGTGCTCTGATCACCTACTACGAGCACGTTACCTTCACTGAGGGTGCTATCTGGAACATCAACTCCTTCGACCAGTGGGGTGTCGAGCTGGGCAAGGTCCTGGCCAAGAAGATCCAGAAGGAGCTGGAGACCGACGGCGAGGGCGGCGGCCATGATGCCTCCACCAGTGGTCTGCTGCTTGCATTCAAGGCGAAGGCCAACCTGGCATAGATATCCTTTCCCAGTCGATCATCGAGGACGATGCGGCTTTGACGAGCAACGAATGATAATTTCTAGGTTCATGCCTATGTGAAAAATAAATTGAATATGTTACTTTACTTCATCCGAGTTCCTAAATCCCTTAAGATACCAGTAATTACTATCGAGATAGTATCTCGAATCCCACTTCCAATCACTAAAAAGAAGAAGAAAACGGAATTTCGTAAAGAAAGTTGTAAATCCGGGGTATATAGATTGATTGGAATTCCATCAGAAGGTCGACCACGGTTGGCCTCGGTTGGTCTGGACTGGCCAGGTTGGCCGATCTCCGCGCCGCTCGCCGCTTGAGCCAAAAAAAACATTCCCCTCGCGCCGGTCTCCTTTCGCAACCCAACTCGCCATCGCGGGCCGGTCAGGAAACACCATGGAAATAACCACGAGCACAACTTACACGTCTTTATCGAGGCATACCTCCGGTGCTATCGCACTGCTTTCTCTTGTTGGTGCGCTGTGGCCAGCCAGCGCAGCAGCTTGGGGTGCTCATGGCGACGGTGCGGAGGGATACAGTTTGGGCGATGAGATTCCTGTATCCTGTCTGAATCGAACACTGTGAGTGTGATGTGATTTATGAGGAATCCATCGGAAACCTACATAATCCTCCAAAAAAAGCAATTGCTAACCACAGAATGTACTTCCAGGGACGGAGAACATGTATGCGCCAGACCTCCTGAGAGAACACACCAACATCGAACAGAACTAACACAATAACAGATCACAGACAGTCTCGGAAAACTTCAATACGTTCCTTTCGTAACATGCAATGAGACATCCCGCCCTCTCTCCATCCACTACGGCGTCTCAGAAACAATCACCTGCACCGTCCCCGCTCTGTCAGACACATTATATCACCTGCTCGAATTCTACGTGCACTCCGACGTGCCTATGACCTGTCGCGTACCAACAGCACCCCTCACACAATCGAGTACATTCCCTCCAGAGTCTAAAGAGGACTCCGAATCCAACGAAGTCGGTTCCCTCGCCGCCTTAAACGATAATGGACCACCCTTCACCCCCGTAACCATCGCTCTGCAAGGCACATTGCAGCGCAGTCACCTACACATCTGGACAGACATGAACATGCTCATGCACAATATGGCCTCTGACGCCGCGGCACAAGATACCACCAACAATAAACAAACTGGACAGCCCGGGTACACAGTGGCCGGAACGGCGTACTCAACGCCTGAATTCGAAGCCGCGGTGCAGAATATTAAATTGGATGATGACGATAAAGCAATTGCACTTTCGCAAGCTGCTCGTGAGCCTTGGACGCCTGGCCATGGAACGAAGGTCATTCGTGGTGAGCCATTGACCTTTTCTTTCCATGTTGCGTGGGTTGAAGGCGGTGCTGGCATTGGATGGCCAGACCGGCCTTCCTCGTACTCGTTCCTTGGACCCGGTGGAAAGATTATGGTCCAAGGCTCTGGGTCTGGCTCGTTCTTCTCCCGAGTATTTCTTTTCTTGATGGCTGCCTCGGTTGGTGCTTTGGGTGCACTGTACTGGGAGCGAAATGGTGATCGGTTGAGAGGTCGTTCATCTTGGAGAGGTGATGGTATCTTGGGTGTACCACCGGTTAGGAGTAAAGGGTCAAGTGTGACATTTGGCAATGGCGGGCGAATCAATGGTTATGGTGGATATTCCGCTTCTGCCATGAATGTCACCGGGAATGGCGCTGGGGGTGGATATGGGGGGTTCCCTGGAGGGAAGAAAGATTGATCCATTTGTAATATATTCATGATGAACATAAATTGGGCAGTATGTTGGATTCACGGCCAGAGAAATGTCAGTGGCTTCGGATACACAGTTCCAGATATAGAATGTTCAATTCAAGATTCAATGCATTTTAGGTCCGAATCTAATGCAAATTATCGCACGCAAGAGGGAAAAAAAAGGAATATCGCGAGTAGTTATACATGTATTGAAGAAGGTCTTGCCTGTCATAGGTAGACTTATCACACGGAACATCGTCCTTCATCCGGCTCAAATCTCATTATGTACAGCGTTGAAACGGGATTTGCTTACCAGCCCTGCGTCTGCATCCGCTGGATCTTCTTGACAGTCTCTTGGAAAGAGAACTTGAATAGCTTCCTCCACCGCATACGCTTCTGCTCCTTCCGCACCGCACCCTTACGCTTATGGAAACGCTGTTCAAACGATTGCGCCTTGATCTTGTTAGAGGTACAAGTCATCTGCAAATTGCGAATAGCAGCGGCAAGATCAACGCCACGCTCTGGCTCGACATGGATCTGACGTCCAAGGGTCGGACCCAGCTTCAATTCCGTCTTGCGCGAGGCCAGTTGCTGTGCCATGCGTTCCTGGTTGTGACGTCCAGCGTTTGCGCTGAGGGAGGCAACATTCTCGGAAACTGAATCAGAAACTCCGCGACGGCCACGGGGGCGATTGGCGGAATCTGAAGGTGGTGTAGCACGGTTTCCCAAGTCGAGCTTGTTGAGGATTTCGTCGAAGTCTGAGGCGACATTGGCGGATGCTTCTTGGGGCTTGGGGGCGGTTGCGTTGGTGGTGTTAACGGGGGATTGTTGTGTGGGTTGTTCAGATGCTTTTGAAGGAGTTTCCTTCGATGAAGGAGAAGAGGTGCTTGAGGAGTTGTATCGAAGGTTGCTGATAATGAAGGACTGTTGGAATCGAGGTTGTTGGTTCAACAGCCACGGTGTTGGTCGGGCACGGAGCCCACGGGCCAGAAGTCGAGAATCCATTATTCGTGTGGATATAACCCGAGCCCAATTGGTTATGCTAGGCCGTTGCTTTCCTCTGGAAGTGGATGTGATTGCGATGCAGGTTGGCGTCGGCCGCGAGAGACTGGGCGGATCGATTGAAATTGTAGATCACGTGCGCCTCCGCAGCTTTGAACGCCGCGGAGCATCCAGGCGCGTTACCGCTTTGTCGTACTTGATATTTAATTTGCCTAAGATCTGCCCAAGAAGACAAGTCATTTTGACCTGGGTAAAACATCACTCAAAATATGTCTTCTATATCGATCGCAACTCTCCCGCGCCTGAGTCGCGAGGCTCTAAGCGCCATTCTTACATCTACCACGGGCTCCGATAAGCTTGCCATTATCGACGTTCGAGACTCCGGTATGACTGATACATCTATATATACTTTTTTTTCTGGAATAGCTCACTGATTCTCAAAGATCATATTGGCGGTCATATCAAATCCTCAAATTGGGTCCCAACCTCCTCTTTGGATGTTCGCCTGCCAGAGTTGCTTCGCACCCTCAAAGACAAGGAGCAGGTGGTTTTCCACTGCGCCCTTAGCCAGCAGCGTGGGCCCTCTGCTGCACTTCGCTACGCCCGTGAGCGTGAGCGTACTCTGAGTCCCGAGGAGTACAAAAAGCAAGAGGTCTACGTGCTTGACGGTGGCTTTGTTAAGTGGCAGGAGAAGTATGGCAAGGACGAGAAATTGACGGAGGCTTATGTCGAAGACATCTGGCAAGAATATTGAGTTCCTTTCCAGAAATCATCTTGAGTTTAGACATCATGCTTTATGAGAAATGAACAGTGTGAAAACTTAGAACATACTACGACATAGACCGATGGCACTCGCAACATACAAAGATATGTTAATTTATCTTCGCAAATGGAAAAATGAAGGTTAAAATATTACTAAATGGTTCTCGATCAGCTTATATTATAAAAAGATAATATAATACATCTATATGATATCTCTTATTCTACAAAAGTATGACCTACTACTTAAGCAATGTAGGCCGTCTATATTCAAGGCATTCCAATTCCCCCTCCAAACCCAACAGGACGTCTTTGGCCACTGTTCTCGGGAATGATGGTCATTACCTTGTAGATCTGACCCATCGAGCCACCTCCCTTTTCAATCAATCGCTTCCAACCAGTTTCCAGAGTCTTCCTGTGCTCCTCGTCCTTGACCTTTCGAAGAAGTTGTTGCATACGTTCCTCGATTCCTAACGCCGAAAGGAAGTCACCCTGTTCTACCGGGCCGTGGACCTCGACACCTTCACTTCCTTCGAGAGCAGCCTCGGCAAGAGAAGTGAAGTCAACATCGGCACTGACATCGACTTGGCCTGGCGATGAGAGGAATGGGACATTTTCGTGGTTTTGGATACCACGCAGGGAGTTAATTGGAATGGTAGACAAAGTTCCATAGTCCATGATTAAAGCTGCACCCGATGGGGTTTTCTTGACCGGTTCTGGGGCATCAGCCTTTGCAGACCGGACGGGAGCTCCATCACCACCGATACGACGGGCGAAGTCAGCAGCGTAAATGCGGCTCTCAGGACTAACTTCAATTGTTGAGCCAGGTTGTGATTTAAGCGCACGATAACGCTCTGATGCCTCGGGAATCACGAGGGAGTTAGGTGTGGAGGCCTTCGCTTTGGTCAATTTGAATTCAGGCTCGCCCTCAATGTTTTCCTCGATCGCCTTGGGGTTCAGGGTGACCAGCAACTCCCGCCACTGAGGAGTGTTGGAAACTTTTAGGGGTTCATGTAGTTTCTGCGGCCCGGTTGGAGTCATAATTTCTTTAGGCTGCGGTTCATTCTCAGGTGACGGGGGGACGGATTCAAAGGCATGAATAGGAAGTGCGTCGAAGAATTCATGTGCGAAAATAAAAGGAGTCTTTCCTTCCTCTGGAAAACATACAAGTTAGTTTATCCACAGCGAGAGCTTGATATTTTGACCTACCATGCGGCAACAAACGAATGTCCTCCACCCAGACGACCGGCACGTCAAAGTATTTGCAGGTGCTTCGGTGACCAATATCAGTTTCCTCCATGGTAGCTTCTTCCCCACAGAGCGTTGCCTTTTGAATTTGGCGTAAAGTGGGACTCGCCTCGACGAGATAAATTGCCTCAACACTTGAAGTGAAGCTCTTGAAATTCCGAAATGTCTGTATTATTCAAGATCAGTTTTTGTCCTCTGGACCGAAGAAATAGCAAGAAAAAGGAAGGTAGAGAATATAAGCTTTCGACAACTCACCCGCAGCATATCATCCATAAGTGTCCCTTTGCCCGGGCCGACCTCCATCAATTGAACGCCATTTCTCGTCCGGCCTTGGGCCATCCATTCCGCAATTGTCCATATACCGATCAGCTCGCCGAAGACCTGAGAGATCTCAGGAGATGTGACAAAATCGCCATGTTTGCCGAAAACAGCACCTCCCTCTTTGGTAGTATAATATCCGCCTTCTGGCGATGTCAAGACCTGGCGCATAAAGGCCGAGATGGGAATGGGTCCAGTGACCTAAACGCACGTCGATTATCAGTATAAGAATTCCCAAGACATCTCTCACGAACGGGTTAGACTGACCTTCATAGCGCTGGCTAAAATACGTGCCAAGGGCGTCGACCAATTCCTTGTCTCGAATGTTGAGTTACATCGTCGTGAGTATGTTGGCAGTGCCGCAATGCGAGATCTCCGCAGGGCATGCGACGCGATGCGCCTGGCAGCGGGATTCATCTTTGCCCAGGGCAGAGTGGTCGTTGACGAGGTGATCAAACAGGGCAAGTATTGGTGTTTCCGGATCCAAACTCTCGTAATTGACAAATGAAAAGTCCCACGACATTCGACTGTCCAGTGCAAAAGTGTTGACAAACCTTTTGTCGATGTCTCCAAAACTGCCACTCCGCAAAACCTCCGCCCCACGTGATCTTATCCTTATCAGTCTGGGTTTCCAAGGGAAATTCCCAGAAATTGGGAATTCCATGATAATTTGGGCATCAGGTCCGTCCAATGGTGTGGATAATTACAATTATTGGATGGTAATAAAATTCGTAAGAAGAACTAAGAAAATATAGTCGAAAATAATACATTGAGTGCGTAGGCCGGTAGTTCACGGAGGTAGGTAGTACTGTTCAACGCTTGAGAGACGAGAGCTCTCAATACCGTCGCCGCCGGCTCTGATTGTTTTGCGATGGCCTGTCCGACATCATCTGATCGCTGTAAAGCTCCATGTTCAAATACTCGCGATCAAGAGCTTGACCCTCGGCCCCGAAGCCGTAGCTGCCATCTTGGACTTGTGGTTCTGCGCGGCGATTGCGCCGATCACGGTCGGCCTGTTCCCTGATGTTGTTAAACGAGTTTTGTGTGTTGACGTGCGCAGCGTTGCCGATGGGGTTCAACTTGAATGTCAATAGTCGTCCATCCGCCTATGAGATGATCATGTTAGCAGGCAATTCATAGTATTGTTGGAGTCAAAGCGAGGCTCCTACCCTCTGGTTGTCAAAGTTAGCGACTGTGCTTTCCGCAGTCCACTTCTCTGCGTAGGTGATTTCTGCCATCACAGCTGGCGAATGACTGATGACACGACAGCTGAGCATCGGACCGGTGACAGATTCTAGAGCAGATTGAATATCTGCGGCAGTCGTCCCTGGGGCAAAATTGCTCCCCACCACAACAAATGGTCCCGATGCACCCTTAATGGATAGTCCGCTGTTCGTGGGTTTGGGGCTGATTTTCGTATCGCGCGAGCTTTGAGCTAGAGACAGCAAGCGCTGCTGCTGCTGTGGATGTTCCTTTTGGTTCTTCTTTCGAGTGGGCTTTTCACGTGCTCGTACGGACCCGACCGTCGCAGGGGCATGGTTGGTCTTGACTTTGGTCTTATGTTGAGGCTGAGAGGGAGGTTGGGTTGTGCGAAATGAGGCCGACGCGGATCGCTGGAGGGAAAATCGAATATATCTGTTAGAAATAATGACCTCGAGTTTCAATGGCGACGCAATCATCATACCTTTAATTTGCTCGGAGCTGCGATGCGACTTGCCAGGCTTCCCGGCTTCGCAACCTGTGCCCTGCCCAGTGTACCGGCGCCGGAACCCGGCGCGCTTGCTCTGCGTTCCTTTTTATTCTTGTTCTTTCCGAGAATTTGGCTTGCTAGCAATTCATTCTGTTTCTTTTGGCGATCTGAAACGCGTCAGAGATGATGGTTCCTTGGTTGGGAGGAGTGAGATTTACCGGATTGGATGATCTCGTCAAAAGAGGGACCCTTCTGGACGGTATTTTTTGGCATGTTGAGTGACTGTGGCCAGACGAGTAAAAATATCGACCAGAAGAAAGTGGAAAGTGGTTAAGAAGGGCACTGATATGAGTGAGAGAAGAGCGGAACGGAAGAAGTTCCTGTGGAGAAAAGAAGCTCTCGGCGCCGCTGCCGGTGGAGCCTCGCCGATTAACTATTGTACTGTACACCAAGTGCTGCACAGTAGTATAGTTACCTGATGCATTAAGGTATTTGTATACAGTAAGATTATATCGGACATTTATTCTGTATATCATACTCGGTATTTTCAATGTATTTTTTGTGATATTGTATGTTTTGCATCAGAAATAGAGAAAAAAAAAAAGAGAGAATTAAAGGACATGCTTTATCTCACGACCCAAGAGTGATTGATTATGGATAGCGTCTTGGGATGAAAAGTTCGAGAGTCAAGGTCTGCGCGCTGCTATGAGTGATGGGTACCTCTTGGTTGAAATTGGATTTGAATTTCCATAAAATAATGAGATAGACGATCCAATTGACTACATTGATATCAACTACTCTTCACCCGCCAAGAAGACCTGATTTCATTTTGTCAATCAAAGACCCTCCAAATCTACAAAGCTGATATGAAGCCAGTCCCATTGATACCGTAGTCAATATTAATCCTAGAGCGCTGACTGCCCAAAGGTCCCAATTATTGGCTTTCCATGCAGACATACGTGAGTCTGCTGTCTGTAAATGCATGGGGCGTAGCTCTTTACCATTCTCATCAAACCGCAATTCATGATCGTACATAGTTTCCTCGATGAGATCTGCGGCGTAGTATTTTCGGCGTGCCGCAACACGGGCAATGCGTTGTAATCTCAGCACGTTGAGTTGATATAATCCCTTCTCACCGGACTCGAGAATCGTCTTGGACTTCACATAGATCTCGTCAGATGTAAACGTGAATTTGTCCAGAGACTCGGCGACACCACCGGCTACAAGCCTCGTTGTATTAGCCGTTTGGTCAAAAAATATTCCCATGGAAAGCATTGGCTTTCCATGAAAAAGGGCTTCATTTGCACTTGAGCCGCCACCATGGGTGAAGTAGAGCTTGGTAGACGTATGATCGAGAATAGCACGCTGTGGAGCAAAGCATGAAATTAACCAGTTCGGATGTTTGTTTGCCAGTAGGTCTTCCAATGGAAAATCTGTGGTCTCATTGTCGATTTGTGTCTTGAAACTCTTTTTGGTATCAATCTTTTCCCGACCAGCCTTTGGAATGGCCCAAATCACGCCGTCAATGAGTCCTTCTTCGATCAAGCGAGTCACCCCCACCAAAATCTTGGCTACATCCTCATGTGGGAGGATTATATGAGTGCCTAATGCAATGTAGAGAACAGAATTGTGACTGCTCATAAATGTACCACACTCAATGTCCAATCTATCCCAAGTAGGACATAAGAGTGGCCCAACTGGAGAGCAGGTAGGAGGTAAGTCTCGCGGAATCTCTAAACCAACAAAGGAATTGACAAATATCAGATAGTCTGGCTTCTTGGGCTTATGAAGTGGACGAAAGACGCCATTTCTATGACGCATTTGTCTAGTTCGACGAAAAAGCCTCAAGATAGCAGGTATATCCAGCAATATGACCAGTTCATTTTTCAGACGTAGCCACATAGAAGCAGTCTCTGAAGTCATAGTTCCAGGGAGTTGAAACCCAGGCTGACCAGGAATATAAGGACATGGAAGCTGCAATGGTGGCCAATTCGGGCACACAATGGCTATTGGTATGTTATACTCGACCTGCATGTCGTGAGCGGCCTCCACGAAGAAATCGGCCACAATAATGCTGGGGCATGTCTTTGGATCCTCAATGATTCTTTTGAGACCATGATACGTTTGAGGCCAGAAAGAGTCAAACATAAACTTGGAAATAAACGTTGGTTCGATGCCTTTGCTAACATCCCATGCCTGCATTCGGCAGTAGTGGTCGTTCAGTTGCTCGGATGTTGGTCCAGGACCCAAGGTATGAACTTGAGTAACAAATCTATACTGATCATTATTCACCCAACTTTCTTGGTTGTCGAGAGTTGCGAATTCAATGACGTGGCCACGTTCAGCGAGGACCCTGCCAATTTCTAAGACGGGGCCTTTTTTTAGAAAATCCAAAATTAATTATTTGATGCTATGTATAAAATTTGATTTCTCGTTATACTAACCAGCATGGGTAAATCCTCCTGTTGTCACTAACAACAATACTTTCCGCGGGGGATGCACAGGAGCCGGACTCATATTGTTAAAAAAAAAGAAAAAATGAATAATAGGCAAAGCGATTCGAAGGGATAGAGTGAGAGAAATGTTATTATTATTGGGATAGTAATTTACTAAATTACTATCCCATGAAGCAGATCTCGAGCTTTAAAGATAGTATACTCGTATATTTAGGCCCCCCGGTGGATCTTGAGTGGGTTTCGTCGCAGAGCTAGAATCCAATACCGCGCCCAGTTCAACCCGGGTGGGCGATAGTGTTTATGAATTTTATTCTCCGTACCGATATTGAATGATCCAGGTGAGCATGTGAAGCGTGGGCTGGTGTTCTTATTAATCATGCCAAGGCTATCTTGAAGCCGTCTGTTTCAAGTCTCATCCGGCATCAGATCGGAATTGTCAAGCCGGAGTGGACCGCCATGTCAACTTTTCGCATGAATAACCCCAAGCGGCTCTATGATGTACAGCTATGTTGTCAATTCTGGACTCAGCTCTTATTCTGCTTTCTCTTTGCCGCAACAAATTTTTATGAGCCATTAAATCTGGGCTGACTCTATTTGAGATTGGGGGCCTTGAACAGGTGGGATGAATGGTCTGACACAGGCGGGGCCATGTGCATATGGACAAGTTTGGCCCCATGAGAACACGTCTAAATTTCTCACCCCTGGAGCTTTCTACCCAAAAATCCCCCCTTTCATGCTCACGATTTGACCAGAAATGTCTTCCTCTCTCCCCTCGCGTTTTGAGATCCGCGTCCTCGGACCGGAACATACAGAATGGGCTGGTGCCATTTGTGCCCATACGAATATGTTCTACTCTCCAATCTGGCCAATTCTGTACCCCGAAGATAGAACCGAACGGGCATACAAAATGCTTCAAACAGGACATTATATGATGAAACATCAAATCGATTCGGGATTCTCCATCGGCGTCTTTGATAAAGAGTACCAGTTCAAGCGGCCCGAGTCGGCTGCTACTAATGGCAAGCTATACTGGAACCTCGACGACACGAATGCAACTGAAAGTCAGCTAGAGGACCAAATGGATTTCCCATTAGTATCAGTTGCTATGGCCTACGATGGGATTGATGAACTGGATATGGAAAAGATGAAGCCATTGATCGCGACATTGCCGTTGTTCGCAACAGCCTACAAGGCTCTCAACGAGTTGGATAAACGCGACCCGGCTTCATGGAAACCCACCGATCGGGGCCAGGTGCTGATGCGTAATGCCACAAGTACACGTGGACCTTATGAAGGCCGTGGGCTCATGAGACAGCTGGCTGAAGAGATGATGAGACGCTCGGCAACGAAAGGTTTCCGGGGAATCCAAATCGAGACTGGCTCTGAAGCTGTTCTTAAAGTCTGGTCGACTCCTCCAGCGCAATTCAAGGCGAACGTCATCGGGAAGGTCCATACAACAACTTATGCGGAACAGGATGGATCGGGAGAGACGGTGTATCCGTTCCGACCAGCAGATCTCAACCTTGGCAAGGTTTTTGTAGACCTCCAACCTGCAAAGCCCATGTGAGCTTGAGTTGAAAATTGCCTTCAATAATTTGGAAAATCCCGAGAGACTCGTTTAGACATGGGTGATATCCATGCTACGATCAGCATGGGAATCAGAAGAAATACAAATTCCGCCGCCGCGCTTGACTTTCGGACTCAACATGTTTGAAACTTGATAGAAAGTTTGATCGGAAGGACTTCTAGGATTTGTTTAGATTTCATATAAATATACTACGCCTTTAATTAGAATAAGTAACTTACTCAAATTAGTCGGGGCATACAAAAGCGTCAATTTCTAGGATACGAATGATCCCACCCTTTCCAAACATCATCCAGTGGATGATGGTAGGATCTGCAATCCTGGAAGTATTTCCCCGGGACCATGCTCCGACTTCCTCCTTTAAAATTCTAGGGACACAAGGGAATTATTAGCGCCTAAGAGGAGAGGGAAAGCAAGATGCCTCGATCCAAGCGTCAGCTAAATTCGTTTGCATGTATGATCGAGGTGAAAGGACAAGAGCTCCATAAGATCTTTTCCTCCATGATTTATTCTTATAATTCTATTTTTTGTTCGCCTGATAGCGTTAATTCACTAGAGAAGCGATATCGCATATTCAATATTAATAATATAACATAACTTTCTGTACATAAGATAAAAGGTAGTAGAGTATACTAGTAGTGACCATATCTTGGGTCTCTGTCAACTAGCTCCACATCACTGTTGGAGTCATCATTCTGTGAACGGGCCGCGTACTTGACCGAATATGTGACGGATTTATTTATGGTGCTGTCCTGACCACCGTTCGCTCTGTTGCTTCGATGTTCTGGCGCTGCGGATCCGTAGGTCCTGCCGTACGTTCGACGTGAGGAGCCACCCAATAGAGAGGGGAACCAGCGAGCAATTAGAGCTCTTGATGCAGGTAGACAGGCACACAGAACGGAAATCTGGCATTCGATGACAGACCAATAAATAAGTGGATAAAGCCCAAGAGTCTGGTTATAGCCCCAGCGGTTATTCCAGAAGACAATAACCCTAATAATGGCGATGATAGTGAGACTATGATGTGGATTAACATTTTATCAACTCGGGGAGAATAAAGATAGGGGATGCTTACAGGGACCCCACAACAAACATCAATGCCACGGTTATCTTTTGTCGTAGAGGCATCTGCAACTTGCTCACTTCCCAAACGGGTAAAACGATAGTAATCGTATCCACGAAAATGTTGACGAGACAATTCACCAAGATAGAGTTAATGAAATTGATGCATTGTCCTGGTTCTTCGTTTGTCCAGCCATTCCAAGTCAGATGGACAGGAAGGCAACGGAAAGAGTCCACAAATGCCCACGTAATTCCAATTGCAGCATTGACACCAATAAGACCATATGCGATATAGCGAAACATTGGTGTTTGGAAAATGCGGAGTAGGAAAAGAACTACCGAAATTTTGGCAAGCGATATCTGAATCTTGTACATCACGGCAAGAGCTTGAAAGAGCTATTCATTGTTAGCGTCACATTGTTAGATTAATCTATTTGGACAAGGAGACATCAAACCTGATAGAACTTGGTAATTGTGGGAAAATCGATATCCCAAATGTTCCGACCGAAACCAAATCGTACCACTAATCTGTTAGGCTTTTGCGTAATAAATGACCGAGAGAACATTAACTTACTATAGACATTGAGAATATAGATCGCAAGGCCCAGTATCTGCTCACATATTAGGCTACCATTGATTGGACGAGATGTACTCCGAGTACAATCTATTGAGTCAGTGTTAAAGGGAGAGATCCTCACATATGAAACTATGATTGTATAGTCGTCCCACCCCCACCCGCCTGCAAGTCCACCACTCTTGGCGAAGATTCTCGCCACGAAAAAGACCGAGGCAAGAATCAAAGGAGTCAAAGTTGACCCACTGATTACTTGAGGTCCTCTGAGTGGCGTAATATTGCATTCGTCTTCGAGTAGCCGTTTTGTAGCTGAAACTATTAGCTTAACTGAGATAATGCCGATCAAACGTGGGTGAAACCTACTAAAAAGCTCCTTTGTCGTGCAATCGCTCTCAACACAGTTTAGCAGAGTGGTCTGGCGCGAATCGCTCGCGCAGAAGCAGGTTGTATTGCTTTGGAGGGAGCATCCCGTAAACAAATTTTCATCACAGTTTATCTGGAGCACAATCTGTCAGTACTGCCTAGTAGGCAAATATGCTTTGGATAGCAAGGAACGTCCTTACAGCACAAGAAGGGAACTGGGTCGTAGTGGAATCTGCTGCTTGTATCCCCACTATGCACAGAGCCAGGAGGCCCAGGAGATACAAAAGGGTTCTCATCTTGGAAATAGATGACTTTTGGGGGAAAGGAGAAATCTGCGCGGGGGGACGGCAGCTGGTTTATGTTTCTGCTTCGACATGGCTGTCTGTCTAAAATCGACAACGTGGGTACTGCCCAGTAATTGTTTCACTAGAGAAAAAAAAAACACCCTAAGCCACGTGCTGACCAGGGTTAAGGTTATCCATTTTGCACGCCATTTCAGCTCAGCTATTGACCCTAACGCTCAGAAACAGTTCTGATTGAGCCTCAAATGTTGGATCGGGATGACCGGCGCTAGAACCGGGGCTCGGTATGTTCGGTGAGATCTGGATCGGGAAAATCATCCGCTTTTTACTGTACCGTTTAGATCCCTGCCCTGAGGATCCACAAAATGGGTTCAATACAATTGGAATTTCTCCTCTTTCAGTTGAGTGGTTACAAAGGAACAATGCTATTCTCCGATCTTTGCACCGCGATTTATTGCAAATGTTCTTTACTAAACAATTGTTGATCGCTGAACTCCCAGTCTCGATGGTGATTCTACTATTTAGGTATATTTTACGTTAAGCATCTACTTCCCCTGCCCTCCTACCGCAAACGGATGACTGCCCTGGTTTTCTATATACACGCGCATCATTGCCTTATGATCTGTTGCGGGGAGCTCGGCTATTGTATGCAGGGAATTTTACTTTCTGTGCATGCATGGCTTAAGCTCCACCGAAAGGCATGAGCTGAAAGGGAGGCGTATATACATAAATGAAATTATGGGAAGGTGGGCCCGCTAATGTTTCCGAAGTTGGCCGAAAGGAGTCGATTAATGAAATTTGAAACGGGAATCTTAGAATGCCGGAATGTGTTCGGAGTACGGAGGATGATGTGGTTTCTAAATACAATGTCAATGGTATGAACAGTGGCAGAAGCGCGTCTACTTTCCTACTAGATTGATAGTAATTAAGCCGCTGTCATTAATAATAGAAAATGAAATTCTCTTCTTAGGGTAAATATCAAGATTGCCAAGTCTACCGAGAAGTTCTAGAATCACGGCCAGAATGTAAGGCTGGATAAATGGGCCGACCACCGCCCCCCAGATAATCAGTAGTACTGATTGAGAGACACCAAAATTAGAGCCTTCCAATTACCGCCTTGGGAAAACTGTTTTGAGTTCTATACTAGTTCAGTGGCTTGCAACTGACAATAGGTACTTTTTTTTGGTCATGGAAATTACCAATACAGCTAACTAGTAACTGTCAGTGTCAACCTGGTTGAGATTGACAGTCTGATTTTTCCCTTTATTTACTAGTTAGTAATAGATAACATTTCAAGGCTTGCCTTTGACTAAAATTTGCAGTTCAGTCATGTCGCCACACGTCCAAACCTAGTAGGTTTCAAACCAACCCTTGATGGTCTATACAAAGAGGCTTTGAAAGGTCTATACACAGGAGAATTAGCAATGATTGCAATGGTTCAACCTAGGCCGAAAGACTAGTTACATTAACTAAGGCTTCTAGGCCAACTGTAATTCGTTACGATTTCTAAAAACAACAATATCTAATTCCAATTATTTTTATGGAATTACATATTCCCAGGCATGTTCAACCCCGGTTAAAGATGCAGCAACATCAGTTGAGAAATTCTTATCGTGGTTCAACCACTACTGGTGGATGAGAGCTAATATTTACGATGAATCGATAAAGGGGCCCGGCATCTGGACTACTGAGCTTGCTGTCTGTAAATTAAATTACGACATTTAATCTATTTTGAAAATTTCGGCAGAACTGCGGAGACTACGCTCAACCAGTGTACGTGAATAAACGGCATTTTACATCTGCAGGGGGTTTGACATCCCCTATCGATCAATTACGTCTTTGGGCTGATGCTTGTTTGAGGTTCGGTGGTATCTGAGACTGTACGGGTCAGCATGGCTAGTCTTGAACCGAAAAGCGCATTGATCACTAGTCAATGTATTCCGGATGGAATGGCGGGGTATGTTTGTAAATCCAATGATACATTATTATAATTTCATATTGAGCTCTCGATCCAGGAAAGGGAAGAAGGAGTACTATTACTACTATGTGATAAGCCCCAAACCCTAGTGGACTGATCTACAAGTCCACCGGACTGTTTCCCATCTCAGGAAATTGACCGTGGGGCTAGTATGAATGCTCCGGTGGGCAGATGATCACTTCCTCTTACCACTGCTTCTGCTTCCCCTCACTAGTACTACTACTTAGTGGCCAGCCCTGTCCAATTATATCATCTGTCAGAATAGTGGTGCTTTTTTCAAGAAAGTCTCGAAGTACAAACGGCGTATAGGCCCATGTAAAAGTGCATCCCCGGGAGCTCTTGGCACTTATATACAACCGTACTACGGTTGAATAGTATTCAGCCTGTTTCTTATCCCACCGGAAATTCGTACTGTGGTCTATTAGACCACCGGTCTGGGGGAAAAAAGATAAATAGATTCAATTCGACCCATGCCATAACCTCCTGTCAGGATGGTGAGAGGCATCAGCATATACAGTAAGTAAGCAACTCAAGATGTTTCATCCAAAAGTCCTACTTTTAGTATCACGCTTGCATATTATATTTATTTTATCGCTTTACTATCTGATCCAACTCTCTTCTTTTGTTGATGCAGACTCGAGCATTGCAGCCGATATTGAGACACAAGTCTTTGCATTTAATCTTGGAAATATCGAATTATCTCAAAATCGTTACTTGGAAAATCAAGGCCGGACCATCAGTTATTTGAAAGACATAGACGTCGATCGGCTACTTTATGTCTTTAGAATAACTCATGGGCTAGATACAAAACAAGCAGAGCCCAATGGTGGATGGGATGCACCTGATTTTCCATTCCGCTCGCATGTGCAGGGCCATTTTCTGAGTGCCTGGGCTCAATGCTATGCTGTACTCAAAGACCAAGAATGCTATGAACGAGCAACATACTTTGCTGCTGAACTCGCAAAGTGTCAAGCCAACAACAAAGCCGTCGGTTTCACCGATGGATATCTATCTGGGTTTCCAGAATCAGACTTTGCAAAGCTCGAAAACGGCACTTTGACGAATGGAAATGTGCCATATTATGCAGTTCACAAGACACTAGCTGGTCTCCTGGACATCTGGCGCCTGACAAATGATATGGTCTCTCGGGATGTTTTGTTGTCCCTAGCAGAGTGGGTCGACGAGCGTACACAGCCCTTAAGCTATGATTCAATGCAGACCTTGCTCCAGACAGAGTTTGGCGGTATGAATGAAGTGTTAGCCGACATATACCACGAAACCAAGGATGAGAAGTGGCTAACCGTTGCCCAACGCTTTGATCATGCGGTGGTTTTTGATCCCCTCGCAGCCAATAAAGACGAGCTCGATGGCCTCCATGCAAATACCCAGGTACCGAAGTGGATTGGGGCAGCTCGGCAATACAAAGCCACAGGAGACACTCGTTACCTAGATATTGCCCGCAACGCCTGGGAAATTAATACCAAAGCACATACGTATGCTATTGGCGGCAACAGCCAAGCTGAGCACTTTCGCTCCCCAAATGCCATCGCTGCCTACATTACGGATGACACTTGCGAAGCATGCAATTCTTACAACATGCTCAAACTGACTCGTGAGCTGTGGCTTCTTGATTCTGAGAATAGCGCATATTTCGACTTCTACGAAAATTCACTACTTAACCACCTCCTGGGCCAACAGAACCCCGATACTAGCCACGGCCATGTTACGTATTTTACTCCCCTCAACCCTGGCGGTCGACGTGGCGTAGGGCCTGCATGGGGTGGTGGGACCTGGAGTACAGATTACGACTCGTTCTGGTGCTGCCAAGGTACGGCGCTGGAAACAAATACCAAAATGATGGATTCGGTCTACTTTTATAACGACTCAACCTTGTTTATCAATCTTTTCATGTCTTCGACCCTGGAATGGCCAGATAAGGGAATTACTCTGAAGCAATCTACGTCGTATCCGGTTGGCGACAAATCGACTCTAGAAATATCTGGTGGTGGTGATTTCAAAATGAGCATCCGTATCCCAGACTGGACCTCAAATGCCGAACTAAGATTGAACGGCGAAGCCTTATCCGATGTTGAGGTGAATCCGGGGTCGTATGCTCACATCTCACGCACGTGGGCTGATGGAGATGTTGTTGAAATCCACTTCCCTATGAGCTTACGCACGATAAAGGCCAATGACGATTCAAGTATGGCAGCGATTGCATTTGGCCCTACAGTACTATGTGGTAGATACGGCGATCAAACATTGAGCGAAGTTCCAACTCTTGCTCTCGACTCTATTCAGCGCACAGATGATTCTAGCCTTCAATTTTCCTCTATTGCCAACAATGTGAATGTCACACTGGGTGCATTTTACGATGCTCAAGGATACAACTACAACGTTTACTGGACTATCACCGGATCACTACCTGCTGAATAACCTCGTCAAATTAAGATAATGAACCATATAACCGAAGTTTCCAAAGCGAACATAGTATGTGGTTCTCTTCGGTCTCAGTTGAATGTTATTTTGATTTCCAGCTCATATTCCATTCTGAATTTGACAATGCTCAGATACGAAAATACTTGAATTTTTTTCTATCAGGTATACGAAGCAGAGCCTATAAATGCTTAATTTTTGTTTTCTTGAATGTCTGGCAAAATATTCCAATCTCTCCCAGTCGAGTGCCCCGCTGACAACCCATCGGGGTCCCAATCCGGATACGAGATTAGTCATTTGATGCATATTAAGAGTTGATGAAGCCAATCATTTCTTTCGTAGCTATTTTAATGAGGTCCACAACTAGTCCCAATGCCCCTGTTCCCAGATACCAAACAATCACTTAGTTATGATGAATACCGGAGGTCGATGATTCCTGATTCATCAATCACTGATTGGCACATACATCTTACCACAGCTTTCTATACCTCACTCCCAGCATAGTAACCGAAATGGCATCAGATAGTGAAAAGGATGATTGCCATGATCAGATTTTTCAGTTTCTCCAACAGACATCCTTTCCATGCTCCTCTTTGAACAAACTCTCCGGTGGCACTGCAAATTTTGTGTATCGGGGTACATTATCCGAGACTGCGGAATCCATCATCGTCAAGCACACCAAAGAACATTCTGCTTCCAATCCAAACTTCAAAATTGATAGTAACAGATGTGTCAGTACTCACTATTTCAGATAAACCTGGTGACATGCTAATTGGTCACCAGCGCTTTGAAGAGGCTATTCTTCGTGCACTGAATGGCCTGCCACCGTACTCAGAAGCTGGTGTGACTGTCAAGACACCTCGGCTTCTTCATTTCGATGAAGATACAAACACACAGATTGTTGAGGATCTCCCAAATTCCGTTGATCTGAAGAGTTTCTTGCTTTCGAGTGTGTCGAGTGGGTTGTCTAAACCCTCAGCTGTGGCCCTCGGTCGCGCGCTTGGATCATGGCTGCGATCTTTCCATAACTGGGGGGACAGCAGTGATCAGTCGGAATGCAAGACAACACTGAGCAAGAATGAAAGTATGAAAGATCTCAAATTCTGGGTTAACTACACCATGTTGCTTGATACTATTGCGAATTTCCCCAATATTTTGGGCGAGAGTCGCCAGGTGTTTGAACAGGTTCGCGACTTTGCCGCGGCCGAATTGACTAGACAGGACCATGGCAACGAATATGGAATCATCCACGGTGATTTTTGGACTGGGAAGTAGGTTCATCGAGAATGACATCATCTTGGTGATTCATGTGTCAAAAGTGCTAACATGTCTTCTCAGTGTTCTCATTCCCAAAGTTGCGATCGGAGACAAGCTCGATACAACGTTGTTCGTTATTGACTGGGAACTTTCACAGATTGGAAGTCGTGCGCTAGATCTTGGGCAGATGATTGCTGAACTATACGAAACAGAGCTTTTTAAGAAAAAGGAGGCTGGGGTTTGGATCATCGAAGGCTTCCTCGAAGGATACGGCAATCTAAGTGACGATATGGCTTTTCGCACTGCAATCCATGTTGGCGTTCATCTAGTCTGTTGGGGCAGTCGTGTTCCTGGATGGGGCAGCAAGGACCAGGTTGAAGAGGTTGTGAAAATTGGAAATGACTTGATCATCCAGGGATGGACAAAGAACAAGGCATGGTTCAAGGACCATACACTTGGCTTTCTTTTTAAATGACGAAACGAGGTCGAACCCGTTAGTGAATTAGATTGTTTCACAAATCCAAGTTCATAATATTATGATCTAGCATCACAGCTGAATAAATAAAAAAGAAAAATCAGATTTGGGCTATCAGATGCCCTGTCTTCGAGAGTCGTATATCGTCTCCTGCCATGTCACATCACGTTGTACTCTGATTGAGTTTAACGGTACCTCGTCCCCAGATGTATCATCTGCCTGACTGACCTCTAACCGCACACGTTTTTTGGAGACCGTGTCCCCAGGTTGTTGTAGTACTGAATGCCCTCTACCTAAGCTCTTGAGAGCCGAACTGTTGAAATCGGTTGTATGAGCATTGGAGGTACCAAGGCTGCTAGCGAACTTGGATGAAAGCATCATGAACAACGGTCGCAAGGTTGGTAGACAAGCGGAAATTATTCCGCTAGAGCACTCAATGAGGCACCAGGTACAAGCTCTGGCGAGTGTCCATGGAGTATCGGCAGGGTCGAACTGAAAAAGCGTGGAGAACCGATAGGCACTAGTAAATACAACACTGTTATCGAGGACCGAAGATTAGCTTGCGCACCTTCATCTGATATTAATACAAGGGGAGGAAACCAACAAGCTGCCTAAGAGGAATACCGCAATCACCGACAAGCGATGTGTAAGATTTGCATGCAAGCCCCATACAACATGTACTGGGAGCGAAAGGATAGCCACATCAGTCACGATGTTCGGAACTGCGTTGCCAATGAATGAGGCCTTGAGATTGATGCAGGTGCCAGGTAAACTTGGATTCCAAGCCTTGGCAATCGGATTGCATTGAAATACGCTTACGCATATTATAGCAATAACCCAGCCAACGACGATGCTGCCCAGGATGTAGGAGGCGATGCGGAAGTTGCGTGTGGGAAAAATGCGGCCGTACATTAGTAGGATTGAGATCTTTATTATCCCCACTGTTGTGCAGTAAACACATTCGAACGCCACGAGTAACTGCTGGAGAGTCAGCAAATCTTGAGATCAGCATTTTTGAATGCCGAAAGTCGCTGGGTTTGTTTCTAACCTTTGCAATCTTCACAATGTTTTCTGTCGGTAGAATGGCTGCATGACGCCCCATGCCATAGTCGATCACTAACAGTCGTTAGAGGGATTGTATGCGAGAAGTTCATAGTGAAGCCGCCCTTACTAGCTAGATTGAGGCCACAGGTTGCAAAGAGAAAAACCTGCATCACGTTAAGTCAATTCAGAACTTTAGAGCAGTATCCTGTACTGGATTAAACTCACCACTGAAAGCACAATTGTGTAGTCATCCCATCCAAATGTGAGACCCTTTTTCCATCGCGAAATAAAACGCAAAATCGCGAAAAACAGCCCAAGGGCCGTCATAGCGATGGTTTGTGCTCTAAACTCGCCCTGTCGGCTTTCGTAAATATCCGCCGGAGATTTCATAGTCAAAACAAAGGACGCGCCTAGTGACGTTGCAATAAGCTCGTCTAGAACAATAGCATTGTCTGAAACAAAGTTGATATAAGCTCGAAGGAACGTGCAAGGATTAATAGTCTAGCCACAAATTACTTTTTATTTGAGTACTTCCTACACGTGGGAGACCCTTTTCACCCCCGAGGATGGTGGGCTGTCAGAGCCCACTGGGGGCCATTTTAGATTCTGTCAGGAACGGGTGATCCCCAGCCCAAATGACCCAAAGCTACTACCAGCAAATGATCTGTTGCGCTTGGTAATTAGCACCGTTGTTCGCTAGTCACACATATACCGGTACGGTTGCTAGTTTAGTGTTGTGGCTTGTAGATCATCGCGCCGCCTAGAGCACAGTGGAGCAGTCAATGCCGCAATTTCGAAAATGTTTGGACCGCGGATAACTTCCGGCCGAGACATATCAGCCACTAAATCCTGGAGGATGTAGCTAAACAGCTGGTGCGACTGTAAACTCCAGTATGGCGGGTTATGATCATTTCCCATGCCGTGCCTCAGTCCCCGCATGGAAACTAGTACGCGGCATTGTCGTGGTGCCAAATTTCTCTTTGGCCCCTATTAATCGGCATCCTTCGCACTTTTTTGCAAATCAATTATCCAGCCTACGAGAAACACCCAACTGTTAAAGAAAATGACCACCAACACTAGTCCTATTTTTGTCTTCGTGCCAGGTGCATGGCACACCCCGGACACCTTCGACCAAATTCGGGATTTGTTGACCGAACAAGGATTTGAATCGGAGGCTGTGGCAAATCAATCCGTTGGCGCTGCTGATCCGTTGACTGGTCTGCATGCTGATATTGCCTATACCAAGAATGTCATCCAAAAGTTGGCTGATCAAGGACGACAAATCGTTGTGGTGACGCATTCTTATGGCGGCATGGTTGGTGCAGGCGCTGTCGAAGGTCTTGGCTATTCGCAACGTACCCAGGCAGGCCAGCCAGGTGGTGTTATTCAAGTTGTCTGGATGGCTGCATTTGTCACTCCAAAAGGCAAGTCAGTCATCGACATGTTGGGTGGCCAGTGGCTTCCTTGGATGTTGCTAAAGGTATTTCCTTTCACAATCTGCTCTCAAGGCGTCTTCAACTTGTTTCATACCAAGTCAATGTTTTCTATTCTGACACAATACCAGAATCCAGATGATGGATACTGTTATTCTTCCGAGCAAGAGACTATATTCTATCACGACATGACCCCCGCCGCTCAACAACAGGCCATCGCGAACCTCAAGCCACACCCCAAGCCATCCTTCCTGGAGAAGTCTGTGTACGAGCCATGGCACGACATGCCATCGTTCTATCTTTTCTGTGACAAGGACCAGGCCTTGCCACTCCAAATTCAGGAGTCATTTGCTCAGGCCCTAGGGAACCCAGGCACATACCATGCGGATGGATCACACTCGGCTTTCTTGAGTGTACCGAATCAGGTTGCAGACGGACTACAGCTCGCTCTGAAAGAAGGGCTGCTGAAGAATGAGATCTCTGTGCAATAAACACCATATCTCTATACTAGATGTCACTTGCGAGTACTTGAGCGAGAATGCAAATATCTTATTCAACAAGCCTGCAGCAGGAATTAAAGACTATAAGATTTTGAAAAAGAAAAGAAAAGAACGACAAAAAAAGTTGGTGATCTATGATATCCATGTCGTATTTGAGGCAAACTCGATATTTGCCTCCAGGCATATTATGCCTATATAAATCTATAGCCACAATACCTTAGTAACAACAATAGTGCCTTATGAAGGCACTATTGTCTATCGCCGGCAGATGTGACACAGATCAAATGAGTATTCTTCTTTTGATTTTTTGAATAGCGGATGGCGAACGACAACCTGTTTCTTCAAAAGGTACAGTCGGTTAGAGATTCACTTAAGTTAAGTATTTTTTGAAAGTAGGACATGAGTTGTACTCCACATACAGTTCAAATTTACGAGTCATACTTTTTGTAGCAGGGGCTTCATGGCATATCCCGGGCCTAATGCTTATTTTCAAAAAAGTCACAAAGTATGATAATTCATTCATAAGTTGAATTGGTATCTTATTCGTAGTTTACATAATAAAGTGTCATCATAAGCGTCGTGTCTGCCAATCCAACAAGACGTTGACAATTTGTGAACTGCACATAATCATCTATTGTGTTGGTTCCGGGCCTTAGTTTTGAGCAGATTCTGCAAGATAATTAGTAAATGATCCATTTATATTACCGCACTGGTGGTATCACTCACGCTTCTTGACTTCGGCCTTGTTGTCATGGGCAACTTCATCCTTCTTATCGACAAGAGCGTCCTTGGCGGCGGTGGCACGAGTGGTGACATTGGCATCGTTGTCCTTGGCAACTTGCTTGTTGCCCTCCTTGGAGGCTTCAGCACCAGTGCCCTGGATGGTCTCACTGACGTACTGGGCGGCGTTCTGGTTGCGTGTTAGTGGCGACGAAGAACGAGCTAGTACTGAAACACACTCACCTTGACGGTCTCCATGATGAGTTAAGGGAGGGTGTTTGTGAAAGGATACTTGGATATGACTCGGTTGAAATAATGTAAATGTGATGTTTGTGAAGAAAGAAAGTTGGATCGATGGTGAATATTCAAGTATACTTATAGTTGACCAGAGCGGACGCTGATATCATAGGGCGTCATGCCCCAAACAGGATTAGTGGGGGCAATCGCCTTTGACATGCAGGTCCCTGGGACGGACCCGCTTGACTTGGCCATCCAAAACAAGTTCATCGATAAAGTGCATCTCCGGTTTTCTTGCTCGAGTCATTTCGTCGTCAATATCTGTCATCTATCACATGTGAAATCTATCAAGGAACAGGGAATAACTCAGACTGTATGTGTGTAACTGTAGGCAGCATTGCTTGACTAATCAAAACCCACCCACGTGATATTCTCGTGATCTATACAATGTCCTGATAGTTGTCGCATTTTGTACCCCAGAGCAATGCGTTTTTGGTAGCCAAGGTGAACTAGAAAATCCAAGGGTAAAAGGATCAAGTCTGGTATCAACCAACTAAATATAAGCAATTACAGGGTACTACTGGTAATACCCCTAGCTTTATCAACACAAATGCGACCTCTACTGTTTAGGGTATCCCAAGATGACCACTGGATTATAAGAAAGAATAACAAGGCTCCAAGATAAACTTCTTAAGAATGGTGTTCTTTTTTGGAGAATTTTTACTGTAATGTATACTAACTAATCCAGGGAGACGGACGTGCTGACTTGAACAGATCCAGCTAAACTACATTAATCAGGTAGTTAAGGTAGTTAATGTAAACAAACTAGTAAAGAGTGAATGGAAGGCACCGCCATTCATAACTACATCTGCTCCTTCCTATTAGGGAAGTCACACCACCTCTCACTTCTTTCTAAACCTCAACGGATGGCATCCTCCCCCATCGACATTCATCCTCTGAAATCTGGAATATCAAGAGTCTCTCGGAAACAAGCCTGCATCAACTTCTTTCTCTTGGTTCTTTTACTCAAAGTTTTACCTTCTCCTTGGTGAAAACCCTCCCCCATCAACTTGATGCAATGGGATCAAACAGTTTCGAGGATAGCCCCCGACGGGAGAGGCGCAATAGCACATTCTCTTTATCCGCAGCCTTTCGGTCATCTTCAAAAAGAGCTAGGTGAGTCTTCTTTTTGGCGCCGGATTAATAGATGAGAAACTCAGAGATATAAAGTGTGACAGATCCACTCATTCCGCCAGAGCTATTGGACGTGCAGCCAACTTGCCTCGAGAGGATCCATTACCCCGTCTTCGATCCTCATAACCCACAACATAATCCAACTGTGGCCTCCACAAGACAGCAGTCTCCATTAGGACACAGACAATACTTTCAAGAATCATCTTCAGAATCAAACAGGCAATCATCCTGGCTCGAGGATTTCCCCCGCAGATCAATACACAAGGCACGGTCAGGCCTCCTGGCGATTCGAGCAAGCATATTTCGACTATCTTCCCGTGAGAACAGTGATCTTAGTGATAGTGCCATTGAAAAATTTTCTCGGGAAAATGCCAGCCCTGAGCGAAATGGTGCTCATGAAGCGGGCCTTTCAAGCGCAACAGAGGAGGACTTAAGCTTCGGAATTCGTCTTTACCGAACACCAACATCTCCCTGGGGTCCACCCTTGACAGAAACAGAGGAAAATTCTATGCCACGAGTTGAGTCGCCCTTGTCTATCGTGAATTTCATGACTGCGCCTGTTGAGCCGGAAAACTATCATCACCATGCTAGACATGAAACAGGACCAAGCAATGATCAACATGTAAGTATGACGTCCGAAGAACCACCGCCGTATCGTTCAATTGAAGAGATCGTCCGTTGCCATCGACTTTCTAAAGATTCAAATCCGAGAGAATATGCCAATGAAGAATTAGGTGCAGAGTCAGTAAGCGAAACCTACGGCTGCTTGACACGATCATCCCCTTCGGCAGACTGGGATGAATTGGGATCTCCAGCATCTAGTTTTCGGTATGAGGATATGATTCCGCGTCAAGATGTCCCTAGAACTCCAATTATCAGCCCTGTTGGGTCAATAAGATCCTCTGAACGTGGCTCAGTGACCGCGCAGTCGGATGAATTTGTTTCTCATGATAATTTCACTTCACCCCATCGTTCAGCAACTGTTGACATCGACAAGCATGAAAATTCGAAAGCGGCACCAAATTCTTCTTCTGAAGTTGTCACCATTGCTTTTCCTGGAATATATCAAGCTCTGTTGGAACAATGGACATCCGATCTGCGGAAAAATGTCAAAAATATCCCATTTGTTCCAAAGAACCCAGGCTACAGCTCTTTTATGGTTGCTCAAGCTCTTCAGGGCATGGACGGGGAAGATTCTGGGCGTGAGCCTTCTAGAGAGCGCCACTCGTTTGGCCTCCATATGGCTTTGAGAACTGTAAGTCATCTTTTCGGTTCCTTGCCATGTATTAAGCGGCTTTTATTTTGTAGCCCAGATGATTGGCCAAAATAACGCTGATCTTTGAATGCACCTGGATATCTTTCAGGCCTAGCGTTTCGAATTTTCTAATAGCTTACATAGGAACAGGAGATCCTTGAAGGGACCAACACAGACTCCGAACGAGACCGAGTAGTGTTTGCAACACAGCCGTACGAGCTACCAACACCCACAGATAGCCGGGATTCTTCTTCACCAAGTGGATGGAACGGAACAATTGAGTCTTTGTACGATGGATCAGAATACTCTACCAACACCACGTTCCAAAGCTCTTCGCCAGTAAATGGTACCTCTTCATCATTTTATTCCAATGATATCTGGTCACCGCTGGAGTCTCCAATTGACGAAGAGCTTCTGTTTTCACCATTTCCTAGAAACGAGTTTTACACGGCCGATGGTAAAACCAGCGACTTCTACCCCAGTCCAGACAATCAGCCTGTCAAATCAGAGGGACGGTTTTTTGGCGATGGAAGTCTTCATAGTGGCTGGGGTCTTGATCGAACTCATTCTGAACGACTGCGCGATATCACTGAGAGTATCCCCACAATGAGACTCTCGCGCTCCACGCAGGTGGATTCACAGATTCTTCAAGTCGGAAGGGAGGATAGTGGATCAACGGATGAATCGCCCGTTACCGGGTATATTGTTAATAGATCCCGAGCTCCATAACCTGGCTAAACTTTTTGTACCCTTTTGAATGCTTTTCTTTTATTCAGAGGATGTACATGATGAAATTCTGGTTCTTGAAATTGCCAGTGTCTATTATCATTCCTAATGTTGTATGTTTATGCATTGTTTAAATCATCCGCTCATTCATTTTTCGCTTGAACAGCCAGAAATTCGAAGATTTGCAAACTGACTCGATTGCCCTTTCATGCACTCTAGAGCCACGCCATAGTCATGGTTGCGTGGCTATCCTAAGCGAAGCGTGAATCCAGCACCGGCCTCGCCGGAATCTCCTCCGGGGGCACCTCCAAAAACACCAGCAAAGTCCAGCTCGGGTGCTTCTTGGCCCCGTTTCGGAGCTTCGGGTGTATGGTGACGTCGCCTCTTTTCCATTCCAGCCTTTGAAGGGAAGGTTGGGAAGAATTCTTTCGGTTTGGGACGAGGGTCTTCCTTGAAATAGGGATGAGAAAGACACTGCTGTGCTGACGGGCGGGATGCTGGATTTAATGCCAACAGACCGGATAATAGATGCATACCAGCATTGGTCAGGTAAGGGAAACGGGAACGAGGGAGGAGTGGCGGGTTCCCTGATGATGAGGGAGGAGCTGATGAGGAGGGAAGACGTAGAGATTTGGCGTTTGGTAAAGAGCGGAAGCCCGGCCATGTTTGTGAGTTTGGAGGCCCTGTCAGGGCGAAGATTTTTGAAACCTGGTCGACTTCATTTTTCCCTTGAAGTAATGGCTCTTTGGTGAGAAGTTCGCCGAAGATACACCCAATGCTCCAAATATCAATCTCCGTCCCGTACTTTTCAGCGCCCAGCAGGAGTTCGGGAGCTCGATACCACAGAGTCACGACAAGCTGCGTCAACTTAGGCGGGGGGTCTCCATAATAGCGCGCCATTCCGAAATCGGCAAGTTTGATCTCGCCGCGGTTGTTCATCAGAAGATTAGAGGTTTTGAGGTCGCGGTGCATAATCCATTTGGCGTGGAGGAAATCTAGTCCATTCACAACTTGCAAAAGTAGGGTTTTAGTTTCGGATGGGAGGAAAGGTTCGCGCATTTCGTCAAGTAGAGTCTTGAGGTCGTGTTCAAAGAAATCCATGACAAGGAATACACTGTTAGAATCATCTGATTAGCCTTTGCTCGAGCCGGTACGACCAAACAGTTGCAAGTTTATAGAGGGAAAAGAAACTGACTCGTCCATTTTATTGCCCATCACTACCTCTCGAAGGTAAACAACATTCTGATGTCGTGCCTCAAGCAGCGTTTGGATTTCCCGTAATCCTGTAACTGGGAACCCGTCCGGCGAGTTCTCGATCTTCAATTTCTTCAACGCGACGACCTCCCCCGTTGTTATATCCTTTGCGCGTGAGACCCATCCATAAGATCCCTCTTCGATATGATTCAGGCGCTCGAAGTTATCCACGTGCCTACAGGGTCCCCATTCGCGCACTGGAAACCTCAACAGGCTCGAGAGCTTCTTTTGCTCCTCACTCCTGGCAACCTCCTCGCTCGACGAGGGTACATCGGGGTCATTCGATAGCCGCCTTCGCTTTTTTGGAGGGCCCGAGTCTCCATTGGCAGTCTGTGCATCGTTTGAAGATTGTGCTGGCGTTGGAGCCTTGCTGGCTTGCTCGAGCTGGCGCTGTTTTTCCGCCTTGGCGCGTCGCTTCTCCTCCTTCTCACGTTTGCGCTGAGCGATAATCGCTTCTGTCTCAGGGTCGTCATCTGCCCAGCGCGATTTTGCGGCCGACATGGCTGACGAGGTTGGGGCGAGGGAGGCGGATGTTGAAGAAGTTGACTTTGCAAGGAGGTTCGGAATGACGTTTCACTCCTCTGGGGAAGAAACGGGCCGAAGAGCAGCTCCGATTTGAAATCCAACTTCCGCCCCGCCCGCGTTTCTGTCCGACATTGCGAATTGCTATTTTAGCGGTCTTCTTTCTCTGCTCCTCTCCTTCTCTCATTTATTCTTATTATAACCTGTTCTCCTTTTTCAATATATATTTACTGCTTCTGCAACCTCCCCGGCCCCAATCCACCCGCCAACGTTCTACTCCCTCTTCCGGCATCGGTCTAGTTCATCCCCGCCATGATTGAGCCTTTCCAGGTAGGCTTTCTTCGATACAGCGAGGTCTTGATTGACATGATATGCTAATTAAAATATCTGCCAAGACTACCTTCGCGGTCCCAATGACCTGCGAGGGATGTGTAAAGGACATCTCGAACTCACTATCCAAGTTGGATGGTATGACAACCCCGCTATGAATGCGAAGACGCTATCCCTCTTTTTTTTAGGCCTCCAACTCACATTATCTATTCTGGCCATTATAGGAATTCAAAAGGTTGACGCAAGCCTCAAGGATCAACTCGTTTTTATCGAAGGTACCGCGCCGCCGAGCTCTATCGTGTCCGCGATCCAGGATACCGGCCGTGATGCGATTCTGCGCGGCAGCGGCACCACAAACAGTATGCGCTCTCCTTATACCCTTGTCCCCGTCGATACTCTATATTTGTGTTGATTGATTGATTGACTGACTGATTGATTTATCCTAATTTAAAAGGCTCCGCCGTCTGCATCCTCGAAACACACTCTACCAGCGTCTCAAACAAAGTCCGTGGTCTCGCTCGCATGGTGCAGGTCTCTCCGAACATGACCTTGGTCGACTTGACGATCAATGGCCTGTCCCCGGGTAAATATTATGCTACGATTCGTGAGGCCGGTGACATCTCACAAGGTGCTGCGTCGACGGGCGGAATTTGGGATGCCCTGAAAACAAAGGTCCTTGGGTCAGGCGAGGCACAGAAGGAACCACGGGGAATCTTTGGCTCTGTGGATGTTGACCAGAAGGGCCGAGGGAATGTCTTTTTGGATCGTCCTGTGGCAATTTGGGAATTAATTGGTCGGAGTATGGTTGTGTCTGATAAGAAGGAGGGCCCATTTAAACGCGAGGATGACAACACTTTGGTTGGAGTGATTGCACGCAGTGCGGGTGTCTGGGATAATGACAAGATGGTCTGCTCATGCTCAGGAAAGAGTGTTTGGCAGGAGAGACAAGAGCAGGTGAGCCAAGGTATGGCATAAAATGCCAAGGTCAACCAAGTGGATGAAATGTTACGAGGGCATGCCCAAATACCCAGCACATAGGAGTAGTTGTAGATATAGTATATTGGATGAGATCAATTATCTATCGCTGATGCACTTGTACTATACGAATATTGGATGGTCATAGTATACTCGTGCTCTGCCATACCTATGGCACTAGGTAGTGTTCAGATATGTTATTGCTTACTACTAGTACCTACTATAGGTATAACTATGTACTACACAGTATTGTATAGCTTGACACATTGCTTTCGTATATTTAAAGCTAGAATAAACACTATTCTATGAATGCCACTCCTTGACCCCGAGCATATGTAATCTAGTGAACCACTTTGGTGCATACGCAATCTATGATCGACACAGGGACAGTGCTGAATTAATCACAGAGTGGGGCAGATCGCCTGAAGAGTATCGGCATTCAACAACTCTCATGCATTTACAATAACAGAACTGATAAAATCACAGCACACATGAGTAAAATCAGTACTCAAGTGAGAAATAATTCATCAAATCCAAGTTCCCCTCACTTTTCCTCACTCCAGATTGACAGGTCAGAAATGACTTGCATAACAAAAAGCAAAGGTGGCGACCTCGGGTCTAGACGTCTCTGCAACTGTGACTAAGGCCATCACGTGGAGTCAAAAGCATTTCCCCCGCGACTTACTCGACTTCCCATTTACAGTTGAGATCATGGCTTTGAGGAGCCCCTTTTGCTTCTGTTCCTCCTCATTTTGCTCGAAATGCTCGCTTCCAAATTCCCTTTTAACAACACTCCACTACCGTCTGTCCCTCCCGTAGAAGAGACCCCCCCAACATACTCGCCCGATCAGGTCCCCTCGTGCGGCGGCCATGGTATCTTGGAGATCCTCGAGGTAACCCGCTTCCTGGAGGCGCACGGGATTGAATGTTGCGTGGTGGGCGTCTCAGCGTTGATGTTCTATGGCGCCGGCCGTTCTCGAGATGTACGACGGTCCTCTCCTTCAATCTTGTCTTGATTGTAAGCCTGACAGACGAACGCCAGGAATGGGATCTCTGCGTCCCCGACGACAAACTTCACGAAGCTGCGGCCCTCCTCGCATGTGGCTCGATCGCCGATCGAATTCACCCTGTCCCTCCCCTCCCTATCCAGCACCCCTCATCGCTGAGCCACACCTACCACCGATTCAAAGGGAAAGGCATTCACTTCTATGTCATCCTTGTCCCAGCCCACGACGCCCATATTCCCTCCGGTCCCTTTCGAATTCTACGCAGTATGAATGGCATCCCATATCCCACGCTACAGGTCTTAATGCAGAGCTTTTTGGACACAAATGATGAGGTATCGCTTTGCGACTGTATTGACGGATCGAATGTCTCCGAAGAGTGGGGACGAAGGTATCTCGATTTAGATGGGACGAATGACCTGGAATGGGCAACCCGCATGAATCAAAGAGCCAAAGAGGCCGCTCAGGGGAGAGGCTGGCCTTTTGTGCATTATTTTCCAACACAGAAAATCAACAGACGAGAAAAGTGGGAATCCAGGGTAAGAAGCAAAAAGGGACGGCTGGAATGGAAGACACCAGATTCCTTATTTGATACACGATTTCGCCTCAAGGGCTCTCCGGACCCATGGACCCAGAAGCTCATGTCATGTTAGTGATGTTACGATGAACTCTATTAATGAAAGATACAAACAAATAAACAAGTACATAAATACGTGAAATAATTATATGCAAGATTTCTAAATTTCAATTGTCATGGTTCTCATATTATTATTATTATTATCATCATTTAAAATGCCCGAATGAAACAGTAGGGGCAGGACTGGCAGTCCTTGCACCATGTTCAAAGACCTAAAAGAGACCTCATGTTTTCAACCTGTTCCGGAAATGCGCCATAAGTTGTCGCATATTGCATCCAAAAGTACTGTCGCTGTTCCACATCATAATAATCCCTGAACGTGGGCACCTGGGCAGCATACTGTGTGAACAAGAACTCCAAGTCGAGGAAGTCTTTACTTCGCTGTTCACCACGCCGCGAGTATGCATCCAATTTTGCATATATTTGGAAAAACAGGCTTAATACCAAAACAGGCGACCCCAATGGGGTTGGTCTATATGGGTTAATGGGCTCGCGTGAAGATTGAAGATCTGAAGGTGTGCCCAAATTTCCTATGCATGTACATATGTCAACACTTGACGTTCAGATTGAGGAAGAAGGAACTCGGATTTACCACTGATCACAATATCCATGCTGACAGCTAAGTCTGTAACTTGGGGGAACTCTCCGTCAAAGCTCCGCCCGGTGTCAATGAAGATCTGGACCGATGTTCGTCCATGGATCGCTGGGTAATGAATTCTGACACCGTGTTAAAATCCATGTCTGGAGGGAAATGGTTGAAGCTCTGATGAATCAAGCAAGGCTCCCTGTTTTTGATCGAATCGCGAAAGCGAAAGCGAAATCATGTCGATGGGGGAATGAGAGAGTTGTCAAAATACCGAGACTGTGCAGTTAAAACCTGCTTCAAGTTGTCCATCGAGGTGGCAACGGTAATATCAATATCCTGTGTTCTGCGGCGTCCACCTCGCAAGTAGACAGCCCATCCGCCTATGAAGGCATAAGTGACCTGATTGGCCTCAAAGAGCCCCGCAATGAACCTAGCTGCGAGGCCCAGGTGCAGGAGGTCGGCCGTATTTGATGGGTAATAAAGCTCTGCGAAGCGGTCTGTGTTGTAGATTTCGGCCATCTTAGGGGAAGAGAGAATGGTCGGATGGAAGCATCCACTGGTCCCCTTTGGTTATAGGGGCTCCCATTCTCTGGAGATCAGGAGATGCGGAGGGAGGGGCAGGAAGAATCAAGGGCACAAGTGTGTGTTGTTGAGTGATCCCTGTCGTGGATGCTCCGCGGTGTTCAAAGCTGCGGAGGTGCACGTGACGGAATTCTTAACTACTACGAGATAAACGAAGAGAAGGAAGAATTAGGAAATCGTTGTGGGTTAGTCAAAAATGAAGATTGAAATTGGCAATTTGCCCCGACTTATATCGACCCGCTATGCCCCGAACTTCAATTGCCGCGTTTCCGCGCGATCCAGGGGAAAGGCCGCGGTTCACTTTGTACTAACATATTCAACTAGCTATCCGAAATGATGTAGCACATGTCCTGAGGACCAACGATATCACGGAATTTAGCTAAACAACACAATCCGAAATGATGAATTTGAAGTATAATAAGAAGAAAACTGTGGAAATCCCTGCCGTGCGACACATTGTCTATGTTATTATGTTATTCGTCAGTTGTGTGACATGATCCATGACTGTATGACTATGGAATGAAAACATTTCTATCTTTCTATCAACTATAAAGCCCAAAAAGTTGCATTTGACATGCTGGGATGCAGACTGAGGCTTACAGTTTCCTTATCGGATGGCGGTTAAAAGTGCATCTTTGGGGCCCCGCGAATGTGGGGGAAACATCGCCGGTTTGGGCGGATCGTGGGGAAGCCAGGCAGCTGCCGGGGGTAATTCCTGGGCCTACAACTGACTGCACTTTACCCTTTAAAAAGAAACGGAAAAGAACATTCGGGCTTGTTAAAAGACCCTCAGTGTTATTTCGAGTTGTACTCGGTAGAAGTTGAAAATGTCGGACCTCAACAAGCTCGCAACCTTCGCTTCCAAACCCCGCATATTCATCCTAACGGATATTCTGAACGAGCCTGATGACTCGCAATCGCTGGTTCGATATCTACTCTATTCAAATGAGTTTGACACCCGTGGCATCTGCGCGACAACATCCACTTGGTTGCGCTCAAGCACTCACCCTGAAGAAATCCGGCGAATCATCACTGCCTACGGGAAGGTCGTCAAGAACCTCAACAATCATGTGCATCCGAGTTTTCAATACCAGTCGCCCGATGAGTTGCTGAATGTGGTTACTTCCGGGCCAGCTGTATGTTACTGAAGCCACTGGGGCTAGGGCCCGGATGAAGTGGTCAAGCCATCAATCGCTAACAATCAACCGTGGACATAACAAACAGGTCTATGGAAAAAAGGCACTTGGAGAGCGTCTCAGTGCAGGCGCACTACGCCTTCTCTCTGCATTACAGGAATCATCTGAGCCACTCTATGTTCCGGTTTGGGGTGGCGCAAACACGCTCGCCCAGGCATTGAAATATCTCGATCAGACCTCATCCGACAGAGAAGCGAAGATGGAGCGAGCCAAGCTGCGGGTTTATACCATTTCAGACCAAGATAACTCGGGCCCATGGATCCGAGTCACGTTTCCAGATGTTTTCTACGTTGTTTCAGCGCACGGATGGAATCAATATGGCCAAGCCAGTTGGCTGGGCATGAACATCGGAGCGGGTGACGGGCCCGATAAGACCAAAGTACTCAATCCGTGGCTCAAAGAACATATCCAAGTTGGCGAATTCGGAGCAGAAGCGTACCCACCTGTGAAATTTGGGATGGAGGGAGATACACCGTCTTTCCTATGGCTTGTTCAGAATGGGCTTCATCACCGAGACCGCATTGACTGGGGCGGTTGGGGTGGCCGTTATACTCGCCCACAGGCTGAGGCGGATTGGGATGACGGGATTGATGTCAATCATTTCCACAATACGAGTGATTTCGGGGTTCTGGGTGCAGATGGCAACCAGTATAGTGACCACAAAGCGACGATCTGGCGATGGCGAGATGCAATTCAGGATGATTTTGCGGCACGCATGCAATGGACTTTGACGGATCGCTTCGCAGAGGCGGGACATCCCCCCATCGTGGATATTAATAGCCATGTAGGTGTGGAGACCCTGATTTTCCAAGTCCAACCGGGCGAGACGCATATTTTGGATGCTAGTGGCACTTACAATCCGGATCATGCCCATGCGAAGACTGGTCTGGAATACGTGTGGATGCTCTACGGGGATGTCAACGGTTTCCATACCTTTGGCACAGGGCCGAAAGTCAATATCGAAGCCATGGAGGATGTCTCAGCGAGCTCATTATTGGGCGATAATGCGGCTGGCTTTTCCAGTCACACTCGAGGGCGTAAAGTTCGAATTCTGGTGCCACCGATGGAAAAGAACCCTCAAACGGGGCTGGTCACGCCTGACTTTCACGTTGTGCTACAGGTCACCAACTCAGCGGGGCCTTATCCAATCCGAAGATACAAGCGGGTTGTCTTTTCATATGTGCATGATGGATCTCCGGTGCCACTGGGGAAGGTTCCTGATGGGTTTGAGTAACTTCCTAGTGCTTAAGCACCAAGGTTGGTGGGCCTTACTACTCGCCGATATCCAGTATAGATAATATATGCCATTTCGAGAAGATTTGTACAGCAAGAAATGAGCCAACAAAAGGAGGCTTCGGCCTACGAGTGATCGTCTATCACGAGTATATTAACTGAAAGGGTGGATGCTAATAAGAGGGGTGCATACATTAGTGCCTCAAGCTGTGTGGTGCTTCCCTGTCTCTAGATCGCGGGCCACTTACTGGTAAAAATCTTGATAGCACAGGATTTTTAAAGTTTTTTGGGAGTTGGAATTCAAGGCCAGTATTGGATTCAAATGATTCCAGTTTTCGACGCTTTTATTTGCTGTTCGTCGAGTAGACCTGAGCGGGACCAATGGGAGCATTCTGGTAGCGAGTTGTCAAGTCAGATCTCTAAATAAAGCATCATAAGCGCCGTGGCTCGTTCCTGGCCCCCAGCGGTGTTTCCCAGCCATTGGCAGGTGAGGGTCGGAACTGAGATATCCAATCAATTGACTGGGTATATTGAATTTTGTATAGCTAGAGAAATTCCACTGTAATGTGTACTCCTTTCTCTGTGCACACTCTCTCGCTGTCTAGAGAATACTTAGGGCTTGATAGTCCCACCAGAGTGTCTCCCCCGCACGACATCCATGGTTCAAAGCTCGCGAATAGCCCGAACCAATCAAGCGCATCTCAACCCCTGCAAGTATTTATTTATTTACATTCAATGGTTATGAGTGCTAGCTGCAGAATTGAGAGTAAGTTCTGTGTACTCTGTACTCCGTAGATGTGATAGAAACCCCGTCCCGGCATTCTGGCACTTGCCATGCGTTGTGGTGCCACTTTTGTGCATGACACCCTTTCGCCCACTCACAGGCGAAGATGAGCCAAAATGGCATCTCTGATCGCTGATTGCTGGAGACGTGCAGAAATGCTGCAGGTGTAACGCAAGTTATTTTTGTCCCATCACGCCCTCAGCGCTTGGAAGCTTCCCCTGCCCCTCGGAAACCCCCTCTGCAGTTCCTTGTCCTTTGCTCCTTTCGTCTACCCCCTATTCCGACTTGATTTCTTACGCTGGGCACTTTTCCCCAGCCTTCCCGGCCTTTCCAACTTGTCGGGATCGGCGATAACAGCGGCCTCACTGAGAATTTGAGCACTTTTACCTCTCCTCCTCCTCCTCCTCCTCCTCTTCCCCACTACTAGCATTCCCGAATCCTCGCCGTGATCGGGGCTTGGGCCACAACCCCACAGATTGTCAGTCACACCGTATGTGACTCGGTTAACCACCGGTTTTTCTCGTGAGCTATTGGCATTGCGTGATTCTATAAATACAATTTTCGTGGGATTTCGTAGAATCTTTTCCCGGGCCTTCACGAAGGCGTTCCCGCCATCCCCGCCATCTCCCCATCTCGCTAGTAACTCGCTACAATATCCCACTAAGAACAAACACGAACCTCACCTTACCATAATCATACCTATACCCGGTTCCGATTCCTGTGCTTGGCTCTCCTTTCCAAGCCTGACACATCACATCTCTGGCAATTCCCTGTTATCATTGTCGACGACTATAATATCAAAGGGTCCTCTTCCCTGCACGCGCCTCGAGGTTCCTCCCGTCCGATCAACGTCACTTCACCCACGCTTCACCCTGGAAATAGACCTCGCTTGAACTGAGAGGGTGGGAGAGACCCCTCCAACTGTTCAGTCATCGGGATTTACCGTCGCGCCAAAATAATTACTAAATGGTTGTAACCAGATAGCATGTCCCTCAAACAAGTAAGCAATCCTGGTAATTAACCTTATCAGATCTTGCCACTGATGATTGACCCTTTAGGAGATCGAGACCTGGGTGCAGGCCCTCGATGCCTATGACAACCAGGAGTTCGAGGAATCGCTACGCTTCTTTGACCAGATTGCCGACACTTCTAAGATTCTATTCAACTGTGGTGTAATTTATGCGACTCTGGGCGAACATGACAAGGCGGTATGTTTTTCGAGCTGAGTATCACTCAGTATGATCCCCCAAAAAGGGACAATTTGACTGACCCTTCTCAGGTAGAATGCTATCAACGAGCAGTTGGCTTGGACCGCTACTTAGCCATCGCATATTTCCAGCAAGGCGTATCCAACTTTCTGCTAGGAGACTTTGAGGAGGCGTTGGCGAATTTTAACGACACCTTGTTGTATCTTCGAGGAAATACATCTATCGATTATGAGCAATTAGGTCTGAAATTCCGCCTTTTTTCATGCGAAGTGCTGTTCAACCGTGGTCTTTGCTATATCTACCTTCGACAAATGGAACCGGGTATGCAGGATCTCAAATACGCAGCCCAGGAGAAGGTCTCACCGGACCACGATGTGATTGATGATGCAATCAATGAAAATGCAGATGTAATTACCTTTTCCCCTCTTCTTCCAGCCCCAAAATTATATCAATTTTGGCATTGACAACTAACCTAAAAACAAGGGCTACACGGTATTTTCTATACCCGTGGGGGTTCTATACCGTCCCAATGCCGCCAAGGTCAAAAATCTCAAAACTAAAGACTATCTTGGAAAAGCCCGACTAGTCGCTGCATCAGATCGAAATCAAAGCGCAGACCACCAATGGAGACCCATGATTATTGATAAAACAGCTTTAGATGACCGCGAAGGAGTTTCTTGGGCAGCCACCAATCTTGTGCACAAAGGCCTTAGCAGTCGTACTCGTCAGCATTCAGAACCTCCTCTTAACCGGAATGTATTTCCACCAACACCACCCCCAGACGACCGTTCTACTATCAACAGCTCTACAACCCAGGGCCCTTCACACACCCGATCATCTTCTCTCCGAAGCGCCAGGCCACCTCGATTAGATCTAGAAAGAACAGGAGCCAGTCTGGAACAACAACCTGCGACACAGCCCCCACGAACAGAAAAGCCCCGGATAGGAACAACAAGAACAGCTTCAGAGCCACGAGGTCCTTCCACACGTCACCAAAACATGCGCGGGTTTGGTCAGGAATCGAGCCGCACATGGTCTCGCGAGACAGGCGGACATCGCCGAAACCTCAGCGACACAAGCTTCCCAGATCCACAACCGCAATATATCCAGCCGCAATATGGTCAAACAGACCCCTACAACAATTTCGCCAGCCCACAAAGCCTCGCCAGCTCAGGCTGGGGTCGTGGAGCCCGGTATCAGCCTCCGCAGTATATTGACGAGGAAGACGAATACGGGAGCGATGTTTGTGATGGAGAACCTCTGAAAGACGGCGGGTTTGAGATGGTCATCGGTGCAACTGTCCCTGGCGGGCCGGGGTCGAGTACATCACCAGTACAACAAAGACGGACACGTTCTCCAACACGATTCTCACGGCGAGCAAACTCGCGAAGGCCGGAGGTACGGCGGTTCCGAACAAAGGTGCATGCACCGGATGATATACGGTATATCATGATCGGGTCAACGGTTGAGTTTGCGGAGTTTGAGGCGAAGATCCGAGAGAAGTTTGGATTTCAGTGTCCACTTAAGATGAGGGTGCAGGATGATGGTGATATGATTACCATGGTTGATCAAGAAGATTTGGATCTGTTACTTTCGTCTGCGAGAGAGGTTGCGAGGAGAGAAGGGAGTGAGATGGGGAAGATGGAGGTGAGTTACCCTGATTGCTGTGATTTTTGAGTCCATTGCTAATTTGATTCGCTACAGGTATGGGTAGAGGAGCGATCTATGATTTAAGGTTTAAGGATTGTTGTGCATTTATTATTTTTGCATTTGTTGATAGCATTTTGATTTGTTTATACCCTTTAGTTGACATGAGAATACGCAATTTCTTCTACGGACAGTACTATTTACGAGTGGTACTATATCACCAGGAACTAAATTTGCCCCTTGTACATAAATAGTTTATATGATGAAGCTATTTAACCAAGTAGTAGCATATGTATATCAAAAATATTAAAATTAAAATTAAAATCTAGATATCAATTCTGTAATATTTGGAATGTTGAAGTCCCTTGTAGTTCCTTGGGTTAATCCCGGCCTCGGCAGCGGAACCAGCCAGCCAGCGCCAGCGCAGCACTGACGTTGTTGACAGATCCGCTCCGCCAACGCCAACCTTCACTTCAACAACGACACTCACCAATAACCATCACCACCACAATGTCCGACCTAACACCAACCCTAAACACACTCCTCTCCGCCAAAAAGGCACCGTCAATATCCTACACCATAAAACCAACCCCAGCCGACGAATTCCTCAAAGAAGCGCATCGCATCGTCCGTCCACCCTCCCCTCCACACACCATCAAAATCCAAACTAACACCAGAAACCTTCGTCTACTTAGAACTCACACATAGCCTCACTCCTCAAATATCTAACCTCAATCCGACACGCATACCTCTCAACAAACACCCGCCGCAACCAAACACAAGCACAAGCACAACAATCCCAAGTACACCTAACCGACCCAGAACGCGACTCCATCGACTCCTCAACAACAATCCTCCTCCGCGACCTAGCATCCTCAATAAAAAACCTCTCCGACGCCGAAACCCTCCGTCAAAAAACTTCCTCGCAACTCCTAAACAAGAAATACGGTCACAGCGCTGCTGGCGCTCTACTTCTTCGATGGGCCGGTGGTAACAATGACACAACCGATGATGCGGGCGGCAAGTCAGTTGAGCAGATTGAAGCGGAAGAGCGCGAGAAGACCATTTCCTCGCTGCGTGAAAGTGTGCTTTGGTATTTGAGGCGGGCTTTGGATGGTGTTGCGAATGTGCAGCGGGGGATGGTTGAGAAGAGGATTGAAAGAGTCATAGAGAAGGAGAAGAGTGTCTTGTATAAGGCCGGGAAGGGAGGTGTTGGTTTATCTTCTTCTGGGTTGAAAGATCAGGGTTCTGGGTCTGGCTCGCAAAATAACTACAACTACAACTATAAGCAAGAGTATGGATCAAGACCGGGCTCGTCTTTACAGGCGCCTGATGCGGCGGTGCTGAGTGAGGCTGATTCGCGAGAAATTGAGGGTCAGCTTTCTGCGGAGCAGTTGCAGCTTTTTGCGGAGGAGAATGATTCTATGTTGAAACATTATGAGGATACTCTTGGCAAAGTACAGTATGTCGTTCACTCAGCCATCGTTTTGCTACTTGTCTTTTTTTTCGTTTCTTTCTTTTCACTGCATTACATTGCGCTAACTAGATGCTTCACAGAAACGCAGAAAAGTCCCTATTGGAGATCTCTTCTCTCCAGGAAACTCTCGTAACGCATCTCACTACACAAGAGGAGTTCATCTCACAGCTTGTGAGTGATGTCGATACCACGGAGACAAATATTGGCCGGGGTAATACCGAGTTAAAGCGTGCGACTGAGCGTCGGAGTCCGGCGCAGGCTGTGTTCTGGGGTACTGTGGGATTATGTACGTGGCTTGTCGTTTGGGATTTGATCTTTTAATTCCGGATCGATGGCAGACTAGTATGATCTAGACTCAGAAATGGGAGGATTTCGGGTTAGCCAAACCCGTTATAATATTCATTCTTCTGTGCCACTGCACTGATTGAAGAAAGATACTGGCTATCTAAATCTGCCTTTCTTCGCTTGGATGTTGCGTTCTTTTCGGCTGGCGTCGGACTTATTGTACACTATAGCGCATACCCAGTTACTACTGAAATCACTGAATAAACCTTGTGACTAAACTAGTGGTTTAAATGATTCGATGAGGTACACCCTCAGGTACATATAGATGATCTGACTTTCATGGCATATTGTAGGAATTTAGCCGCGACGTGATGAAACGGGATAGAAGATTACGTTTTTCAGGAGTCCTCTTCAAGGGTCAACCCTAGTAGGTACTGCCTAGTAGGCCAATGCAAAGGATAAAAGGAAACCGAGTTTTGATATTCCGAGCCCGTAGATTGTACATTTACATGTGATGCACCCCCGGACCCACACAGGTCACGGAGGATAATCAAGAGACAAGACAAATTTCCGATCACATGCGTGTAGAAGAACCGGGATAGCTAGCTATGAGATAGAGAGAAGGAAAAGAAACGGAAAGTAAAGAAATCGCTTTAGTGGTATCGTTGGCCTAAGAAGTCTCACGCACGACGCTGTCGACAGCCTCGGCGAAGTAATCCAAGTTATTAGTGTTCAGGCCGGCCATGGAGATACGGCCGTTCTTAGTCTAGAAGATTTGTTAATAACCGAAATATTTTGTTAAAAGGATCTGGCTATGGCCCAGGGGCTGAACTTACCATGTAGACGTGCCACTTATCGCGTAGGATCTTAACCTGAGCCTCTGACAGACCGGTGAAACTGAACATGCCAATTTGGGTAGTGATGTGGCTCCAGGAGCCGGGGGTACCACGGGCTTCCAGACGCTCACGCAGACCACGACGCATCTCTTGGATGCGACCGCTCATAGTCCGCAGATCGGCCTCCCACTCACTGAAGAGGACGGGGTCATTCAGAACACGGCTGGCAATGCGGGCACCGTACGCAGGCGGGTTGGAGATCTCCGAGCGCTGCAGGATAGCCAGTTGGCTAGCGATGTGAGAATTGGCGGTGGAGGCATCGGCGCCGGGAGCTGAGACGAAGTGGAAAGCGCCAGTGCGCTCACCGTATAGACCGAAGTTCTTGGCGAAGGACTGCGCGACGCACAGCTCGAAGCCCTGCTCGATGAAGTAGCGGATCGCCCAGGAGTCGCGGACCAGATCGCCCGATGCGAAGCCCTGGTAGGCGGTATCAAAGAAAGGGAAGTGCTGGCGCTCACGCATCAGCGCGGCGATCTGGCGCCACTGGTCCTGCGAGGGGTCGACACCGGTTGGGTTGTGTGCGCAAGCGTGCAGGAGGATGATGGAGCCTGCCGGCGCTGCCCGCAGCGCTTGGAGCATGCCATCGAAATCAAGACCCTTGGTTTCCTTAGAAAAGTAGGGGTAGTTGGCAAGCTTGAGGCCGACGTTGGTGAAGATTTGGTTGTGATTGGCCCAAGTTGGGTTGGAGAGGTAGATGGTGGGCTTTTGGGGGTGGAATTTAGAAAGGAACAATCCACCCAGGTGGACGGCGCCGGTTCCCGAGATGGTTTGCAGGGAGCAGATCTGACAGATGCGGGCGAGTTGTTAGTGTCGTTGTTGTTATCTCTTTAGTGTGTGGAGGTGGGGGGAGGGGGGTAAGGTGTAGCTTCAATTAGAATCGAGGGATTTGCAATTCGGGTCTACATACCCGTTTCTCTCGGATTGCTGGGCTGTCGGAACCGACAATGAGCTTCTGAGCGGCGGAGGTGAAATCAGCGAGACCACCGATAGAGAGGTATTCGTGGTTCAGAGCGGGATCGTTGTGAATAGCATCATCGGCCTAGAAAAGGATGTTAATGATATGGTGACGCAAGGGTGGAGCTATGCGACTGCTGGATGTAGCAAAAGGGAAACAAGGAAAACAAAGTTATGAACTAACCTTCTTGACTACAGGCAGAATCCAAGGCTTTGCGTTGTTGTCGCGATAGGCACCAATACCCAGATCGACTTTCTTATCCGAAGGGTCTTCACGGAAAGCCTTCATCAAACCGAAAAGAGGATCTTCGGGGGCGGCAGCGACGGTAGCCGCAGTGAAAACGGAAGGATTGGAGGCACCCATGATGTGTGTGGAAAGAGAGGAAAGACGATCGCGAGCTGAAGAGGGGGAAGAGGGAGAAGAGGAAGAGGAAGAAGGATGGTTTTGTTGCACCATTCTGATTAATCACAGATGGCCTGATTCTTAATTACTTAAGGTAAGTTAATTGCGTTGTGTTGCTGTGCTTTTTTCCCCGGAAATTCTTTAGCGGAACCTTCTGCTTGCGTTCACCGGATGAGGAGGAATGAGGGGGTGGAGCGCGGTTAATTCTGGTTGGAGTTGAGTACTTTCTGTGACGGAGTAGTACTGTTTCCTTTGCAAATCAGGTCTAGACGTTCGTTGGGGTCAGAGTACTCCGTAAAGAAAGAGAATATGAGAATAATGTATGGGTTTTAAATTTTGAAGATCGGGACGGGGGCATTTTATTGTATTCATCCACCCTTCACACTTCCTCGGCTCACCAGGCCGAGGGATGACCTGCTTCAACTGAGCACTGGCTGACTACTAACTAACTTATGACTATCTCATCCCCTTCACATGCATTTACCGATATCTTCTCTATCTCCTTCCTCACTCTCTCATTATCTCCCTCATAATTATGTCTATCTTTCTCTTAAAGTCTCTACACACACTGCCAGTGCCAATGGTACTTTCTTCCTACAGGCTGCACTCGCCGCCCAGTCAAAGCGTGTGTCATAACGCCGAAAAAAGACGCAGTGGAGCTGCGAGAATGCCCGGAGGGTTTAGCCGTGCGGAGACTACTTTGTTCTCCTCTGTTCTGCTTCTTTTTTTTTAGAGGAGAAAGAGAGAGAAGTGTTTCTTTTTCCCTACAAAGTCTTAGTCGCAGACAGGCGTCCAACCGTACTGGGTAAATACTACTTACTACTACTAACTAGTTAGTGCATAGTTAGGTAGTACTACGAGGGGCTGACCGTTTACCCCCCGCGAGGAGAAGAGGAGAAACCGGGGACAGCCCTACCCCATTTGTTTCTCATCCCTTCAACTATTCTCGTCCTCTGTAGTAATAATAAAGGTAATACTCCTCCTCCAACGGACCGAGTTGACAAACTCAAACCCAATTGAATTGTATATCTTCATTCTCATTCGCAAGTCGGGCCGGCGCCGACTCCGGCGCCGGGCGGAGTCCACTGGGCGCATCCCAAACAACCCCCCCAATTGGGGCACAAACGCGCATCGGGGCCAAAAGGCGAAAGGATATTATCAAATTCGAACATTCTCCCGGAATTCCACAATGATGTCAAGTCAATTCAAGCCAAGTCAGGCCAAGCCCCCCCGGAGATGACTGCGAGAAATCTCGGTCTTTTCTCCACACTTTGGTTTTCCCCCTCCGTGTTCTCCACCTTTTCCTCCCCTCTTTTCTCCATGTCAGTTCACGATTTCCCCCACGCCAAGTCGGGGAGTCTTACCTGAAGGCGGCAATACTTGCCTAGACCGGTGGTGACATCGCATAGTCAACGGGTTGAATTGGACTTCATCCTTGCTTTAATAGATATCTAAAACCACCCAAGGTACTCTTGTAGATAAGATCATGATATCTATGGGATAGTTAGTAACTCGATGGTTAAATACTTGATTAAGTACAGCCCTGTCCCCTTTTTGCCTCGTCGCGGTGCTACTAACTATTAGTTGACACTACGTGAATATCAAAGTCTCATATGTAAAGCAATTCTTGGTTCTACCAACCCTAGCAGATGTACATGTCGTATATACAACAAAGACCTCAAAAAAGATTCACAGATAAACCAAACTCTTTTCCTCCAACCATCAAAAACGCCGTGTATCTGGATCCAGTTCTCGTCTTTCCCAGTCTCATGAAAGCAACCAACGCCTTGGAAGTAAATGTAACAGTAAAACCTTCCAAAAATATCATGTGCAAAGTCATCCGGGGGGTCATGAATAGTCAATAAAGGAATGTCATGAAAAAAAAGGAAAATATGCAAATAAAAAAAAGAAATATGCAAGAATCGAAGGGTGAAAATGTTAAATATGATCCATCTCGGGATCATGTACGAGATTCAGATCCCTCGGGCGCAGTATGGGCTGGCGGCGGGACCGTAGGAGTTGATGCACCGCTCTCTTCGGGACTGGTATCCAGGCCGTGAGCGCGGGTGCGGATTCGGAATCGATTGCGTAGACGCGTGGTGAGACGGCTTCGGTTGGGTCGAGCATCACCCTCATTAGCCGCTTCATCCTGGTTTTCCTCACGTACGCGGCGTAGAGCGGCCAGACGTTCTTCAACAGTGGCATTGCGCATACGACGGGCATTCAAGGATCCGTGGCCATGTAGGTAGTTCGTCAGACGATTGTGACGGGACTGGGTCACCTCCCCGGTCGGAGGTTCGGTGCCTTCAGCGGGATTTTCCTCTGCATTCTCGGCATTCTCGCCTTCTTCACCGTTATCCTCATTCTTATGTGGGTTAAGGTCAATACGGCTGTAGACAGGTCAGCAATTCGGTTCGGTGTGAGCATATCGTGTTAAGATATAGGGTCGCTTACCACAAGGGACATGTGCCGGATACATTGATCAGCCATGGGTCGATGCATTCTGGGTGGAATTGATGGTTGCATGGTAGCACTCGCAGATCCTGACCCTTAATGAAGTCATCGGTACAAATGGGACAGGAGAAGTTGCCTGCATCAGCGGCTGCCTCGGGCTTGGGCGTTGGAGCAGGGGTGACACCGGCATCGTTGGCATTGAGATTAGAGACCTGCTCAGTAGTTGGCGACTCGGTCTCACGAGGTGTAGTTGTGTGTTCGGCCTCGGAAACGCTGCCCGAGCGGGGAGTTGAATGCTCGCGGGCGGGATCCTCCGGGTTGATAGACATTTCGACGTCCCGCTTCGCGGCGGCAACGCCGTCCTGGTTATCGCCGAATTTGACGATAGGTATAGTCTCTAGCATGGCCCTTGCTATACCTCTCGCTCGACTTTGCCGTGGTCGTCCGGCTACACGGCGAGGTCCATATCGCTCAGGGTGACGATGAGCACGGACAGCGCCCGTGATAATGATGCCCAAGAACAGAGCCGTGATGATTCCAGTAATACTATACAGAATAATCATCGCTAGAAAGTCGAATTAACAAAACGAACTGAATAAAGGGGAAATTCATATGCCATTGAGAGACGAACCAGTATTGGGACTATCACCCGAATCACTGGTGCTGGCACTAGCACCATCGCTCGGGGGTAAACCAGAAGACATTGTTGAGACGATAGAGAAGGTATCGTTCGCACTGTCAAGGGCCTTCTTGAGTTCGGTCCCTCCGCTTAGAGAGTTTAGGGTGAAGATGTTGCGATAATCCTCAACGCGAGCATCCGATGAGATGTTACAATGGGAGGCCGAGGTGCTGTAGAACAAGACGGCCGCAAACCTCTCAGGGATGACGTACTGGACAAGATTCTTGCCCGCACTTATCTCACCGGTATAATCCTCCGGATCACAGGAAACGCAGGCAATCTGCGATTTCTGTGTACTCTGGGGAAATGTGTTGACAGAGACTTTGTATAGACTACCTTGGATGCGGAAGTTCTGGATGGGAGGAGAACAAGTTAGTGAGACAATTAGCGACTTGGACAGAGTGGGGTGGAGACAGTGACTGGGGACTGTGGATTTGAGGGGGTGGGAGGAGAAGACTGGGGAATGGAGTAGTGCTACTAGTAGAACTACTACTGTACTCTGTATGTAGAAAAACGCACCTGAAGTTGTCTGTCGCTTAAATGGGTGAGGTAGTCGGTCAACGGGACAAGAGTTTGATCGGTCAGCACACCGGAGCCCTGAAATTTGAAACGATGGGATTGATCTCCGCCCAAGTCCTGAGAATTGTTGGATGGGAGAACGGATGGGGGATCGGAGACACCGTCCGCGAGAGAGACCGGGACCAGAGAAAGAAAGAAAGTGAGGGTGAAAAGGATGCAGGCAAGATAATATGATGATGACCACCCCATGGCCGCGACTTACGGGAGGCGGCGGATGCGGAGGGGGGCTGTGAGATCAGAGGGACATTAGTCAGGGCCACAAAAAAGAGAAAGGGAAAAAGGCCAGCAGAGAGAGAGGAGGAAGTGGAGCAGGATAAAAGAAAAGTAAACGGAAAACAAGGAAAAGAGGGGAAAGCTAGAGCCGATCACAGTATGGATCCCCGTGGAGAAGGCAGATCCAACCGATCATGACGGAGTTGATTAAAACGGGAGGTTCAAGCGTGATGGTTGGCTCTAGCAGATCCTCAGAGATCCGTGGGTTTCAGCTTCATTGACCACTGGTTGTCCTGTCAGGTAAGCTGTGCTTACCTATAGACTTAGACTAAACATCATGTCTGATACGCTGTGGCATGTCTAGACCTGCCTAGTACCTCTAGACCCTTTGACAAATTCCAATACGCATTCTATAGATATCCAATATCTATACGGTCCATCCTATATGGGATCGACTCAGCCCCGATTTTACGACTGTATGTACCCCGTACCCCATACAGAGTTCTACCCACGCTTATGCCAATGAAAGTTAAGGCAACTCTGCATATTCCTATTAAGGTATATCAACTGTAATTTCATCATCTCTACAGGAATCTCTGATTGGCCTAGGACAAAAGTTGCCCAGAGTGCAAATGTTGATCAATCTGTGGAGTCCCCAACTTGAGCGGATTCTTCGATCGCTCTCGCTCTCACAACCCGCGCCTGCAGGGTCTTCCCCGCTTAACTTTCCTAAATTTTTACATTTTTATTTCATTGACTGCGCGAGATCCCCGGTTCGATCCCGGGCTCGGGACTTTATACTTTTTATTTTTTTTTATTTTCATTTCCAAATCAACAATTTAATACGTGATACCATTCAGACAATCTAGCAATATAAGCTCAAATATAATCATTCTGTAATTTCAGGCCTACGATCTATCGCCGGTAAGATCTTCATCTTCATGGTCTTCATTCTCCCCCGGTAAGTCTTCTCTTCCATCCTGCCAGCTGGAGCAGTTAAGACAGCGTTTTGCCTAGATCCTGATTAGTCAAAAAACCCTTAAATGTTGTTGGCGTTTCCCGTATATCCTCACCTCAACACTAATATACTTTTTGCAATACCTGCATCTAACAGTGGGCTTGATGATTTTATTGTGTGAGATAGCCATATACAAGTGAGCGACCGCGAACAGCGTCAAGCTGACCCCCAGGAAATTGAGCAGAGCCTCAATGAACATGCTGCACTCAATCAGTAAAACAGTCCACTGCTGATATTAATGATGGGGCTATCTATGATGTGGATCGGAGGCCCCAAAGGTTTGGAATCCAAGAGAGCTGGATGAACGTACCCCCACGCAAGTACTAAAGCTCCGTCGTCCCTAGCCTGCTTAACCGTATTGTAGCCTTTACCATGAATATAGTTCGGTCCTTTCGATAAAACAGCGAACTTTTGATCCATATTTCTGTTCAAGAACGGCAGAAGCGAAACGATTGGCAATACGACATCCGACACGAAAGAAGTCACCACTTTCGTGAATGAGTTAGCGATTCTGTGATATAGAGCATGTCAGCCGGCAACCAAGATCCCTGCTCGGATCAGTTTTCAAGGAACGATCTGACATCAAACCAAGTGCAACCTCCAAAACATTATCTCGTGCCGCGAAATTGACAAAGGCATCCCAGCCATGCTTGACCTGCTCCCCCGCCGTTTGTCCAACGCGGATTAGAACATCAGTACTTTCATCGAGTCCACGCATCTTTGATAACAGATTCTGTGACACCTTGGCGTGGTCTAAAGGGGCTCTTTATTTTCTCCGATGATAGTTCCGCACAGAGGACTCTCGCGTCATTACGCATGTTCGCTAGTCATGTGGGCGTCGCGAGGGAGAGGGGCTTGGATTTTGGCCCGCTTGGCAGTGAGGGGGGCAGCCCGGATGCCTCCTTGTTAGGGCCAATCGGGGCGGCTATCTAGAGATTGGGGGATTGATTTTCTATGATCGACGCTTGCTCATCGCTGCACCCTGTACAAATGACTTTCACACGGGTCACGCTATCTAACCTTTATGAGATATGATCGTTCTTTATCTACGCATTGAGTGAATCCAAGCAGAATATGACGGCCTGTGAAAAGTGATGTTGAAAATTGATGTTGAAAATTGATGTTGAAAATTGCCGCCTTGAAGGTTTCCATGTGTGAATGGAGTCATTGCAGTACCCCTCCATTTTGTATCTAGCAGCTCCAGCGACGGGGTTGTTCTTGCAGCTCCGCCAGGCGCCTATAACCTTATATCTTCTCCCCCGCTCAGTGCCCCCACGTCTCTGAATCATGAACGCTCATCCGTCAAAATTGGCCTTGGTAGACTTGATATGCACCGCTCGGTTCATGCGCCTTGACTTTTCCCGGTGACACATTTTCTCGTTGGGTCGGCTCACAAGGATGAGCAATAATGCTGGACCGATCCCATCTTCTTTGAAGATTTGCATGACGGCCATGGCCCAATGGCAGACCTCCTATGTATCTATAATCCCATACCTGAGCAGGGATAGGCCAGGTCTTGTTGATAGCCATCGATAAAATAGTAGATAGGTCGCGGCGGATAGATAGTCACTATATGAACGCCACGCTAAGCTAAAGGACTCCAGATCTAGGGGGAAACTGAAATATCTATTCGGAGCAGCTTAATTGGACCAGTGCATCCCTAGTGTTGCATAGCTATACCACACCGTACTTAGTGAGGCTAGAGGGATGCCCACAAGTGGATTTAAGGTACCCACCTCACCATCTACTACAACTACTATGATGAGAACGGGTGGATAGCTCCAAAATTTAACGTGTGGGGAATACTCAGAGAGAAAAGAAACTTGCGGTCTATTAGTATACTTGTCTACTCCTCATATTTATCTATATCAACGCCTTCTATCCCATAAACATGTGATAGTACATTACTATGATAATGGATCATTATATTCAGGCGCTTTTTCTTGAGATAAACGACAAGCCTATTAGGCGTTAACGGAAAGAGTTGACATTATCGAAATCTTGGAATTCGGGATAGTTCTCGGAATGCGGCAATGGAAAATGCATTTTGGAAATTTATAGGTCAGAAAAATTAGAATGAGAGTCCGAGCAAAGAATGTAATCGCAGAAAAATGCAAACAAAATATATCCAACACCAAAAAGGCTGAGGAGAGAACTCCGTGCTGTACTAAACTCCCGGCCTGAGGGTATCCAATTTGGTAAGCCTTTATGCCGGGCTACCGTTGTGGCGAGTCTCTTCATTCGAAAGAGTGGTACTAGTGTCGCCGTTGCTAGTAGGGCTAGGTGTATCACGAGTCCAAGATGACTTTTCATTATTCTTGCCAACCATGTCATCCCGGCTGCTAGCGTTGGTCGAGATATAGCGGGACCAGACCCTCTCATGCATGACCTTGAACAAAGGTCGCATGTTAGACAGGCAAGCAGCGACGATACCAACGGCCGGCTCAATGCATGTCCAGACGCTGGGATTCACCTGTGTATAGGTAATATCATCACCCGCCTCGGAAAGATCAATGAGGGAAACGAGACGAACAACGTCAAAAACCAGTGTCCTGTTATGAGTTAGATATGTCACGGTTACTACTAGGGGGCGAACGACTTACAGGAAACCAACGACAAAGATACCCGAAAGACCAATTTTCTGTGCGCGAGAAATAGGCAGACCCCAGACAGTGTGCATGGGCATGAAGAGAATCATTGCGTCCGTAACAATGTTAGGAATCTGGAGTCCATAATAGAATTTGCCCATATTCAAGCAACCTCCAGGTATCATGGGGTGCCAAAGCTTCTCAGTCGGTATGCAAGTGAAGCAACCCACCAGGATACCACCAAAGGCCCAGAGGACGACAATAGCGGAGACAATCCAGACCATTATTTGCATGCTCTTGATAGGAAAAAGTCGCCTGTAGAGCATCAGAATTGAAAGCTTGATGCAGCCGATGCAGCCGGTGTAGAGAATCGAGCCGGTGAAGAGCGTCTTTCCAAGAGTTAGAAATTACAACGGTTGATAAATATGGGAAGATGAAGCATACCTTCAAATAAACAACCAGCTGGTCTGGCTTTACGTAGACAATATGCGTTCCGAGTCCATTATATAGTACTACCGAAGCCATTAGTTTGAATTTAGTGTAATATTTGTTGCTGAAACTTACAAACGACTCCGGCGATGGAAATGCCATATTCGAAGAGCTAATCTGGTCAGTATTTGGGGATGAGAGTAACATCGAGCGTATACTTACCAAAGCTCCTAGGATGAGGAAGTCATCAAGGTAGAGACCGGTATTATTCAACTTTCGTGAGATGATTCGGAAACCGACCGCCAGGGTAGAAAGAATGAAGGCGAAGCAGGTCGAGGTGATAACCACATGCCGTAGATTGTGGTGGTCGTAGCCAGCAGTCGTCTGCGAAGCTGAGTCGGCCATGGTGATAATACTCCGAAGTATCCCTGTGTAGCAACAACAACTTGTTACTTGAGGTTATATTATTTGTACAGTATCCCTGCGTTGAGTTCCTGTGTTGCTTTCGGAGTCAGAGAGTAGAAAGTTGGTTCTCGTGAGGTAGCACTTCAGCGAATGGTCAAATATAAACGAATGAATGAAAGCCGCGGCCACGCAGAGACCCGATAGTTCGTTTAGATCGTGGTGGACAGGTCTCAAATTTTAATGTTCTTCTCCATAACGACGGCAAAAATGGACTTCTCCGGTGTTGCTGTGCTTCTCAGTGCCACCCTATAGTAGGATAAATAGATCTATCACGCCCTTACGTCCGGACTCGGCGGTCCATGCTTGGGATCTTCAGCGCGTCTAACGCCTGTAAGAACCCTGGCACACAGCTAGACCATGGCCTTAAACTCGATTGGGGTAGAGTACATTACTCTTATCCAAGGTAGAGTTCTGGGGAGCTTAACCCGGGACTCCACTGATCCCCAACCAGCCACCAGACTCGACACATCGCTCCGCAACCACAAGCGAGGTCTTCCTGTCCGACCCTTCATACATGACCTTGCATGCTTCCGTGGCTAGTGTGCTGTGGAGATTTTTGCTGTGTGCAGAAATATTGGCAGGGTTTCGGGATCTTCGTCATGACGGCCCTATCCGATGCGATGATCTCAGTTGACCCGGCTCTCTGGTTCGTCCGATCGTGGGATCGCGAGGTCTCTGCGACTGTACGGCCGCACCGGTGCCACCAGCACTTTGAGCCTTGATATGTCTCAAAGCATTGATTATGGAGCAGACAAGCAGTGCAGTATTCGGTCATAGTTAATTGTTCTCCAAAGCAAACGCGGAGGTGTCCCTGCTTAACTATTGGAACCAAAGTTCGGAGAACCAGTGTAACCACAAAGGGGGCGTCAACCTTGAAGTATAATAAACAACCTCGTCGTTTTATTGATTACAATTATCCTACGTGCTGCACAATCAATTGGCCAATTGGCATCATTTCCGAGCCGTCGAGACCGAGACCGAGACCGAATATCATTCAGTTTTGTTTGCAAAGTTGATTTTGTGTTTTGTATATCCCTGTTGTGGCACCTGACGGATAATCCGATCTAGCTCATACTATGAGCTATCGAGCGTCGACATAAGCAGCCTTCGTTAATTGCAATGATTTTTTTGTTTGATTTCAAATAATTAGATTCGTCGATGGAATAGCTAATCATATTCCATGGAATATGCGCGGAATAATTATCCGATCTTGCATCTTTGTAGGCATAATGTATGGTTGCCACCTGACAGGTCGGCCATGCGTACATACTCCCAACAACCTGGTCCACAGCTACAGATCGGCAATGCGCACTGGAACTGGTGTCTTCTTCCTATTTTGCCACAGATACAGCATATGCACATGTTCTATAGTTTCTCACTGCTTTCTCGTTTTTCTTGTTTGTTTTACCTACGAGAATCATCGTGTGGGGGATCATAGCAGCTCCACCCAGCCGTCCTTCCCGACTGGATAGAAGGATCTCGGGGTGGTCAGCCTTGTACATATCGATCAGTTCGCATCCGAGGGTTGATTATAAGATATCATTGCTTCGTTATAAGTACAAGGATATAGGTTTCATACAAATTCCAAACTGCTGGGGGATAATCTGTCGTCACTTTGGTGGCGGTGGATACGCCATTGGTCCTGGGGCTGTGTAGGGCGAGAGTAAAGTCGCTCCTCGCTCGAGGGTTGCACGCCCACGCCGCTCTTCCCGTTTCAAAATTTCCTTTTCATCCTGAATTAAAGTGCAGCATGTGCAGCACGTCGCTCGTATACAATCCGATGCAATTCCTCCTTCGATGCCATACGCCTTCCTTGTCCGAGTGTGTTGTATAGTTGCGAAAAGCCCTGGATTGTTGGGTTAATGTACGCTCCTGACCACATGGCAATGGAATACCCCTGACTTACATTGACACCCGCATAACAGAGACATTGCAGTGCATGATCCGTTGCATGTTTCATACCCCAACATGTTTGTGGGGTCTTCTTTTCGCGACTTTAAGTTGAGCCGATGCTGGGTTTTGCCATACAAAATACATGGACAAATCAACCCTAAACAGCATGTTCCAATATTCGAACATTCACAAAGACCGTGATGCCATGCGCCCCCCATGACCTCCTGGTTCGGGTGCATTATTTGCCCTGGTTGATGATAGGTGGCCAGGTCATCTATCGCCGGTGCCTGTGATGGAGCCGCAGCCGGCGGCGGTGGAAAAAAGGGAGATTTTGGTGATTGTAAAGGGTTCGCATCGGGGGTTATAGTGAAGGTGTCTGATCGTTGAAGAACTTCGGAATTGATCTTTGATGGTAAGGGGCCCGGTGAACAAGGCGGCTGGCCGTATGCATACTGCGGTGAATGTACGTCTGGTTGTTGCGCTTGGGGCTGGGGAGTATTGGACACCGGCGCGAAATTAACCGGATGTTGGTCAAACTGCGGATATCGCGAATACGTCGGAATACTCCCTTCATCTGGTTGTATTTCGTGCTCGCTTTCTTGGTGTACAGCCGGCTGTTCGAGTCGCTGGATCGGTTGCTCATATTGATGAGCTGGCTGAGGGGGCGCTGGCATCGGAGGGGGACTTTCTAGATCATGGCCCTGGCTTCTTGGATTCATCTCTAACGGGGTTTCGATGAAGGAGTATCTTTGATTCTGTTCCACTTGGGTATTAAGCTGTAGTGGTTGTGGCCGATTCATTGTGATGGCAACGTTGGCCGGAGCCTCTACACCAATACACAGGAAATCGTTGACGTCGATTGAATTCGCAGCTGATATAACTCAGGCACGCGAGGTATGTAGTCGGTAATCTTGCGATTCGTAACCAAAGAGATGGGGGGTTGCTGAGTTTGTGGCTGCGACAGACGCCGCACCTCCGAAGCTTCCCCTGGAGATCAATCAACAGTGCAAGCTCGGCTAATAAATCAGCCACCGGTTCGCTGCGAAATGACAGCCTAGAGCAGATCGACGGCGGGAAAAGAGAATGGAAACGAGCATCGAGACTTATTTTCTGCGTGTGACGGGGAAAGGGGGGTTGGATATCCGCCGTGTTTAACGGAGTGGGGATAGGTGATAATGGGTTGAGGGGGGCCAAGTCTGAAGTCCGCGGGGTTTGAACGATCTGACTGGCCTGGGAGCTCCAGGTTCATCGCGAACCTGGTCGCTTGGGGCGGTCCTGGCACCCTAATGCATCATGTTCACATTGTCACAGCCGCTGGTTGGGTCTGGGACCCGCCCGGTAGCTCCCGTTGAGTTGTTAGGGCCAACCTCATCACACAGTCAACAGACGAGTGTGATTGACTCCAATCCAGAAACTCTGAAGGCCAAATCCAGTGCTCTGTACTATTCTATATATTTTTGGATAACTCTGCTCTTCTAGAGTCATCAATTTAAATCTAGTACCTGATGTAGTCTGTATCTGTAGATATAGTTACCTACTCTTCTGTTGCGGTCTAGGTACTCTTCAGGAGTATAGGATCAATAGCTCGAGATTTGGATCCACAAGTCGTGTGCTCATTTAAGTCAACTTTACTATTGAGGCACTAATCAACAGCCCTCTACGTCACAGCTGCAATCAGGGTAGAGGCAGAGGCGCCGAAGTACTAAAGTACATTACTTTAGTTATGTACTAACTTCATCGGTCTATATGGGAGGCGCCAGCGGGCCGTCCCTAGACAATATTCAGTAAGCCAGTACAGAGTAGTTTACTTCTGTACTCTTTACTGCTATGCGATTAAATCTATATGGAATGAAATATAAATCAATTTTGCACTGCTAGAGCTAGTAGGTCTATTGGGTATCTAAATTCTATGAACTTATTGACGAGTACTCCGTATTAGACACTTTGATGATCGACAGTTTTTCGGTCCTACTTTTTGGCCCCGGGGCGATTGCTGCCCAAGTGCATGAATGCCTTCATGTTGCCTCAGATTGATTAAACGAATGTCGGTCATGCATATCTATGTAACTAGAAATATATTTAAGGCCTGTTAGTACCATAATTTTGGAGAGCCCAAAAATCTTTTCATCGGGACGTGTATAGCAATCTACCTATCGGTACTACCTATACAGACAGGCCAGGCAAAATTTGCACTACAAGTACCGCTTGGAGTTGGATAGGCACCAATATTCCAAATGGTAGGTGGGTGGTCTTTGAAAATTCCCTCTTCTACACTAAACAACATATCGTGGAGTTTGAAGGGTTCAAAGATGCTATGTACTCGACTGTCTACCTTGAACCTTGGAAACTCCAGCTTGATCGAGGCAAACGCCAACTCAAAATCGCGACACGGACCTGTAATCTGGGCTGACGGCGCCACAGATGGCGGTGCGGCGTGAAAGCGATCTGAAAAATAAGCATCGTGCTCGGTCAGCTGCCCCTGACACTTGACCGCTGCTTCTTTGGAGCAGTTCGAACATTCTCGGGGCCCCCTCGGAATATGATCATGCGTCGAAATTGACCCTCAATTCCAAACAAAAGATACAGTATCTACCCCAGACTGGCCAGTAACGGAACGATTCGTCCGAGGAATGAAGAGCTGACACCTATGGACGACCACGATGGTCGCACGCTGTCCAAGGGGATCGGTGATTGGTGCAAGGTTATGCAGAGGAGCGTTCCAAGAAACGACTGATCGACCCGAGAACTCAGTTCATCCCTTGACTTACCCGCTGTGAGCCGGGGACCAGAAGATACTGTCCATCCGGATCCTTTCCACATTCCACGATGTCTACTGTCTGGATGATGGATGATGGGTGAAATTAGGATCACGGATAGGGAGTTGTGTGAATCATGGAAATTGGTTGCAGAGAGGAGGGATGGACAGGAGTCGACAGGTCCTGCAGATCGCCGATCTGCACCCCATGGGAACGGGAACTGTAGATATGGATGCTGGAATGAAGATAAAGCCGCAGACACGGAGTAAATGTAGGGCGAGAAGGTGTGAGACGATATGGAAAGGATGATGGAGATGAACTGAAGAAAGAAAAGGATCCCATTTCAGATGTGTGTTTGTGTGTGAGAGAGATAGAGAGAGGGAAAACCGGAGGAGACTTCGAATAGCAAAATAACAGGGAAGCAGAAAGGAAGGTGATTTCATCCTTTCTGTTCTTGTTCCTCCTTTTTGTCTCTCTGTCTTCCTCTATCTCCCTCTGTCCCTCTTCATCTCGACAAGCTCCCCAAGACCTTTCTAGTGGCTTGCATTCCTCCCTCCTTCAATCCACCATCCACCATCTCTTTCTTACCTTCCCAGGTATTCTTTCTACCCGCACATCATCGATCGTACTAGAAGAACCGGAGAAGTTTCAAAGAGTCCAGAATATAATCAATCTCACCACTAAAGAAAGTCCCGATCGGATCCACTCCACCTTTTTCAAGGCGGTGACGGACGATCGGCGTCACTGTCCTACCTGCTGGGCCCCAAACTGCAGCTTGATTGATTCCTTTATCTCTTCGAAGCTCAGACCTGGAAAGTCGTCTGTGAATTCCCGATTACTTTCCTCTTCCCCCCCCTCCCCCCATCCTCTTCCCTAGTCTGCGGTCAGCTCAACCTGTAAGATCTCGTCCTCACCCAACGTGCTCAACGTCTATTCCTCTCTCCACTCAAACATCCCTCCCCCAAGGTTACCCACTAACTCGTCTTTTCTTGTCTTCGTGACGCCAGAGCCCCCTCTGTCTCGCTGCGCTGCAGCTACGTACTCGCTCCCTCGACGTGTTGAATCACCGAGACCACCAACCCAAACCCCCCGGTCTCGCCGCGTCTTTGGGTCTTTTTGTGTTGCCGTCTCGCCGTGTCGCAAACGTCTTCCCCTCATTCTGAACCGTCTCCCCAGTCCCTCCAATAGCCATCTGTCGCTGTCTCTTCCATTCCGACCCGTGCAGGCCTGACCAATGTCCTCTCCATGTCAAATCCGCCTCCCGCTCCCGAACACTCCTTGCCTGACCCCCTGGTAACACCTGCTGCTCCCGCCCAACATGATTGCTCGGAGACCGAGTCTTTGTCGGTCAACCCACGTCACCACTTATCGCAGGACCAACATGTGTTGTCCCAGGGGGCTCAGGAGGAGACACAGTCTCCTTCGCGCGCAGAATCCCCTACTGTTCGTCAATGGGCCCAACCCACCTCGGCTTTTCCCCTAAAAAGGACACAGACCTTACCCTTGGAGTCTTTCCCCCGTCCCGACACTTTCCATAGTCCTCAATTGTCCGAACGTGACAGTATATTTGCGACTCACTATCTTCCTTCGGAGAGCGGCGCTAATACCCCACAATTGCCTCCCGAGAAATCCGTGGAGAATGACCATCAAGTCAATCTAATTCCCGGTCTCGATGATGTGCCCGCATCTCCAACTCCTATCTCCAAGGTCTCCCCCCTCCGTTCTCGCGTCGACCCTTCCCACATGGAAGTTGACGCCCACAGACATTACCCATTACGCCCTGCCTCCCATTACTCAACTAGTCATTTACCCCGTCTGTCGCTTTTGCGCTCCTCTATCTCCTCCACCGACCAGCTGAAGGCTCCAGAGGGGGAGGCAAGTGTTACCGTGCAATCAGTGCCTTCAGGTGAAACAGGTACGAAGATTGATTCTTTTGAAGACACTGGCACTGAACACAGTCTACTTCCGTCGGCTATAGATGATGTCTCCCATTCTCCCGGCTCCTTGACACCCTCAGCTGGCCACGATCGGCCGCCGGCCGACGGAGAAGCTGTGCCTTTCCCTCCCCTTACAGACTCTGGCCGAGGTGTTACACTGGAACGAAGTTCGAGTAGAGGCCGTCGAGGGCGAGTGGATAATTCTATCGAGGCCAACTTAACCAATGCTGAGCCAGCTTCAAACGTGCGAAGTCGAAAATCCAGTCATTATTTGGGTCTTTTCAAGGAGAATACCACTTCACCGGACCGTAAAAGATGGGAGGATCGTGATCGAACCCGGCTGCATGAGGGGCACGCTGAGCTTAATTCCGCAATGGATCTCGATCAGCACGATATCATGCCATCCACCGACGACGAGGCATTTCTTCGCAAAAGTATTTCACTCCCCTCGCTGAGTGACGGGCAAACGTTTGAACCGCCCACTCCGGTTGAACCCACTAGCCAGCTGGATCAAGAGGATCCTTCCAAGCGTCGCCATCCAGCATTACCTCTTAGCCTTTTAGAGGAAATCCGGAACTTCCACCTCACACCTGGTGGTGGTCGAGGATCTTCATTCTCCAGAAGCATTCCGACACAGTATGCCGAACGCAGCCGTGATTATTTCCAGACTGAACCACACGTTGAACGATTTCCGGAATCTTTAAGCTCCCTTGAAGGAGGGGAAGGTGAAGACTCACCCCGATTCGAAGATGAGGAGGAAAATGAGCAAATTTCATCTGCTGTTTACTTCCCGCACGAAAGAGTCGCTGTACCAGAAGGAGACGAAAGGAAAGAGCCGGTAGTGGAAGACCCTAATAGTGTCGAAACACTGCAGATCTCAGCCGCGGAAAAAGGTCACGAGTTGATGTTGGTCCCCCAAGAGCGTAGCACATCTTCCCAGCAGGAAGTCAGCCATGTGGATATATCCTTTCGATCTAAAAATGAGAATAAGATCCTCCATGGTGATCTTTCGGGTCTTCGGTCCCCGACGGATGGCGTTCCAGAGAAACCTCTGAGTACGATTTCTGAACGAAGTTACGGTTACGAATCTACTGCCGAGTCTGAATCTGTATCTGCCGACGAGCACTCTATTCGCGATGAATCTACCACCGGTAGTATCACCGACGATGCTGATACCCCCACTGCGACACCAACCCAACGACCAAAAATCGCTCCCAGGCGCAAGCCCACGGGCCCTCTCGGTGCAGTTGAGCTGAAACCTTATCGCCATCAGGTAGGCGGACACACTACTGTATTCCGTTTCTCTAGACGTGCAGTGTGCAAGCAGCTTAACAATCGTGAAAATGAATTTTATGAGCGTATCGAAAGAAGGCATCCTGATATGTTGCTGTTTCTGCCTAGGTACGTATCGTTCCCAGATGGCTAGATTGAGAGGACATAATTGCCCTCGCCACTCCTTTATTCTATTTTGAAATTTATTGACTGACCGACTCGGATACAGATATATTGGTGTTCTTAATGTGACCTTCTCAAAGACTTCTAAGCGGCCGAAAGGCGCCCTTGAGCAAGGTGTCATTTCCCCTGAGGCGAATCATGCCAACGGTGCTCCGCATGTGAATTCTCACCCAGTAGAAGCACCCGAGCCGCAGCGAATCGTTAGCCAAAAGCAGATCACTGGCGTAATTCCTAAAGTCATACTTGAAAATAATCGCCATATCATACCAGCCGACCTCTTTGGTCGGCCCCAACGGCTGCGAGTTGCTGATGAGGCTTTGATGAGTCGGCCGCGCTCGGCTGATGGTCTTGATAATATTGCAGCTGGTTCTGATCCATCATCAGTCAGGCAACGAAAAACCAAAATCTGGGGCGCTACCACTGTAAATCGAAAGCTTCAAGAACAAGTTCTCCGAGAAGTGTTCAGCCCCCCTGCAATCCATCAACACCGCCGGCATGCCCGTGGCCATATTCATTTGCCAAGAGCAAGCTCAGATATCTCATACCGGCGTGAGAATTTGTCAGAAGACCACACATTGAGCAATCGTTCCCCTGCACTACAAACACTCCACACTTTGGAAACGCCAAGCGTAGATATTGCGCCACCGAACAAGGATGGCACTACTCTTTCGTCATCAGCATCCACTGCGTTTGAAAATAAGCGGACTCGGGCTGAGTCAATCAAGGCTGAAGATGATCCAGCTCGAGCAAGTTCATTGAATCGCGGTCACCAGTCCCGAAGACGACACTCAGGCAGTGGCCTGCAGAGACGAGGTAGCATCAACTCACGCAATCACAATGATCTTGTATTTTTCGACGACGACGGCTACGGAGGAGACAGGGAAGATGAAATATTTTCTATGGAAGGTGACGCGCCGGCGCTTTCAAATGTACCATCGGCTACACTGCCACCCACTCTGACTTCTGCCAAGCTCCCATCTCCTGAGACTCATGCAAATCATTTCACATCACCAAGCAAGCTTCATGATGCAGCAGCTGCCATGGAACACAAGGATGGTGTTGAATCTCAGCTACCAAGTAATCCCAAGGATGCCCAGCTGAGGAAAGATGAGCGTGTACAATTTTTCCTTCTTCTGGAAGACTTGACCGCTGGTATGAACAAGCCTTGTGTTCTTGACCTCAAAATGGGTACTCGACAATATGGCATTGAAGCGAATGAGAAGAAAAAGAAATCTCAGAGACGTAAATGTCAGTCGACGACCTCTCAGCAGTTGGGTGTTCGTCTATGTGGTATGCAGGCCTGGAATGTGAAAAAGCAGGAATACATCTTCGAAGACAAGTATTTTGGTCGAGACCTGAAGTCCGGTCGTGAGTTCCAGGATGCCCTGACAAGATTCCTCTACGATGGGGTCAGCTACAATAGCGTATCCAAGAAGATCCCAGTCATATTGGAAAAGCTATCCTTGCTGGAGCATATGATCCGCAAATTAGACCGATACCGGCTGTACGCGAGCAGTCTCTTGATCTTGTACGATGGCGATGAGTCGGATCCCTCTCCTCCAGAAGCCAACCACCAGGGCAATGAACGGCCCGGGCTGCAACGTCGGAGCTCTGAAGATGGCCATCGAGCCCCGAAGGTTCAACTGAAGATTGTCGACTTTGCCAACTGCGTCACCGGCGAGGATGAGCTCCCCCTTGACACACCATGCCCACCACATCACCCAATGGATATTGACCGTGGATACCTGCGAGGTCTTCGGACGCTCAGAATGTACTTCCAACGAATCTTGAAAGAGATCGCACAGGACGAGTTCGTGGAACGTGGAGAGGGTGAAGCAATCGCACTCGGTTCCCAGCCTGCTGTTCGTGAAACACCTTCGGACCAATATTATGACGAGAGTGTGATGGAGACCGACCCCGGCGAAGTCAGTTTCTAAGACGACGACTTCTTCTTCTCTTTTTCTTTGCTTTTTTTTTCTCTTCTTCCTTCTACTCATCATTCGGCTTAAGAGTCGACGTTATGGCGTTCGGGGATAGATGATCCCTCCCACCCACTTATCGGAGTTACTTTACTTTACCTTTCTCTGTTCTTTCCCCTTCTTTTTCTTTTCTTCCTTCTTCCTTCTCGTCCTCATTTTCTTCTTTTTCTTCCCCACCTCCGAGCTGTCCCATTTCTCGGGGACGGTACGATTAACGATCTCTACGGATGTTCCAATGACCCTGATCAACGCTAGGATGCATTTAGAAACCGGCGGATTCTGTTCTTTTGCTTATTCGTGTTCATGCCTCCCATTCTCCTTCTCGCGGCGTGTATGAGATTAGCCACCTTTTGATTCCCTCCCGGTTCACTTCTCGGTCTTGTTTTATTGAAAATACCCCCTCCCATTTGGGTTGATTCTTTTCAAGTCTTCTTCAATTTATCGGGCAGATGATGGCCCTATGGTGTTCTGTTGTGTATATTGATATCTTCTTTTCCGACTAGACACCAAAATCTATTCCTCATATTATCATAATCACATACTACGAAACAAGGTAATTATGCTTGTAGTCCTGCCAGTTATTGCCAGCATTTCAGGCATTAAGGCATACATTGAAGTATTATTGCTTACTAATATTGCGCTTTTCCAAATTTGGATTACAAGCCTCAGGCTGAAAATCACGCCTTAGACTGCTCCACGCCATCTGCGGCCTTGAGTACTCACCATTGTTAGACATTGCAACTCCTCAGAATCCGACAATTTACATGCCAGTACTTACATACTTCTGAAGCTGTCTACATACCCAAAGACTCACGTCCCTAATCCAATGACGTAGAGTGGAGTCGCGACAGCACAGCAACTGATCCACCCAGCTGACACGGCCGCTTATCATTCGAGCTCCCGCAGGAAGAGCTACCGCTGCCGAGGGACCTCCGCAAAGCGCTTGACCTGACGAACCCCGCCAGGGCCGCGTGAGTCAGGCTGCGATATAGGTCTTTATAAATGCTTGCGAGGCTCGGACTGCATCCTCTTCATCTTACAGTCATTTGAATCTCGAAAATACAAGCATTACAGCCAACCGCAGTGAGGAGGGCCGCGGTGGTTATACGATGACGAGCTCCGATGGACAGGCCGATTCGGCCATCGATAAGCGGGACTTCGATGCGAACCGGCCGATACTTCAAGATGGAACAGGGAGTGATCATGGCCAACAAACTCCACAGCATAGACATTCACGATCAGGATCGCATCGTTCTCGACTTTCGCGTGTCAGTCATGAGGGTTCTGCTAGTGACGATGGGTTATTAAACGATGTCGTGGAAGGGATTGTTGAGCTTGACCGCCGGAAAATGCACAGAGAGGTTGTGAGGGTGGTAAGCTTTGCCTGGGGAGTAGTTACTTGGTATGAAAATCCCCTGCCACGCATCATGCTCGGTTCGTTCGTCGCTAACCTTGTCCTTCTACGCGATTTAGCTTGGGTGCGGGTAGCATCACTGCGTTCTCTCTTTATGGTCACTTGCTACTTACAAGACTTCATTATACACAGCTCCAAGTCAACGCAGTTTCTATCGCAGCCGAGATCGCAATGTACCTTCTAGTCCCATTATTCGGATTCCTTTGTGATCGATACAGCCCTTCGCCCTTGTCCATGGGTTCGGGTATCATGTTCGGCTTGGGGTACATACTCGCTGCATTTACATACAAAAAAGGGCCGCCTCCCGATGTTGGGGGCTCAGGGTGGCCATTTGGGGTCATGATTGCCGCTTTTATTCTCATCGGCATGGGGACGAGCTGCATGTATCTTTCTGCCGTCGCTACATGCGCCAAGAATTATGGAAGGGGAAAGCATAAGGGAATCATGTTGGCTGTTCCGATCGCAGCATTTGGACTGAGTGGCATGTGGCAGAGTCAAATCGGAACTTATGTTCTCTATGAGCGCAATGCTGATGGCAGTCATGGTGATGTGGATGTGTTCCGATATTTCCTCTTCCTGGGAATTCTCCTACTAGTTATCGGGTTTATCGGAACCTTTACTTTGCGCATTGTCGATGACGAGGAGGAAAAGTACATCGACGAAACTGTCGAGGAATTGGAGCGCAGTGGTTTGCTTGAAGAGAGTGATTTCTTCCGACCTCGCAATGAAGTGAGAGCCGCTGCTGAATATGGCACATTTGCTTCGGATGCCGATGAGACTGGATCTCTGACGCTTTCAGAAGAGGAGCGAGAGGAAAGAAGACGCGAGGAAGAAGAACGTCGCAAGAAGAACTGGCTTCTTAACTATGAGACGCGCGCCTTTCTTCAGGATCCCACTATGTGGTGGCTGGCCGCAGGGTTCTTCTTGGTCACGGGCCCTGGAGAATCTTACATCAATAATGTTAGTGATTCAATTTCGTTATATCTTTAGACGCATGTACTAACCAGAAACCAGCTTGGGACTGTAATCCCGACACTCACTCCACAAACCTACGCCCCAGAAGCCGCGCCTCCTGCTGGCCTTCCATCAACACATGTTAGCACGATTGCATTAACTTCAACAATCGCTCGACTTCTCACAGGGTCACTGTCTGACTTCTTTGCACCACCGGCCATACATCTGTTCCCTTCTATCCCAGATGGCAGTCGTCATCGATCGGAGATTGCATTTGATGACAAGCGTACAACGCTCTCACGCATGACTTTCTTGCTCCCATCCGCACTTCTCCTCTCAATCGGCTATCTTATTCTTGCTACTCCACTCCCACTGGAGCAGCCATCCGTGTTCCACCTAACCACTGCACTAGTTGGCTTTGGATACGGCAGTGCTTTCTCTCTCACCCCGATTCTCATCTCAGTTGTCTGGGGCGTGGAGAACTTCGCCACGAATTGGGGTATTGTTGCCATGATGCCAGCTCTTGGAGCAGCACTTTGGGGCTTAATATATTCAAGCGCCTATCAGAAAGCAGTCGACAATGGCTCTGGCTCCGCGGATGGACAATGTCACGGCTGGCGCTGCTTTGGAATTTGGGCAGTGGGCTGCACGATTAGCGTTTGGGTTGCAATCGCGGCTTGGCTGGCTGCCTGGCGAGGCTGGAAACGACGCGGAGTTGTTGTTTAGAGGGTGTTAAAGGCTCTACAACAATTTAGAATCATTCATCTCATTTCGGACATTATACATTTAGCGACTTGGCTATAGACCATTCAATGACAATATGCACTGGCTTTGATTTTGATGATTTACATATGATATTGTTCTAAACCGCTAACTACCTAGTAATATTGGCTTGTAGCCAACGAATTATTCCACAGTATTATGCTTGAGGGTTGACATCTATTTAGGTATTTCGGTCACATTGGTTGCTTCTTCTTTTCCCAACATGTCAGACTCCTTACCCTCCGCGGCACTTCGAGGAGAAAACTGAGCGTCAATCTCTTCCAATTCCATGCGACGCGTTTCAGGCATGAAGAAGTAACCGAAAAGAAAGGCTACCGCAGAAAGAGACCCGTAGATAAACCCAAGTTTTCCACCCAAGTAGACATGTCCAGGGGTGTCTGCAGTCTCCATATACGGATACGAAAAGGTCACGGCAAATCTGTTGGAGTGAAAGTTAGTATTATGCTGAAGGCAATGCTTTGGGGAGTGGAATAACACTCACTCGGTTATCAACTTCACAAAATAAGCGATTTGGAGGGTCATTTCTCGCAAAGGCGAAGAAGGCAGCTCCGCGCCGATGACATATGTCAAAGGGGCCCAGCCGAGAGACCAGCTGAAGCTGAATATCATCAGCATCGCTACGATACCTTGCTTAGCTGACTTGTTGCTTGAATCCGCTGTTCCAAGGCCACCCATTGTCATGAGAGCCCCAGTTTGGAGGATAGAACTTGTATGGAAGAGGGCCCTGAATAGCCAGTTAATATCCTGCGAGACCAAATGGAGTTAAAGTCGCATATATCATACCTTCGACCGACCACATCAATGAGACATGCAGAGATGATGATAGCACCAATGTCAACTGCATTGGTGCCCAGTGTGACACTGAATGGGTTGATTGATTTAAGCTGCTTTACAAACAGCGTTCCATACTGCGAAGCAAATGCCTGACCAGTAGCTTGCTGGAAGAAGTTGGACATCACCACAACAAAGGTGCGCAGGCGATTAGGCTTTGTAAACAGGTCACGGAAGCTTCTCTTCTGTAGTTGCGCCGAGACCTTCAGAGAGAGGACATCGAATTCGGCTCGAAGCTCTTCCTCGGACATATTTTTAGGCTTAAGTTTCCTCAGTTCCTCGAGAGCCTCGGGCTCACGGTCACGAAGAAGAAGCCAGCGTGGTGACTCAGCTATGAACCATACAAGGGAGATAACAATTGATGGAACAACAAGTAACAGTCCAAAGGGGATTCTCCAAGCTGCATTTGTTTCAATCGTCTTGGTTCCTCGTGTGATAGATGTCACGATGAGACCTCCGACCTTGATCGCCAACCAATATAGCACACTGACTCCTCCACGACTTCTGGCTGGCGCAATCTCGGACAAGGTTGTTGGGATAACAGCTAATTGCATACCTAGGTAAATGTCTTTGGGAGAGACCGTCAGTTTACTGTCTCTGCCGAAGAAAAAGAATTCAGCAAAAGAGGACTTACAGTGCAGGGCTCGACCGGCCTGGATTTGGGCTTGTGTTTGGGAACTGATTACAACAGAAGCACTACCTAACGCATAGATGCTCATAACAAAGACGCACATTCGGCGGCCATACGTATTGCTCACCCACCCACCGATAAATACACCTGGAAGATAGTTGTTAGATCAAAGGCGAGCACGCTTGTAGAGGGAAGAAACCGCATCACCAACCGATGATTTGACCCCCAGCCTTCAGACTATTATAAAGGGATGTGAACAAAGACTCAAGCTCCCATTCTCCTGTAGTCTCTTTATATACACCGAATTGACGGGTAAAGGAGTCCATTGCCTGACAAGAGGCGAAGGCCTGATCACTGAAACCATAATTGAAAGCCGAGACGACCAGCAAAGTCGTGGAAAAGAGCAGCATAGGGCTGACACCCCATTTTTCAAGTATCATTTTGATACTTGTAGAAAATGAAAACCAAAAAAAAAAAGACTTTTCTCTCAGAATCAAAAGAGACGACGGATGTGGCGACGTTTATCAATCAAATCGATCAAATCAATCAAATCAATCAAGACCACATCAATCAGATAAATCTGATCCGACGGAAGAGGGAGGAAGTTCTCGTCAAAAGTGAGGACCGACCATGGTCCCACTTAGCTCTCTTTTCCCTTTTGCCGGACCATCGGAATACCTGCTTTGGTAGGCTCATCGTAGAGACTTTTGCGCGGGACCAGCGGTTCCAATGGCACTAAACTCAGCCTTACAGCCCTAAAATGCAGGGCTAAGCTTTGCCAGGAGATTTGGTGGCGGCCTCTCGGCAAATCGCACCGGCGTTGGAGACGAAAACGGGTCAACGGCTCCACTTTGCAGACGATCGGTTCAACAGGCAACATGATTACGGCAATTGTGCATCGAGGGAAGAGACCGGGCAATTTTGAAGGAAAAAGAAAAGAAAAGGCGAAAGGGTAAGAAATCAAGAACATAGTAAGGAGGAGTATCTTATGTATCTTTGTGTTATTGTCATTGACGGCTATTTTTCTATCTCCCCTCAAGGCTACCCAATGTGATTATCGCACTCGAAGGGTTTTAAGCTAAACAAAAGCCAAAAATGGATCATCTATCGCACTAGGACCCAAGAGGCTAGACGTCTGTTGATGAGGGATCAAGACCTGTAAAAACTTTGTACAGCCGCTTACTGGCTGCGGGGCCGACGCGAGAGTTGGTTATACCTCCGTTCTTGTTGGCGGATTTCTGGTCAAATTAGCAGTGTCCTGGGACATTTGATAGTATTATGACGAGAACAATGTGATAATCGTGCAGGGCGACAAAAGAAACAAGAGGAAGAAACAGGAATAGGGAAGTAGGGGACATACCATGACATCCTCTAGCATCGTGGGCCCATGCTTGCGCATATTTCTGACCAGATCGGTCACACTAGGGTACTGTGCTGCAATACCATAGGCCATAGGGGCAGTAACACGATTCACCTCCTGCAGCATTTTGACAAAAGTATCCTGTTTGTCTTCGCCCGTTTTGACCTGGCCCGTGTCCATGCAGAATGCGGCATCATTGCCGTTGGTCCGCTGCTGTCGATATGGGATTGTTGAGATATGTTCAGTAAAATTCTTTATCCACTCAGCCGATTCGGATGGCGTATTAGTATGGTGGATGAGACATTCGTGAGTAACTTGCAGCTCCAAAAGAGCGTCCTCAATTGTGTCGTCGTCAACTGGTGGAGTGGTCTCCGGTTTATTTTTCTTCTTACGACCCCGAGATGGCGCGGTTGACGTCTGAGTACTAGCTGGTTCGTATTGGCGTAGCACTTCTGCTTGGTATGCTCGGTTTCGTGAGTTTTTATTTTTGCGCATCCAACCCGTGAGGCCCTCAATCAGGTAAATGACAGAACAGCCTGGATGGGACCTGTTGATCTTCAAAACATGGGCCTCTAACGATTCTCTGTCTTCGCCATCCGGTGATGGAATGACCATGTCCACAAAATCCTGGGCTGGTACCAAACATAGCACATGCTGTTCGTTTTTGATGTAAAAAGGGCAGGGTTCCCAGTGGCCGGCATCCTCATTGAATCGGGCATTCATCTTTCGGCGCCATTTGACCACATTTGGAATCGGGCCAGACACAAAATGATGATCGACCCCGAGCCGTTTCATAAACTCAATCGACTGATTTCCCACGGCGCCTCCCTCAAGCGAGGACGCCATGTCGATAATCATTTCCGGGGTGGAGTCCTTCTTATCTACCTTCAGCTTGTTGACCTCCGAGATGTCAGCCTCCCGCTGTTTTTGTTTAGCTTTTTCTTCTCTCAGCTGTTGCTTCTTTTCCTTTTCCGCTTGACGTGCCTGGTCTCGCTGGGCTTTAGCATCCGCCCTAGCTTTTGCTTTTGCCTCTTTTTCTTCCATTGTAACCTTGCTTGTCTTTTTAGTTGTGCGTTTTGGCTGGGCTGGCTCGTCCAAATCGTCAGAAAAGTACATAGTAGCCGTTCCAGCGTCATGAGTCTTTCGAGATTGTGAATTTGGCTTTTTCGGCGAGTGGGCTCCCCCTCGTTTTCCGGCGGTGCTCAAGCTTGACAACAACCCAGCTGTCTTGCTGGAAAATAACGCGTTGGATGCGGCTGGTTCCGTTTCCGATAACCCTAATATATCTTCAATTTCTGGCAAGGCGAATGGATCACTGAATTCTTCGATCTCCTCCCGCCTAACATCATGGGTTGCGTTTGTCGCTGATGGCCTAAGACGATCATCTTCGTCCCCATCTAATGTAATTATATCGGAGAGGTCGCGAAACGGGTCCCGTGACCGAGAAGGAAGTTTTGATTTCGGCAATGGCTGTGAGGAATTGCAAATAATTGGATCTGAATCTTCGACATCGCGTTTGGGGGGTTGTCGCGTTGCGGGGTTCAAAGGTGGCAGGCCAAAATCCTCATCGGAGAACAAGAAAGGTGGAACACGGTCGGAGATTGTTGTTTCACTTGTCGTAGTACTCTTCCGGAGAGGGGATCGCTTTTCATTGCTTACTCTGCGTTTTTTCGCCGGCTTATCGAATACATCGTCGTAGTTGAATAGTGAAACATCGATCGAATCGGATGAAACTGTGCCTAGGTTGGATGGCACCCGCGAAGGGAGAGAACGCGTCGTCTGCTGCTCATTTCCAGGTCGTGGCTTTTCAGGCAGCGGCGGATCGGAGGATATCAGGTCAATGACCTCCGGCATGATGAGATGTGTCGAGGCGATGAAGTGGGCGACGCGGAGGAACGCGACGTCACGAAGTCAGGTGATACCGCCAATCTCCAACGTAAATTAAAGTAGTACAACTATGAACTACTTTTTTTTTAATAAAAAAAGTGACAAATGGTGAAATGAGAGAAAGGGTATAAATTGGAGGGTCGTCTCAATTAAATTACAAAGCACGAAGCAAAATAGCCACCGCCAACGCTAACAGCGAGCTCATCAGAGCAAGCATGACAAACACCTGCTGCCATCCGTGGAAGGGGCGCCTGTTGGCAGCCAACATTGTTGAGATTTCGTCTTCTAGACGATCCCCCATGGCAGTGAGTGAGAATTCCTTCTCGGCTCTAGCTTTGCCAGCTGCTGCCATTTCATCGACTTCTTTTTGGCTCATGCCATAGAGCACTTTATCCATGACCACGGTCCACTCGTCGATTGCGTGCGCGTCTCGGAGCCAGCCTGTGACGCCTTCGACAATTGTTTCCAATGGACCGCCAGTGTTGGATGCGAGCACAGGAAGGCCCGCATGCATCGCTTCAACGGGAACAATGCCAAAATGTTCGTTAATGGGGGTATAGAGAAGGAGCTTCGACTGTGCGAGGAGGGTATCTTTAAATGTAGTAGGAACGGAAAGCAGAAAGAGAACATCAATTTCATCAGGAATAGACAAAGCAGAGACAACTGTCTTCGATGTCGCAGTTTGCAGACCCAGACCTGTCGCAAGGTCATCAAGTTCCTGGTGATACTGGACGTTTTCCTGGACACGATTGTCATAGCCGCCTAGAGTAATGTGAGAAAGGGGTTTGAAATAATGTAAGAAGAAAGAGAAAATCAAGGAAAGACTTACCAGCAACTACCAACCGCGTGCCCTTCCTCTTCTCTGCACCTAGTCCATGGTACGCCCGAATTGCCAGAGCCATGTCTTTCTTGCGCTCAAAGCGATTGATGCTCAGCAAGATCTTCTTGCCACCCCATAGCGGGCCACTTTCCGTCTTTTCGGGTACGCTCTTCGCATCTGTATCAACGCACGGGTAGACGACTTCGACATCCCCCAATCGGTCCGGACCAAAGACATCTCGGACAACGCCACGTGAGAAATTCGAGTTCGCAACGACCCGATCTGATGCGCTCAGTGCCCATCCTTCAAACCAGTCAAAAGGATATCGGTAAAGTATTTTTGCTAGCCGAAGTAGCGACCCTCCTTCATTTCGTCGCGCAAGCAATTGATCGGGAAAATGGCAGTAAAAGAGGATACGTTGAGTGTGGGATTTTCGAGGTTGGCCGAAGCTTTTCAAGATCGGAACGCACGCGGGAAGTTGGTCGACGATAAATATGTCATCCTGAGAAATACTGCTATCGGCAGTCTGGTCTTTTTTGTTCGGTTGATCTCTCGATCCTAGCTCGGAGAGGAGTGACGCGGTCAGGTGAAGTTGGCGCAACGACGCCATGAGAATGTGTAAACGACCGAAGATGTGCGCTGGAAATATGGTGTTTCCGCGGACACGAACATCGAGCGTGCCATCACGCGCCTCCTCAAAACAATGACTTTTATCGCAATGGGAGGTATAGATTGTCACGCGGTGACCACGATTTTGCAGAGCCAATGCGACATCGATGATCAATCGCTCTGCACCACCAATACCTAGGTCCGGGTGAACTATCACCACATTAGAGGGCGCGAGACCCGACATGGTTGTGGTGCTTTGAAGCTGTCAATCAGTCAGGACTGCGAGCTGCAAAGCAGAGCTTCAATCAAGCCACGTTGGAGGGGACGTCATCACAAACTGCTTACTAAGCATATTCAGGAACTGGTGTGGGGCACTCAATAAAGTACAGTCCTGCTAGTATTATTACATTAGTATTTTAAACTAGATATGAGATGTAGTTTAGTTAATTATATCTTGTGATTCAGACTATTTACCTAATTAGGCAGTTTTTGTTCAAATTTGCAATACAAATAGTTCAGAGTGAAAAGATACAGTGGTGATTCTCAACTTTCTATGTTCTTTCTGGACACTAACAGGGTCCTTTAGATATGAAATATCAATACCATTCAAGGCTAGACGAGAAAAACAGCGGCTATCCAATTTGTATCGATCAAGCAAATACATTAACGAATTTTCGATACTAATATAGTATACCCCTAGGGTTGTTCTCAATGTCCACGTTCAAGGTCGGATGAAACTGTTGGCGTATCTGCCGGTGGATATTTCTTATGCCGGGGTTCTCCAATTCTCCAAAATCTACTAAAGTAGTACTTTGGAGGAACCTCAAACGCAACAGAGATTAGGAGTCTTTGCCTACAAGAACGTGTTCTTGTAGACGGTTAATCAAGAGAGGGTAGCGAATCCACGGAAAGGTATCAACTGGTTCACGCATGTTGGAATCGCGTGGCAATCCGGGGAAATTCGATCTGATAACCAAACATTGTGGAGAGACTCGTCTCGGCAAAGAACTTGCCGTGATATCCGACGGTCTCCAACCGTCCCAATAGGCGAGACTAGTCCCATAGAAAAGCTTCAGTTTTTCCTCTTCATCCTTGAGTTCTCGCATAGGACACTCGAACCCTTGAGCTCAGCCATGAGAGAAGAGGAGAAGGATGGTGCGACCGACATCGCTGGTCGTGAACAGGTCGTTCAATCTACCCCCTCCCAAACTGAGGATGATTCACCCCCAAAGCCCAACAAGCTGTAAGTTTACCGTTAAAATCGTTGATCCACGTTTTCCTCCCACTGCCAAGCTTTGCAATCAATCCACTTTTCTGCAGTATGTACGGCAGACATACTTGTATGCAAAAGACACGCATATGTCGGAAGTCACATAGACATATGCAGAGAACAGCACTAATATCTAATATCTGCGGTTCAAAATACTGACGATGAATCTGAAAATAGACGTCAGGCATTCATTGTTGCTGCAGGCTTCATGACAATGTTTATGACCTGCGCAATCATTTTCGCCTACGGGGTCTACCAAGCCATCTATGAGGAAATGGCCAAGGAACCCAACACACCTTTTACTGGCACCTCTTCTTCGGTCCTCAGTTTGATCGGTACTCTGTCCATAGCGATCATGTCTATGGGTGGACCATTCGTCATGACTTGGGCAAAACTATACGGCCCACAGCCGGTCATCATGTCTGGTGGTGTGGTCTTCGGTCTTGGATGTATTCTCGCCAGCTTGAGTCAATATGTATGGGAATTTGCCCTAACGCAAGGTTTACTTGTTGGCCTTGGGACCTGTATGGCCTACGTTCCTACCATGTCCGTTGTCCCAACGTGGTTTGATAAGCGTCGCGGTTTGGCAATGGGTATTGTCATTTCCGGCTCTGCCTGTGGAGGTATGATCTGGCCACCTGTGCTGCGTGCAATTACTTCGCACATCGGGTTTCGGAATGCGTTAAGGATTTCCGGCTGTCTGGTGATTTTCTTCGTGCCACTATCTGGCTGTACACTGGGCTGGGAACCTAGGTTCAAAGCCAAGGTCCGTAGCCAGACGACTGGGTTGTCAAAAGCTACTGGGTGGATCAAGGTGCCCTTGATTGATTGGGAAGTGGCTAAGACGAAGAAATTCGTTGCACAGGCGCTTGGGTGCTTCCTTCAGTCTGCTGGATACTCCACGCCTCTTTTCTTCTATGCGGCTTTCGCACAGTCTCTTGGATATAGCAGCAGCATGGCAGATAACTTCATTACGATTAGCAACGCTGCTAATTTCGTTTCTCGCATCGTGATCGGATATGCAGCTGACAAATTCGGTCGACTGAATGTGCTCTTTCTAACGACTATCATAAGCTCTGTGGTTGTGCTTGCATTTTGGCTTCCTGCAACCTTTGTTGATAATACCGTCTCCCATACTGCTGCAGAGGCCCTGTTCATTGTCTTTGCGATATTGTATGGCTCCTTCGGCAGCGCATATATTTCACTATTCCCTGCCAGCTTGATCGAGCTTTTCGGAGTCCAACACTTTACTTCAGTTAATGGGGCCCTGTATCTCATCCGAGGCATCGGCGCGCTTCTAGGAACACCATTAACCGGACTATTGCTGTCAAGTCAGTCAGCTCTATCCGATCCCTCGAATTATGAGAGAGCTACTATCACAGTAGCAGTTTTACTTTTTGCTGCAAGCATGGCAACCCTTTGGGTGAGAATCGAAGGCTCTTCAGGAAAGGCTTGGAAATGGAAACTTTAGAGCTAGCCACATAACAAAGATGAAACTACGTATCATTAGTAATTAAATTCGTTCCAACTAATTCGAGGTTGACAGTCAATCGCTTTTGGTGCGAGCTATCTAGCTGGCACGGTTTCAGACGAATCTGTTACTGGTAGATGTTCCACAAATAGTCAAGATATGAACGTTTGGCTAAAGGAAATGGCTTAGGGTGAAAAAGAACAGAATGGATTTGAACTGGGATCTCCCTGGCAACAGAAATCCGGTTGTCCAATCTAGAGACAGCCAACGGCAAATGTACAAGATGTCCAGCAATATTCAGAATTTACCAGATCATAAGGGGGATGTTCATGCGTCAGCAAGAAACTAAAGAACATGTAAAGAACAGGATTCATATCCAGAAAAACTATAGCACAGGGCAAGAATGGCAAAAGAGGTATCGAAGAATCGACGATGAAATGAAGAGATGTCATAATACAGGGGATTTGGGTAATATAGGGCGTAAATCAGTTAATAGCAAGAGGGACAAGAAAGGGAAATAGGGGTATGAAACAAGGGCGGGGGAAATTTCAATCAAGTGTACATCCGTAATTGGTAGCGACAGGGCGCAATAAATGCGCTTTTGAAGGGGTGCGGGTTTCAAGGGGCGAAATGCTCTAGAAGCAGTTGAGGGTACTCTTCTTCTTTTTCTTGTTGAGAGCATTCATCCGCTCTTCGAGCTGGGCACGCGCAGCCTCAGCTTCACGGCGGGCACTGCGCTCTTCTTCAACGGCCTGAAGGGAAAGGCGCGCGGAGTTGCGCTCCTTTCGGAGGGTGGACAGTTCATCTTCAAGACCCCAGGCCTTCTTCTTCCAACCCTCGCAATCAGTTTTAACCTTCGTGCTTTGAGCTTCAAGATCACCCAGGGCTTCTTCGAGTGTTGCAGTAAGTTGCTTTTCGGCATAGAGATGCTTCTCAATAGTCCGGATGCGAGTCTCCTGGTCCTCAACGATCTGGGCATTTACCAACTCTCTGCTAGCATGGCGCGAGCCTGGGGGAGAAACACTGCTGGTGCCATTGCTTTGCGAAGCAATAGAGGGGAGTGGGGGGAGAGGAATAGCTGGAGGTGGGGAGGGTAGGGATGCAGCAGATGAGCTCTTTCGAAGGTTGGATGTAAGAGAGCTGCTTCGGTCGTGGGTACCTTCCTGGGATCCACTGTTCTTGATCTGAAGCTCCAGCTGCTCGATCCGCACTTGGTAGGTCTCGATTTCCTTTTCAAGAACAACAACTCGAGCCTTGGCATCCTCCAAGGCCTGGTCACGTTCTTGTTGAATAACCGAGAGACGGTTGTGGTGTTGGTCAAAGCTGTTGGTGATTTGCTCTTCAAGCTCCTCCACCAGACGAACGCTCTTCTCTTTCTCAGCAGTGATCTCATCAACCAGTGCCTCCTTCTTCTTGACTTGCTCATCTTTTTGACGAAGAGTGTCCTCCAGTGTAGCAACCAAGAGAGCCAGCTCATTAACCTTGGCATCCTGGGCGGAACTCTTCTTTGTCAGCTCCTCGACGTTGGCACTGTCAATTTGCTTGCGAAGATCCTCATTAGTGTCCATAAGCTCGGCATACTTGTCAGAGAAATGCTGTTTCTGAGCCAGAACATCTTGGATCTGGTCGGCCATGTTCTCAGCCGTAACATCCGAGCTGAGTAGAGTTGAGACAGACCCAATGAGTTTGACCAATTGATCACGGGATTCGGCAATATCCTTTTGCAAAGCTGCCATTGACTTATCATGCTCGGCATCCTTCTCGGCAATGCGAGACTCGTGCTCAGCGAGGACCGCAGCCTTGGTTCGCTCCTCCAACTCGGCCAGCTCCTTCTTGTGAGAGTCTTGCAAAGATTCCAAGTCAGACTTATGGGTTTCAATCACCGACTTATGAACGGAGATATGCTCTTCAAGCTCCGCAACTCGGGCCTCGTGGGAGTCGGTCGAGCTGCCGTCTCTTTCCTGGGCGGTGGCAAGCTGTTTCTGGGCATCAGCGTGTGACTGCTCCAATCCAGCAATGGTGGCGAGCTGTGCGGTAATGGTAGATTTGTGCTGATCGATATCATTCTTCAGACCTTCCACAAGCTCCTGCTGCTTAGATCGCTCAGTTTCTAGAGCCTGTGCAGCGGCCTCTTTGTCAGAAGAGCCATCGGCGGCAGCACGCTCAGAACGCATTGTTTCTACAGAAGCAAGCGCAGTTTCAAGCTCGGCCAGTGTCGTCGACAGCTGTTTCTCAGATGACTGCAGAGATGTAAGGGCATTTTGGTGCTTGCCCTTCCATTCGGTAAGTTCACCTTCCAAAGCGTCAATTCTTTTATCTTGCTCTTCGGCCCCGGCATCCATGGCCTTAGTAGCAGATTCCTGGCTTTTCAGAAGACCATTCAGTGTTTCCATCTCGAACAGTAGCTGCTTCTCGCGAGCTTCATGGGCTTGTTTGAGCTCGTTGATCTGGTTCTCTTGAGCAACGATTTGGTCACGTAACTGGCCGACCATGCCCATATCCACCGAAGAGCCACCTTGCAAACTTGAACGCTCCCGAGTTAAGCCAGAGATGATAGTGGACTTCATTTCCATCTCCTTCTTTACACTCTGATTCTCGGCTTCCAGTGACTGCAATCGCTCCATGCGAGTGGCCAGCTCGTGCATAGTCGCATCCAGGTGAACCTCGAAGTTTTGTAAAGTTTCAGGTTTGTTGGAGAACTCTTCACTGGCAATAGTCCGCAACGAGGTGAGAGAACGGTGAGCACGGTCAACGCCAGAAAGAAGATTTTGGCTCGTCATGCGGCGAATCATCTTGAATCCAGGAGTGGTAGGGGAGCTTGTCTTAGCACGCTGGGCCTCGGCCTCGGCCTTGAGCTTTTCGACAAGTGAGAGAATTTCTTCGTGCTCAGTCTGGAGCTCAGCATACTTTTGAGTCATCAGGTCGGTGCCTTCTTGGTGCTCAGCAATCGCCTTACGCATTCTATCGATATCCTCGGCGTCAGATGGGGCGATAGTGGAGGGTGCCAGTGGAGTAACTGGAGTCTCTGGGTTCTCAAGCTTAGAATCATCAGATGATTCGCGCAACGCAGCCGACCCCTCGGCCGAGGACAATTCCGATGAGAGCGATTGCGAGAATGAATGTTGTGCTCCAGATTTCGAGGTCGGAGCATTTCCATCCTCTAAAAAAGATACTGGGCGGGAAGCTTCGTTTTGAACAGTCGGGGCCGGATGGCGTGTTTCATCGAGCTTGTCCTGGCGAAGCGCATCCAATGCCTTCATGGCTTGCTCGTACTTCGATTCAAGCAGCTCATAGTCGCCGAGAGCAGTCTCGTGGGTAATACGCAAGTCAAACAGCTCCTGAGTAACAGTCTCAAGCTTGTCGGCGACAAACTGGGATTGAGCAGGGCTTGTGACTGGCTCCTCACGGAGAGCTTCCGACCGACGAGCCTCCAACTTGCTAGTGACATTTTCCAAGACTCTTAGGTCATCACTCGTCTCGCTAGTAGGATGTTCAGCTTCGACCACTGACTCTTCGTCAACCTCAATGATTGGTTCAGCCAGATCCTCGTCAGATTCAGGAATCGCCGTCTCCGCGGCCTCGTTAAGAACATCTAAAGATGGAGTGTGTCGATGAAACTGGGTCTTGGCCGGAGCAGGAGCATAAGTTGAATTGATGCCATTGGGACCCTCGGGCTGTTCACTGGTGTAGTGATGGCGAGAATCCAGGTCCTGAAGTAGATGATCCAATTGCCCAAGTCCCCTCTGGCGCTGTATGACATGCTCGAGACGAATGACTTCTCGCTGCATCAACTCCATGTCTTGGTCAGACTCGGCAAGACGGTCCTCCAAAGTCGAGATATATTCTTCACAGCTGGTTTCATTCTCACGTGCGCGACTGATCTCTTTGCGTAGCTCATCTACAATGGCTGCGTGCTTCTCCTCCCCGGTGGAGGCACCATCAAGCTTGGACTCCAGTTCGTGGAGGTAAGTCTCAGTGCTGGCTTCTCGGTCTAGGAATTTCTGAATGCGGGATTGTAGCTGTGCATTGACGGTCTCAACATAGGTGCATTTAGTCTCTCGCTCGAGCAGTGTGCTCTCCGTGGTCGCCAGAGAGGAGCGGGTGTCAGACAAGGAGGACTCGAGAGCTTGAATGGTCTTCTCATATTCAAGAACAACCTGTTCGACAGACTCAGCGAAGGAACGCGATCGCTGCATCCGTTCGATGGAGCTCTTTCCAACATCTGAAGAAACATCATCAGCATCGGCATTAGCGGCCTCGTTGTCGTTGGCCAGGTGAGAAATTAGATTAGTATGGCGCTGGCTAAGAGCATTGTAGCTCTCTTGGGCATCCAGAAGTTGGTTTTGCAGCTGAATCTCTCGTTCATTCTTACGTTCGCTGCGCTCTGCTGATGTTGGATCGCGGCGTTCTGACCCCTCTGAGTTGCGGATTTGCTGTCGGAGGAATGCAACCTCGGCCTTTAAGCGTTCAATCAACGCCTGCTTATCGCCTTCCTCGGCAACCTGTTGGATCCGTGGCTTGCTCTGAATGGCACGAGCACGTTGGGCATATTGAACGGTGTTGAGTGTTTCGCTCAGATGGAACTCGGCGGGGGTGACACATGCAATCATATAGGTGTAAGCATTTCCACCCAGTGAGTCCTGGAGAAGACGAGTGAGTTTCGAGTCCCGGTAAGAAACGTGCGAGCCGGACTGGCGAGAAGAGAGCTGTGAAATAACTTTTCCAAGAGCTGCGAGACCGGCGTTGATCGAGATACCTTCCTTCGCACGCTCGCCGGAGGCACCAGTGTTCTTGAGACGCTCACTGCCAGCAAGATCGACGAAATGAAGCTTGCTGTCAACAGTGATAGAATCGCCGCTTGAGAAAGAATCAACAGGCATAGACATACGCTTTTCCTTTGGAGAAGCGGTCGTTTGGTTGCCCTGAGATTTCCGCTGCACGAGATTCAAACTAAACACAGCGTGTGAGCGGGAGGATTTGGCGTTGATAGCGGTGGAATCAGTTTGGCGAATGGTAGAGCCGAAGTTAAGAGCACCAATCAGGTCATCAAAGGAGTTGATGTTGACTTGGTGGAGACCAGTGAGAATAATACGTCCTTTAGCATCTTCGCGAATGGTAACGTTACTGCGATCGCTGGTCGGCGTAGAATCGGGTAGAAGGAGATCACGGAGATGTTCGTTATAGATCTGCATGTCCAATATATTAGAGAATCCCGGATGGTGGTAGCTTTCAAGTGCATCCATACCTCGACATAAGTTGCCTTGAGCTGCCAATTCTTCTCCAGATTCAGCTTTCCAAAGCTGGAGGCGGAACTCATCGAGTATCGTTGAGGCGTCCGTAAGCCAGTTGAACTTGAGCCATTACGAGTATGCTTGGGAGGACCATCGAGTTTCTCGAACAAAGCCTGCGCGGCACGAGGAATAATACCTAAAGATTGCATATGGTTAGTACACCATTATTTTCGCATGTGCCATCACTCGGGTCGAACATACCCATTTTCTCCACTTCACTTTGCTCGTTAGGACCCGATGTACCCATAGTGTATGATTTTCCGGCGCCGGATTGACCATAGGCGAGAAGCGAAACATTGTATCCTTGAACGAATGAATTCACGCTATCATTCAAATATTCCCAAACACCATCTTGATCAACAGTTTCGGGGAATACGCGATCGAAAACGAACAACTTGCGACCCTGTGGTACATCCACGGCCAAACTGGTGGGAGCCGTAACATGAACCATGGAGCGCTGGAATCGCTGGGGAATCAACTCGTAGCCGGGGTCGGTTGGTTTAAGAGGTGGTCGAACACGGACGGCTATATGATGCATGTTAGCGATTTATATTTCACCATGCCATCCCTCTCTAATCTCATTCCAGCGGCATGTGGTGGGTGATGTTTGACGTTTGATAAGATGCGCGCGTATGCAACCCGATCCAGGTATAAAGAGCAAATGGGTCACATACCAACTTTGACGGCCGTCCTTCCATCTTCATCTGATGCCCGACTTCCACCTTGTCTGCTGCTCATGCTCATGCGACTGTTACTGCGCGGTGTGCGCATCACGGCGCTGATGGGCCGCGGGGCGGTCCCCGTAGGCGAGGCTGGCGGGGAGACCGTCATCACCCTTGTGGAAACCACGCTGAGTGGGGAGAAAGGGGGAGAGGACTGTTAAAAATTATCCGAGAGAAGGGTTCGCGATCATGAGGTGAGAGTCGGATCAAGGCGTGGTCTAAATTGTGGAGGCGGCGATTGTTAGTGATAACCCCTTAAAATTTTTGGGAGGGAGCAGATGGAGTGTAAAGTCAATTGTCGGGCAACAAATGGAGGAAATGGGCGGGCGCATTAGACAACAAACAGAGGCGAACGATGACATACCTGAATAGATCAGACAGTGTACCCCCCGACACAATAATCTTGAATAATAACTGACCCCTGGAGGAGAAGGGGGATAAAGGGTGTAAAAAGCGCAACGTCTGGAGAAGACCGTGCACGGGCTAATCTGCAGGCGGTTTAGCCCCGATTAAGATGAAGGAGGATTCGGTGTGTTGCTCTGTTTTTGGTGGAGACAAGGCAAGCGAGGCCTTGCAGATGCGGTCAGGGGCCGACAAAGTCTCGTGGTGTACGGAGTACGGAGTACGGAGTACTGTATTTCGTACTTTGGATATAGGGTAGTCTACTTTGTATGCAGATAGTAGATGAGGGTAATGAGAGTAGATGTAAAGGAAGATTGTATGAAAGAGAGAAATGATGAATGAAATGAAGATGAAAGATGTTGTTCCTCTTGTTTCTGTTGTTCTTCGTACCTGCCCCGTTTACACTTGGCCACACCCGCTCTTGCCTCGTTCAACCGTGGATTGCTTCTCTCTTTTCTTTCGTTCCTCTCCACTTCCCGTCGACTTTTACTTCTTCACCTGGAGTATCCAGCACTCAGCAATCCATTGTCCGGCACTCAGCTCAGCTCAGCTCAGCTCAGCTCAATTGAGTCTTTCAATCTTACCTGGACTCCGTATCTACCTCGGTCTAGCCTCAGGGGCTGTTCGTTTCAAATGCACCTTTAGGTTATCATCAGATGGGGCTGCCGGGATGAACCCCCCAATTTCCACCTCTCCTCGTTCAAGGGATTTTCGATCTTCTCATTTTAATTTGGTTCGGCTGGCCAGACGCGCAGCCATACGGTCTGTCGATCGCTACCTTCTGTCTTCCGCTGAATGGAGCCGCGAAGTCCAGGAGACGGGCCAGTCAGACCAATACGGCAATGTCTCCTGCTATTGGGATCCACACTCCAGTCCAAGCTTGACACGCAATGTGGATGGTCCAGCTAAGTAAGTAGAGTAATGGGTCAATTCGATGGAGACATTCTCTGTGAGTTCTGAGTCCTTAGAGAACGAGACCGTCGTAGCCCAGCTAGCCTTCAGAGGTCCATATGCACAATATACATGAGCATACTCCATACGGTCACTTTTTCTCTACAATGAAAGCACTCCATTTTAGTCGCTCCTGGTCCCTTGTCGATGCCGAGGCAACCCCTTCGCACTTCACATGGTCAATTCCCAAAATTGAGCGTATTTACGGACTACGGAGTGCCATTATCCATTTGGCCTGGGACTGCTCGTTGCTCTGCAAATTTCGCTCGACATGCTTCTCAGTCTAGGCCAAGAAAGCTCGTACCAGTTCGAGGCTGGCTGGCGCATGATCGACAGGTTCGTGATTAAAAACGGCTGTGCCAACGCCGCCCCCGCGGGCATCTTGAAACAACGATATATGGATCCCGGAGCTTAGGTCAAATCAAACCCTAACTGTATTCATGACCCTTCAACTTTCCATGGTCGTGGTCCAAATCTATCGAGCTCTTATTCGACATTCGTGTCAGCCCACGGCTGTGCCACGAGATGAAGGATCTAACGGCCTCTGTTCCTACTCCACTTTCCCATCAAGTAACTCTCATACCACATGGAACGACGCCGTGCCACCCCGTGCTTCAATTTTTGTTGGTATCAATGAATAAGCCTATGCAACATTCATTCTATTGAACTCTTCCGGGCGCTATTGATCGACACTATTTATACTTTGTAACCCATCATCAACTCTCGATAGTAATCCCTTGAGGGCCCGTACGGAGTACAGAGGACCCGCAAAGAGGCTTACCAGCCCTCACAGGATAGTCCCAGCGATCATGAATTAACGTCTCTTCCGTTTGCTGGCTCGTGCGAAACCTGACCGGCAAGCCCGGATCCTGGCCGGTCCGCAATGGCCAGCGGCCCGCTGACTTCAAGCTCGAGTAAAAAAGTTCGGCTTTGTCAACCTATCTGTCATGTTTCAGATGCCGAATATAATTAGTTTAGCTCCGAAATAGAAATCCCGATCGCGGCAGTCTGGTGTTGCGCCCTGACGCAGCCCAGTCATCTTCTGAGTAAGACCCACCACTGGATTGACACGCGGTTGGCATTTTGACGTACCATAGGATGGGAGCGGCAAACTATCCCAAATGAGTGAATTAACTGTTGACAGTCTCATGCCCCATGAGGCACAATAACTATCAAGCTAATACAACATGTAGGTCATCTCTGATGTATGTTCTACCTGACTTCTAATTAGAAGTTACTGCCTCAATCATGGTAGCTGATGGCCGTTGTGCCGAAAATACTAGTAACACTTGGTTATACTCGATTCTAGGTCAACCAAGGGCAATCTGCTACCTAGCAAGTATAATATTTTTTATCAGGACATTAATTAGGTCCGTGTCTTAATTTAATTTGGAATGGCTAATGGGCGAGCGGTTACTAAAAGTAGCACTAAAGTATTCGAGCCATACTGGACATTTTCGCAGATAGGATACTTGACATGCTCTGAGCTATATTAACCGCCCAAGTCATCACTCAAAACATTATACTTCGAGTGAAGAGTCTTGCGTGAACCTGCCATTGCCAAGCAAAGTTTGCTCGGTAAGCCTAGTCCTACTTTATGCCAGGAAACGTTCGTGCAGAAGTCCATGCCGGCCGTTAGGCAAAAATAGAAAAACAACCCCCTTCCTCAGGTCCTGTAAAGGGGTACAGATACCCAAAACCGCAAGAGCTGCTTTATTATACAGTGGATCTTCCGACTCAAGTTGGCTGGGTCAAGGTTGTATCAAGGTCGGGCTCCGAGGCAAGGGGCGCCCTTAGCTCTAGCGATGAAGCTGAGCTATCGGGATTACCGAACCGATCAATGTACATACCCCTTGTCGATAAACCTTAACTTTAAAGCTCGTCTATAATTACCTGCAAGGTATTTTCTATGATGCAAGTCTTTTAGTGAAGATGCTAAAGCAAGAATCGGAAACAATATCCATATTGTTATGGAACCTACCATCAGTGACTTGAGCACCCTTGGAATGGGACAGACAACAGATTAGCAAGTTGGTAAGAGATATCTTATGTTCTTGTGTATAAATACATTTATAGTTTCTTCTCGGGGGTCAATAATAATGTATTATTCCCAGCATATTCTAGTCTATATTTGCCCCCCACTTAGTGCACAGTTGATAGCATCCATTTGCCGTCTCGATATCGGGATCTCCTACTTGATAGACTCTCTGATAGCCAATTTTGAAGTTGTCACTACGGTTGGTGCTCATATTACATTTTCTTTTTTGTCTATGTTAAGAAGGCTCTTGGATGCCTTAGATCTAGTACTACTAGATCAGGTTCAACTTGAAAGGGCTTGAAGACGTTCTTCATAAGATGACTACTCTTAGTAAGAGTCATGGACTCTTTAAACGGAGTCTTCGGGGCGTTCGGTTGCGAAATCCTATTAGGATTTCATTGTCTAGTAGACAACTTGTCTACTATTCACATCGAATGTGAAGTGAAGTTCCTCCGCTTCCCTTCCCAGGTGGGGTGGTCTCAAATTGAAAAGTTTTCCACCCTGGAACCTTCCAAATGCTGAGTATATATATATATAATGGTCTATGAATTCAAAGTTGCTATTCCTAAGTAGAGAAATTGCTCCACCGAAATCCCAACAGGGCTCAAATAGAATACCCCTCATGCTCTGGTGTTGAAGTTCTTTCGGGAATGTGACTCCGAAAACGGGATGCCTTTCCGGGAACCGGGTCACCGAACGGATGCCCCAGATTCCGTGCGGTATTACGCGACTCCGAAAAAATAATGACAATAATAATCTGGGGAAGAGACTGGGGTAATTGACCAAGTGCGATATTAGTCAATGAAGTCTGAAGAAGCAATTTCAAGCGCAAACTTTTAAATATAAAGATTCCATTTGAATAGAGCCCAATTATGTTTCAAGGCATATCAAAAGATAAGCGCAGACTTCCAATATCCCCTTTTAGCTTCTCAATTCATGATAACGCCTCGCCTATCTGCTTCTGAAAAGGCATGCCTTTCCCCACCACAAGAGTAGATTCTTGCCAAATCACCCTTACTGCTGCCGACTTCATCTAAAGTGCCCCCCGTATTACTGGGCGAAACTTATCCCAATGATCCACCATTGCCTAAAACCTTGCCCTGACAGAAGTAAAGTGAAATCATCCAAATTTGATGATGACCGAAATGGAAGGAGAGTGTCAGTGTCCCCCGCAAGAAATGGGTCTGGGGACACATCAAGTTCCCCAGCATGTCCCGGGGGTTATTTGGCCTATATAATTTTTCCTTTCGTTGGCATTCACACTCAACAAATTCTCTTTTGGCATCAATACCACGGTGTTTTATGGCCCTTCATTTGAAATTTGTATTACTGCATCAGTTTCGATATTATCTGATTGAACATGAGAATGACCACCTCAACAAGACCGCAGATTGTGGACATCGAGCCAACCAATACCGACACAGATCAGGGATGGGCTAACACGGACGCCATCGAATCTGAAAAGAAGCTTGATCAGACACCACAACGCCAAGATGCGTTTGGTGACGAAGAACATGCGGAGGTCAAGTACAAAGTCTTAAAGTGGTGGTATGTCATTTCCGACTACTAGTTGGGAGCATTGAACTATTTTCAGGGGCTGACAGATCGTATGATCCAGGCAAGGTGGCTTGCTCATGGTATCCGAAACCATTTCACTAGGCATATTGTCTCTTCCAGCTGCCGTGGCAGGAATGGGCCTTGTCCCGGCCCTCATAGTGCTCATCGGTATGGGTCTTCTGGCCACTTATACTGGGTATCTCATTGGCAAGTTCAAATCGAGGCATCCTCATATTTCTAGCATGGCCGATGCAGGTGAGGTTTTGATGGGTCGCTTTGGATATGAGCTATTTGGAACGGCACAACTACTCTTCCTCATCTTTATCATGGCAAGTCACATCCTAACATTCACTGTGGCCCTTAACTCCATCACGAAGCATGCCACTTGTTCAATCGTTTTTGGCGTTGTTGGAATGATACTGTCTTGTATCTTGTCCTTACCGCGAACACTAGAAAAGGTTTCGTGGCTATCACTTGTCTGTATGTATTCTCCTTCTTCTCAATTTTCCAGGAGATCTGTCTGACCTTTTTATCTGTTTAGCTTTTGTTAGCATTTTTTCAGCCGTTATGATTTGCATGATTGCGGTGGGCATCCAAAATCCCGAGGCCATCGTCCATCCCACAGTAGAGACAAATCTTGTCACTGGATTTACATCTGCTGCGAACATCGCTTTCTCTTATGGTGAATAGAGCTCCAGTCATCGAAGGGGAATCCCCTTTTCAGTCTGAATACTCCTAACAATCTACAGTCAGCCATAATACCTTTTTCACGTTCATTGCAGAGTTGAAAGATCCCAAGGACTTTCCCAAGGCTCTTGCACTCCTCCAAATCGTCGATATGACACTTTATATTGTCGCAGCGGTTGTAATATACCGATATGCGGGCGCCGATGTTACTTCCCCAGCATTGGGTTCAGCTGGCCCGTTAGTGGCGCGGATAGCATATGGTGTAGCCCTTCCTACAGTAAGTCTTGTCTCCCAAGCCGATTTGATATTCCTATGTGCTCATATTAAAAAAACCCAGATTGTTATCGCAGGTGTTATCAACAGCCATGTGGCAGCTAAGTCTATCTACATCCGTATTTTTGCAGGTACAGACCGTATGCATAAGCGAGACTTTGCTGCAGTTGGATCTTGGGTTGGAATCGCGGCGGCGCTTTGGCTGCTCGCGTGGATCATTGCGGAAGCGATCCCCGTCTTCAATAACCTACTAAGCTTGATTGTAAAATTTCATTCTCTTATCCGTCTTTTCCATGGAAGCACTACTAACGTTTCATTCAGACCTCGCTTTTCGGTAGTTGGTTTACTTTCGGTTTTACAGGTATTTTTGGTCTGCACATGGATAAGGGCTCGTGGTTTGCTTCTCCTAAAAAGACCATACATACACTACTTAATGTGTTTTCCATTTCTGTTGGAATTATTCTGGTAAGTTATTTTGCAATTATTCTTTCCAATGGCTTACTAAAGGTTGCTTTCAGTGTTTCCTTGGTTTATACAGTTCTGGCAAAGCCATCCACGATAATCCGGGTAGTGCCAGTTTTTCTTGTGCGGACAATTCATGATGTACATTATCAGTGAGGGATCGAATACTTTGAGCTATAAACAAAACCATTTGCTAGCTTTTCAGAATTTTGTGTACTTTCAATATTCATACTACGAGTTTTGATAGCATCATTTTAAAGTGCCTTAGTAAAAAGGCACTTGGGTCTTTTAGTCTGTACATCTGCAAATACCATACCTATGAGTCAACTCCTAGCCATATGCGTTTTTGTTTTATTTCTCGGGATAAAGCCATAATATCGATAAGCTGGGATATCTTTTCTTCGTCTTTATCATAGCAGGCGTGCACCTGCTATTTGACAACCCAACGCCTCCATAGGTGGAGCCTTAATGTCCACTAGTAGGTGCATTACTTCTCAGCACCCCTCTTCGTTTGGCGTAGACTGAGAAGTACGTAGGCTTTCCCCGCGTGAATGAATAATATGCAAGACTGAGATATTTGTCTGTTTCTGTCTTTGGCTGCCTCGAAACTATTATCAGTTTGGGGTTTTGTTTGGCTATAAAAGCTTGGCATTACTAGTCTCGAGTTCTGTCGTATTTCTCCTGTGCGATGTAAGTCATGTCATCGGAGTATCTTCGTTGAAACTGAACTTGGTATTTGGGTGTAAATCAAAAATAGGCTATCAATTTTGTACAAAAGTCTTAAGCATCCAAGACAGGCAACTATTTGACATGAATTCAAGCAAGTTCCCCGCAGGGTTGACCGCAAGCCCTCCTTTTCCAATCCACAGGGTTACCAGGCGTCTTTCCAGGAAGGCATGGCGAGTCTTGCCTTGTAGTCCTTTCGTAAAATATATTGGATCCCAAATTAGAAGTATTTTAGGACTTTATTATAATTCCGCGCTTATTTCTGGCCCTTGCAAGCGGCGTTCTCAGCAGCGCACTGAGCCTCGTTGGGGTCACCGCTGCTGCGGCAGGTGTCGAAGGCGTCGGCGCAGCAGGAAGCGTGCTCGGCAGCACACTGGGCCTCGTTGGGGTCACCGCTGCTGCGGCAGGCGTCGAACTTGTTCTGGCACTGGGTGTTGGTGGTGGCCAGAGCAAGGGCAGCGAAGGCCATTGTGAGGAGAGCGGTGATGCGGACCATTTTGATTGAGTTATGGAAGTGTTTGGAGGAATTGAGGATTTGAATAGATTGAGGATTGTTTGATGCTCTCTATTCACCAGGATATAGTGCCCTATTTATACCTTCAGATATCGGGCATTTCGGATGGAAAAGGACCTCCCAGACTTCCCAGCGGTCAGTTGAATTCACCTCAACCGTACTATGCATAGGTATGGACCACCAGACTGTGGGGAGGATCGTCCGAAACAGTGTCTTTCCAGAACAAGGCAGTCTGGCGGTGGACGGAAAACTGACTAGTTTGAGGAGATCGTCTGAAACACTATCCATTGGAGGAATTGGCTTGGGCGAAAACAAGCTGAGCATTTAGAGATTTGGCCATGTGGGTCTAAGGTGGACTTTGATGTCTTGAATACAAGATCTGTTGGGAGAATGACAAAGGAACAAAGGAACACCATCTACATTCAAGCATAGTGTGGTTTTATTGCAGAGAAGAAGAATTAGGGTGAATAAAGGTTCCAATCAAAGTGGTAGATGCAGTCAATTCTTGGGCATGTGAAAATGATTGAGAACTAAAGGTGGACGGAGTAAACAATCGGTTGTCCGGATCCGACTTTCTTATCCACAGTATTAATGATCAGCGCCCCTTTTTAGGCGAAGCATTCGGACGATACCATTATGGTTGAAAATGTGGAGACTTTTAAACCGTCGAGAAAACTTTTGGGGATCTTGTGCAGTAGAAAGCTATCTGTCGATATCGTTGCCTAGTACGGAGTAGGCTAAAGTGAAATGGGAGCAGCCGCTTGCTCTCACAAACATAATCAAATATAGGATTGAAAATGGGCGTTTCCAGGCCGCGAGATGTCGAATTTTCCTAATACCCGAATTTTACTACATAAAGGGGAAAGGTAATCTCAAATGAGACCATGAAAAGCAACCCATGGGGTATTGTTGAAGGAAAGACTTCTAGTAGCTTCAGTCGGCCCGAGGATCAGCTTTGCGAATGCATCAAGTCATTTATTCAGTGTAACGTTGGCTATTTACTAATTTTGGATCTATCTTTACTGCGGAGTATGGAGTAAGTAGATCCATCTACTTACTCCATACTCCGTATTCCGTATTTCATCGTAAACAAGTAGTCGGTAAAAGCCGAGTATTTGGTAGAGTTCAGATAGGAAAGGGGCACGTAATATTTCCCACTATGTAGCACCCCCTCAAATCTTCCTTCTGACAAGGCCCTTGAAGAAGTCGAAGCTGTTGCTGTCGCTTTGCAACTGCCAAACTCGTCCTGTAGGTCGGTCATTCCACCCCAATTCCTCTGCAAGCAGCAAACCATAGTCTCGGGTAATTCCCTGGATACGAGCACGGGCACCACCCTCCTCCTCGAGTGTGACTATCTGGTGCATGTGGAGCCAGTCATCATAATACATCTCCTCCATGCCGCGGTCAAAGCCCGTTCGAAGGAAACGCGTGTAAAGGTCTTCAAAGGTAGTAAGGATCCGCGCAAGCAACCTTTCAAGTGTGATAGGGCATGCAGCAGCAGCCCCGGGCGAAGCGTATCGGGCGGCTAGTGCTGTAAGCGCAGTTGTTGGGGATGCATTTGTTGCGTTGATACCAATCCCAACAACGGATATGTATTCATTTGACATGAAGTGGGAATTCACAAGAATGCCGCAGATTTTGGTGTACCGTTTCTGTTCGGGGTCTTCCGGGTCAAGAGCATCTGCGCAAGTAATCTTCATATTAGAGTGAAATAAAGAACACACTTGGCATATTTCAGAGCTTACAGATGTCATTTGGCCATTTCATTTTCACAGGCAGGCTTCCGTATCCCTTGGCATAACTCTTGATACCTTTAACCACAGCCATGGCTGACAGATACTGTATAAAAACCACCGGGGCAGATTGCATCTTTTCGACAGGATGCTTCACGACTGTCGAGAAGAGTAGTGAACCAGCTGGTGAAATCCAAACGTGAGATCCCCGTCCGCGCCCAGCCACTTGGACTGTCGCAGTTGCAGTGAACCCTTGTGGAAGAAGACGGAGAAGCTTTGTGTTTCTGAAAATCGTTAAAACCCATCGAGGACAAATTGCAATTTGACAACTCACTTTTCGAGTATCGTATTGGTACTTGTGACAACCTCACCATACATGAGATTTGATCCGAATTCCGAGGCGCTTTCACGGGATTCGGATTGATATTGACGAAGGTTGGAAAAGAATGCATGGTGGTTGAAGTAGGGAGTATGTTTTGAAGATGGAAGCTCATCGTGAAACACGAGTCGCTTGGTGATGGCCTGATAATCAACAATCCCGTCATCGCCGGTAGGGAGCGCTTCCTCCAATTCGCTCAGTCTCCACGCACCGGGACGCTCGATCCGGAAAGTATCGTTCTCATCCTTCAGGTACTCATTTTCATTTTCATTCGTTAAAGATGGTGCAAGCAATGACAATATTTCCAACGGCACCTCGGCGTCCAGACCAGAAACATGTAAAGATGAGAGAGAAGGCACCGCTGTATCTTGTGCAACCTGTAGTCCAAGCTTGAGCAAGCAAGATTTCAAAAATTCAGTACGTTGTTTATCATCGGCCGCGATAGCATCCACAACATCTTTGTAGCCAGGCCCGCCTTCTTTCGGGTTGAGATTGACTGCGGCAAATCTATTATATCAGGTCAGTACATGATATTCTTTTGGGTGAATAACTATGCAGCATACTCCGGGTGAGGTCCTGTCAAGATAGCTGCGCCATCACCAACTTTGCAATAAACAACAGCAGCTGCACCCTCTCCAGGATCAACGTTGAGTTTCTCGGAGTAATTGGCAAGCACTTCTACCCCTTGGTCCTTGAACTTTGGCGCGTCCACAAAGACTCCGCCGCCATTATAGTATGACCTAAAATGAGAGGGGACAGTACCAGCACCAAATGCCTCCTTCGAAACGTCCAATCCTGCAGCTCTTGCGCCAGCTTCGCTATGGTAGACAAAGCCCGGGAATGCCCCGCCGCGACAAGTGCCAGGGAAGAATGCCAATTCACGCTCACCAATAACTTCCATTGTCTTGTCACCGACCTCAAATTCGCATCTCTTGCAACCATAGTAGCCTCCCGCACATAAGCCTAAGTAGCGTCCACCGCGGCGAACGAATTGTATGATGCGCCGGTTCCCCGCACCATTGAGTGTGCGGCCGTAGCCTAGGTCTGCACCACCGGGGATCACTAAGAGAGCGCAGGTTGCTGTCCATGGTTCTTTAAGAAGCATGTCGCCTGTGACTGGAGTGACAGCATAGTGAGAGGCGAGTAAGCGGCGTAGAGTGTAGACACAGTGACGAACTGAGTCAACGGTCGTTCCAGTTCCTATTGTACCGCTATCGGTGAGCAAATGGCTGAGTTGATGGGCTGAGTGATTGAGCGCACCGGAATAGACTAAGACATTGAGTCTTTTACCGGTCAGATTGGCATCATTGCCTGTTGGCGCGGCCATTGTTGACTGCGATGGTTGTTGGGAAATTCCAAGTGCGCGCGTGGACGATAAGATAGAGCGATCTCCGACGGCAACCGCGGTGCCTCCCGCAGTAAGGAACACTTACTACTCCTACTTACTACTCCTACACCCCGATCATTCAAGTTACAACCATGTCGAACAACGCAGAGCAACCTCATACCGAGCCAGAAGATGACGATGAGCCTGATGAGTGGTAATTTATCTCCCATCGGCCCACCTTATGGTGGAATATACGGCTGACCTTTAACCACGACAGGGACAAGCGCATATTCAGTACTGGCTGCCACGGTGAGTCAATTGGATTGTACAGCTTCGATCTATGAGCAAGTATTAATTGATACCGTAATAAATAGCCGAGCAAGACAAGATGAATGACTGCTACTTTGCCAAGAAGGATTGGCGTGAGTGCAAAGAAGAGGTGAGCCGAATCGTGTCATTCTGCTCTACCATCCATACATGATAGCAACCCCCTTCTACCCCGGATTTTCATATTATACCGAACTGCTATGGCCCCTTCACTGAAATTCCTTCTCCGCTCTTGACTATAACTTGACCTCTTTGATTAATATCGATTGCAGATGGAAGCGTTCCGCGAATGCTGGAAACAAAAAGGCAATGACCAGCGAACTCAGACCAAGGACGCATGATATGCAGCGAACAGCGCCCGAGTCTTCCCATATATGATCCTATATCTTCTTCTAGCGAAGACAATGTACAATACAATCTCATCTCTCATAAATTTCCCATCTATTTTAGTGGCAGTTGGCAATATCAGTCATATCACGTGATCGCTCTGTTACTACCCGGACAGCTAGCTGTGCCCGCCAACCTTAAGGAACTCCCTATTCCCCCTCAATCCATCATGTCAGCTCTGCGACTCCGTCCCTGGCGGGCATTGGAGCCTCTCCAGCAAATTACTTCTCCCTATCATATATCGCGGACGAGCATAGCCTCGCGTGCAATCAGCTCCAGCGCACCGCGAGTCCAGAACAACACTAGCAACACCACTACAACACCTCGACCCTCCGCAACCTCAAGCTCTCAAACCTCCTCCCCATCGATTTCTCAAGCATCCCGCGTCTCTGCGCCCACGCCCAACAGACCCACAACGGACAATATCTCGAAAAGTGGGCTATCTGACAAGCCGCTTGAGCTCGAATCCGCGCCGGAGGAGAAGATCGACTGGACCCGCTCCTTCCACGGACTTTCAGCCGAACCGTTCCCTAAAGAGGCGGCGAATATATTACTTGCTGAGACAGATCCCGAAGAAGTTGAGATCAAACCCGATGGAATCCTCTATCTTCCAGAAATCAAGTACCGACGCATCTTGAACCGAGCCTTTGGACCTGGCGGTTGGGGTCTTGTACCACGAAGCGAGAGTATCGTTACTCCGAGAGCAGTCACAAGAGAATACGCTCTTGTCTGTAATGGACGGTAAGTCGACTATTGCACAATCAGCCAAGAGTCCATTAGATTAGACCATTCAAACCCGTCTCATATTGATTCCTTTTTAGCCTCGTCTCGGTTGCTCGTGGTGAGCAAGACTATTTCTCGCCTGATGGAATCCCCACCGCCACAGAGGGATGTCGATCTAATGCTCTCGTACGATGCTGCAAGGATCTTGGTATCGCTAGCGAACTCTGGGATCCGCGATGGATCCGCAAATTCAAGGCCCAGCACACCCGAGAAGTTTTTGTCGAACATATTGTAAACAAGAAGAAGTCCAAGATTTGGGTTCGGAAGGGTGATCCCGTCTCATACCCATGGAAAGAGTCTGGCAGCAAATAAAGACATACGAGCTGGTCTAATCCTTCGCTGGTTTTATGGAGATGGTTCTCTTTTGTATTATATTGTGATTTTATGAGTGAATTAACTGGTGGTATCTCTACTTTGATCTGTCATTTAAGCAGTATACGTCAGCAACCTTTGATTCCTAGTCCGAGATGCGGGGCCAATCGTGCTATTAAGAACTGAAGACAGCTACATTTGTGATCAATTATTCCCTTTTTTTCATTTGCAGGGTAAGAATACAATAGAATGAGGTAAGAATGAATAATAGACAGCCCTAATAAGGGCCTGAATTTAGATCTGTCATGATCTAGCAGCGCATGGCTCATATCATACAATAAACAGGGGAAATTTTGGCATAAAGAAATGAGAGAAAGGAAACGAATTCTGAAATAGGAAGGCAAGTAGTGAAAGTAGGCAGTGAAAACTCCGGTGAATGAATATCTCAAGCCTCATGTTCGCCATGAGCCTTATCCTGCTTACCACGTCTCATTCTGGAAATGAGCGAGGGACGGCGGCCTTCGGGATCAGTCTCGTTATGGCCATGCTGAGATGGGGAGTAGACGGATGGTGGCGACACAGGGTCGTAACGATCCATCTCGTAGTGCTGGCTAGGAGGTCTCTCCTGCGTACGCTGCTCCGAGCTCACGCCACGAATAGAGACAGGGTCGAAGGGGTTTTCTTGGCTTTGGTAGTAGGTTGAAGTATAACCTGCTTCAGGGGAACCGATGATGGAGCTTCGGTTCTGTTGGGAGGCAGGCTCGTAGCGAGTGCTGCCACGAGAACCTGGGGGCGCGGGGGCTCCAAGAATAGGTACCTCGCTCGTTGAAGGAGTCATACCAGCCCGGACGGGAGAAAGAGGACGGGGAATATCAGCGTCCTCTCCATTGTATGAGACATGAGCACCAGCCTTACGGTGGCCGGTAGAAAGACCGCGTTGCACGGTGGGGCCGGTCATACCGTCCTTCACACTCAGGGACTGGCTTTGGCTGGAAGCATTAGTCGTTGTGCGGTACAAGCCCGCGTTGCTGCCATTATCGCGCGCGATGTCGGCGGCTGGAGAACGCAGGTTAAGGCGATCGGCAATGGCCGCTTCGCTGGCTTGAGATCCACGCTTGGTGATAGTGCCAGAAGAGCGCTTCTGATCAAAACCAGAAGTCTGAGCCGTGTTAGGAGAGAGTGTGTCACTGGCGGCGACGCCAGCAGCGGGGGCCAGTCCTCCTTCGGACTTGCGGTTACCAGTGTTAGAGGCAGCGTCGGCGTCATCGTCCTTGTCCTCACCATCCTCCTTAGACTCTTCCTCGGCAGCAACACCGGGAGCGCGGACAGGAATCTTGCGAACAGCGAGAACCAAGGCACACATGAACTTGGAGCGACGGGCAGCACGGACAGTTTCGTTGGACCAGTTAGACTTGTGACGAATATCAACCCGCAGCTCAAGCTTGTCCATGTCACCGACACCAACAACCTCAATATCGATATCAGGCTGGAAATCACGGCAGTTGTCCTTATCGCGGACGAAGGCTTCCATCTCCTCGCGAAGGAACTGAACATCGGCAAAGGAGGTATCGAATGCGACAGGCACAGTAAGCTGTTCATGCATAGCATTTGCACGGGTGAAATTGTCCACCCAAAGACTGTTGAGGATGTTGTTTGGCACTTGAGTGATGCGGTGATCGGTCACGTTGCGCAAGACACTGAAAAGCAGGGAAATACGCTCAACAACGAAGGGCTTGTCGCTAACTTCAATACGGTCTCCAATATCGAAAGGATGCTTGACGAACAAGAAGATGCAGGATCCGAGAACCTCTTGCGCGGTAGTCGCGAAAACGAAACTCAGGGAAAGCAGTGAAGTGGCACCAGCAGCGATGACAGTTCCAAAGCCAGTAGTGACGAAGGAAATGAAAACCAAAACACCGACGACCGAAGCAACCGACAGGAGCAGATTGTCAAGGACACGAATGGCCTGGTCGACATCGTGCATGCTGTGGTTCAAAGACTTGCGCATGCGGCCAAATTCGGTGATGCACAGAATCATCTCGTCCAAGCTAATGTCGCCATTTCCATCCTTATCCAGAGCGTTGAAGCATTCCTCGGCCTCAGCCTCGTGCTCATTTCCAAGAACTTCGACGATATCTTCGATGTACAACGCATCACGGCCTTCAACAACAAAGGACATCCAGATGCGGCGAGCCAGGGCCGCAGCACAACGCTTACGCTCAAGGGCCTGGACAACAATTGAGTGCGTCGCAGTTGGGTTAAACACCTTTTTGCCGGTGAGCTCAGAGGCGACATTTCCAAAGGCTGTGGTCACCTTATCACCAATGCGGCCGACGTTGTGTCCGACTTGGCGACCGACCTCGCGAACCATACGCAGAGGCATCATTGAGCTCCGCTTCTTCTCATCCTTTGTGTTTTGGGCGAGGAGGGAGTCAAAGATTAAATCATCCTCATCCCGGAACTCGGGGCAATAGACAGGGAACATGTTGCGAGAGGCCTCGAACAAAAGACCGACGAGGTAAATGTTGTGCTTGGATTGTTTGATCTTGGCATCGAATTGCTTCCGGTGGTAACTGATCGAGATGAGCTGAACAAGAGCCTTCTCGGCCAGGTAGATCAAACTGCAGACGAGCAACGCGAATAGAATGTTCTTGACACTCTTCTCCCAGGATGAAACATCGCTGCTGTTGTCGGCACCATAACGCATAATCTGATCAAATTATAATGTTAACTGTAAGTCCAGGGTCTAGTTAATATGGAGAAAAAGAGAGATGGAACGTACCGGTAGGAATGTCACCAAGGAGATCACACACCAAATCACAATGGTAATGGGCGTTTCGAGAGCACGCAGAATAAGAGCATATTTGCGTGTTCCAGAACTAACAAATCCACAAAGAGTTTGAAAGACATATGGAATAAACTTGGCAAAGATCTTGCATCCCCACAAGCTCACCCAGACCACCTCAACCCAAGTAAAGAACCAGTAGAGATGAACGCCGCCGATGTAGGCGTCCTGCGCCACAGTTGCGCCGACGATAATAGGAATTGCAATGAGAACACCAATGGGGAAAACGTAGATCATGTAACGAGTGACGATAGAGAAATTGTAGATGGCCTGGTAGATACGGCCCAAACGATTGACTTTGCCATCTTCCGGTGAGTCGGATGGCTTGTGAGATGCCTCATTGATATCCGAATCCACGCGACGGCGACGACCAGGACCGGTGCCGTTAGACAGACCACCTTTCTCGCCGTCGCCCGGCTGCTCAACAGCTTCGGGACTCGACCCCCATTTGTGAGTGCCGTTCTGACCTCTGGACGAAGCGTCCGTGAGGGGAATATCAATGGTCACGTCGTTGGGGTTCGTCATCCCGTCGTGTGGAAGGTCGGGGATTTGCTCAAACCTGTGTGTCGACAAGCGGTTCGCCGCGATGCCTAGCTTGTGCCTCATCTCGAAGGTCGAAAGAGGGGGGGCCAGGCCCTTTTATGGTCCTTGTAGATCGATGCTAAAGCTGGTTGGTTCGATTCGGGTGTGTTGGTGGAGCAGGTGAAAAAAAATTACAGCGAGTCGCGTACGGCCGATGACTTGTCGCTGGGTCCTTTTTCAGATCCCCCTCACGGCACACGCGCGGTCAGGTAAAGCACAAGCAGCAGGCAAGACACAATTGCTGCGCCGTTTGCTGCCGTCTCGCTTGGCTTTGATCCCCGGACCAGTTGTTCTGGTTGTTCGGGAGTCGATCATCCACACTGACAGAGGTAGTGTCGAGTGTGGAGAGGAACGATCGTCGACAATAACGGGTTCCTCAATTGTTGTGTCGAGGCCTTGCGGAGATTTTATTTCGATTTTTTTCCGAATTTTCGATAAAAATAAACCGATCAAATTGAAGAAGTGAAAGAATAAAGAGTGTAAACAGCAGGACCGCGGGCGTGTTTCACCATTGTTGGGGGGCAAAGGCGCAAAAATGTGAGACAGCCATTCTTCGCTGTGGCCCACTGACAGCCGCATTCCAGTCAGTAAGTCCTTTGCAGTCATAGAGTATGTATACTCCGTACATCCAATGGGATTCCTAGTTCAGTCTTTTCAATTGTAGTTGTAATTGTCTTCCTCTACCCCCACGTATAAACAGCTTACAGGGTCTTCGTAGCCTCGGTACTTCGCACTCACTCACCACATACTAAACTCCGTACCATTCCCCTGATCCATAAGGTCTCTCGTTTCTCATTTCTCGCCACCCCCCTAGTCTTCCTTTGGTGCAGCTTTCGCACACCATGGATGCAGGTCCACCCGACTCCACCGGGCGTTCAAGTGATACGCCAATGGCAAGCCGCGATCTGCCCGAACGTTCCAATCCCAGGGGTCCAAGCAGTTCGATCAGCCTTGTAATGTGTTGCACATAAGTACGTGGTTTGTGCTCTGTACCCCGTATAAATAACTTGTGTAAGCTGTATGAAACGAGTTCGACTTACTCTTGTTGATCATGTCAAATACTTTTGGTCGAGAAGTTAGAAGTTGTACGGAGTATTAGTATCACCCGATCGTCCTGCCCTTCTAGACCGCTTCCTGGCAGAGTCCTTGGTCACGTGTCCCTGCGGGAATACAGTAATTAGGGTAATTACAGGAAATCATACACTTAGTGACTAATGACGATAGTTAGGTAACTATCTAATATATACATGTGAACTACCCTAGTAGGGTCTCGTTGAAAACTATACAAGTTGTATACTATACAACTAATATACTATCTTCTTGTGAATAGTAGCAAGATGCTATATCATACTATGATTGTGAAAATGTTATGATTGTGCTATGGAAAGAGAGTATATGTACACCAGGCTAAAATGGATCATGGGAAATAGCAGCCAGTGCGACAGATCGGATAAGTTGTCCAACCTGTCGCAGTGTCCTGTGAGTAGTCATAGTAGGCCACTGGAGATTCCAAATGAATCTTTAGGTTTGTAAATAAACCAATTGACTCACTCTCAGGCTTATGAATCCAGACGCATTTGCTTCAATGTAGCAACCACTTGCGATGTAGTCCACCCCGCCTCCAATCCCTTGAGGACAATATCCTGCTCGCTCTCTGGGGCCATTCCATTTGGCGCAGGAGGACGCCGATCCAGATTCGTCGGAAACGGATACCCTTCTGCTACGGCCTGTATAAATGCCTTCACCTCACGCGTTGCAAGCGACGATTTCTCTGGGTCCAAATCGCCGTCTGCGACCTGCTTCCCTGCAGCTTGGTACCGCTGAACCAAAACATCCCAACAGCGATCAATCAAAGGAATAGCATCAACCATCTCCATAGGCTTGCCAAACGCACTACTGATTTGGAGCAAGTTTGCGACACGGCGGAACCCTCCATTCGTAGGATCCATCACATTCGCACCAGCTGCATGGAACAATGCCGGGTTAAAGAAGACCCCATCACCCAATGTAAGTGGCAGAGCAACATAATTCTCCTGGAAAAAAGCACGGAAGTCCGGCCTTCTCCAGGCCAAATACCCCGGTGCATAGGTTTGGCTGAAGGGCAAGAAGCGCGTCGGGCCACTTTCAACAGGCATATCAGTATGTGCAACGGCGCCCTGCAGCGTGAGGAATTGCGACGTCAACTGCGTCGGAGCTGGGTATCGCACGCAGGTATCCGCTTCTTGAAACCCGAGATGGTAGTCGCGGTGGCTCTCCTGCGCCGCGCCTCCTGGATGAACTGCATTGACTTGCGCCGTCACACGGTAGCCCGGGCCGAGCCACGCTGTACAGACGGCTGCTAGCCATGGGTTGGCATAGTACTCGACGAACGAGGCCGGGTCCTCGAGCCCGTGCTTGGAGAAGGCGTTCCAAATACGATCGTTTGTACCGCCTGCAGCAAAGTGGTCACCTTTAGATGTGTTGGATGCACGTTCTTTAGCGATAATGCGGTTGAAGGCGTCGTTTGTGGCTGACAGGACTTCTCCATATCGTGCAGGTGAGTACATATCCCGCAACACAAAAATCCCTGGCCCGGTGTGCAAGATGTGATGCCACTCATCCTGCAGATGGGAAATAGTCTCGGCTGTCATAGGCTGTTTCTCTATCGCGCCTAGGTCGTAGATTGGGACATTTTGCTCGACTGCGCAGGTGAGTGGATATGTGGATGCATCGATTTTTCGGGCACAAATCTGCTTGAAATCGTCTAACTGTAGCGATTCGGGTTGGTATAACCGAGGCGGAATCGATGTATGGCCATTCATGGTTGGCCTGTGCTGTGTATAAGGATGCTAAATAGAAGGATGTGGATCATTACTGCGGACAATTGCATACCCCAAGTCTTTTAAGTAATTGCGGGCGGAATTCAATCTCCATCGCTGTCCCCGCATTTTCCATTTTCACTCCACTTACGCAGTAGACCCGCATGGTGATGACCTCCACAACCAAGTAGGGATTTCAATCTGCTATATACTTCTCGGGTATCAAATTCCGGTTGGGGAGGAAGCCGAATTTTTCGGAGGTATGAATAGTCTAGGCAGAAATTTGGGGGGAAGATGAAATTAGATCTAATTGTTGGGTATCTCAGCGATCAAGCAGTAAAGTACAGTAGTCTACCACGAGTCACTGGAAAGCAAGGTGTACAACGGACGAATAACCCAAAGCAAAAATGTAATAAAAACCAAGGAAAAGCAAAGGAAAATGAATTCAAAAATAAACAGAACAAAACAAGCCAAGACAAATGGCATCAATTCAAAACCCCACGTTCCCTTCCCAAACGCCAACAAAACAAAATTCAGAGATATGAAGGGTAGAAAGCTTAAAAGTATTAACGAAAGCCATCCCTCCATGCATATAGCGAGAGAAGGTATAAAAATTTGCTCAAAGTGATCGCCGTGTGCTTCGTGCCTCATGCATCATAATGAAACCCCAGAACCGTGCTTGTCCAGAAGTGCAGATCTATGTTAGGAACCAGAGGTCTTTTTAAATGGCCTTACGTAAAGGGCCCAGAGAAAAAAAAAGGAAATTCGTCATGTCAAGGAGGGAATCTGTCGATTCCCCACCATCCCCAACCGGCAGACAGATCACGCATTCATCATGACCGCGCCCAGGTCAGAGGTGAGGACAGCATCAGACGCCGCCGGCTCATCCGCTTGAGTTGGCTCACTCAAGACGAGTTGGTTTTCGGACATCGTCTCGACCAGCGCGCTTGGGCGTCCTGCAACAGTAAACAGAACTTTGAATAGGAACGGCTGCGCAGGGCTGTCGGTATCGACAGACTGGGGCTGGTGGCGTGTGTGAGTGAGAAGGACTCGGATGAGTTCGCGCACGGCAGTGTCTGTAGATGGATCATCAATTCGGTCAATGCCATCGATAACGAGAACAAGCAAGGGCGGAAGAAAGTGAAGAAGGGTATCGACTAAGGATAGGGCTGCTTTCCAACTTGAAAGAGTTCCATCCAGTAATCGAAATCGCTCTGCGCTTAAATCAAGCAATGCGTCACTGTCAACCACTGTCGGGAGTGTATCTATCAATTGTCGGATCAAGCTGTAGGTAAGAGAAATAAGCCCCTGTTGATGTGGAGTCATCCCCGGGGTTTCATCTGTCGGGAGAGCACAGAAATGGGCAACGACCGGAAGTCGTGCATGACGCGCAAAAGATGCGTAACAGGCTGATATCAGAGCCACTGGACTGGGGAAGCTGGTCGATTGAGATCCACCAACTGCTAGAGCCTGCGACCTGGGGCTTGTAGCCCATTTCTGAAGCGAGGTGACCACACTGCCCTCTGCGACGACTTCAACATCCGAATCAAAATCGGCAATCTGATCATCGCTATCGAAGAAGGCTTGAAGGTCCTTCGAAGCACTTTGCAATTCGAGCCGGGCAAGGCGTCGCTTGGAACCTCGGGACCATTCGAAACCAGATGTGACTGTAAAAGATGTTTTTGTTACTATGTGATTCGCTTTGTGTCATACAATCAGGTGTGCACCTACCAAGGTCTGGAGCGGCTGTGGTCAAACAGACAATTCCACTGCTCTGCTCGCTAACTGTGCGCAGCTGCTGGCTCACATTTCGCAGCATCTGCGCCAGAAGCTGGCCCCTTTGTTCCTTGATTCGAGCTCGTTCCTCCGCATCCTGTTGAATCTCCCATATTAATCGGCGTGTGATTGTGTTCTGTGCGGCGATACGACGCTCCGTCCCCTGGCGGCCGACCTGACTCAACTGGGAGTCTTCCCACAGGGCTCGAGGGCTATATGATGCCTCACAGTCCTCGTCCACATCCATATCATCGGTATGATCGGAGAGCGCTTTCGCTTGGCGCTGAATACAGTTGACCAGATGGTAGAACTCCGAGTGGACATCCTGGCTGTGGCTCTTCAATAGCTGACAGGTAGACCTCCGCACATACCAATCCATAAACTCCGTCAGAAAGAAGAAAACCAAGGTATATATTTTCGCGATGGGCTCTATCATAAAAGGGGTTGCGGGGTTTTCGGGGACGTCGATGGCATTGTGAATACTCAGGAGAGCCGTGAGTAGCCCCTCCATAACTCGAGGATAGTGCGACGATGCCTAAAGGTATCTCAAGTCAGTAAACAAGCCCTGCGCGAACAATAAACATAAGTCAAACTCGGTAACCCACCTTCAGAACCGATTGTAAAGCGCCATAGAACGTCGGTGCATGGTATAGGTTGGAGTCGGGTAACCGAGCAATCAGGGTCGCGTGAGTATTGACGGTGGAGAGAAATTGTTCGGAAAGGACCTTGGCCTGGCTATAAACCCTTTGTCGGGGTCGGGCCATCCAAAAGGCCTGGAGAGATCGCACTAGGGTGCTGACATCGTCCACCGTCTGAGGTCGTTGTTCCCAGTCGACGCGGTCATCTGGCGGCAGATGGCGGGTAAAGGATTTCCATGTTTGCGCGAGTTCATTATGTTCGACGTCAAGGTCGGCTATAATAGGGTTTCTATCGAGCCTCGTTAGATTTAGATTGCATGGAGACGGGGATGGTGGACTCGTTTCATCCTCGTGGAGATAGGAGGAGACCCGAACCACGCCCCTCCAACCCCAAAAAATCACCAAAAAAAAAAACCACACCCTCTTCCTCTCCGGAAGGAAGAGAGAAGTTGAGAGAGAGCGAAAAAAGAAAAAGAAAAAAGAAAAAAAGAGAAAACCTACGTCGATATCGGCTTCCTGTCAAAACGCCGCTCCCAGCGCTGGGATGAGGGCTGGGAGTCGGTCGACAACTCGGCGGGCATGGTGCGACGAACGCGCCCCTAACAGGGCCGGGGATAGAAGAAGGAATGCCAGAGGGCTTGCAAGTTGAAGCAACTCAGGGCATGACCAGAAAGAGTGGATCGACCTTTTGAGGGTGGAGTGCCGATCGAAAGGGGGGGGGGAGAAAAGAAAGAAAGAAGTGAAGAAGATGAAAAAGACCGGAGGGCGGGTGCAGCCGCTCTTGGAGCAGTTGGTGAATGGGTGCGAATGACCCAGAGAAAGCCAACGCCAGTGCTATTTCTGCCCTTTTGCCCTTTTCCTTCGTACGCCGGTCGATGAGAGCCTCGACCATCCCCCACTCGAGTCTCCACAAATCACAACGCGCGGACTCCAGTGTAAAGGTACGGCTGGGCCTCGGGTGGCGGTGGCCGTTGCACAGGAGCCTTAGCCAGCAACTGTCTATGGGTTAATCGAAAGTTTTGGCGGCAGCCCGGTTTAGGATGGTAGATGGCAGATGGCAGATGGTCGATGAAAGATGACTGATGCTAGATAAATGGCGCGGTCACTTTTCCCTTTCTCTCTCTTTTAGCGCCGGGATGCGGATCCTTGCGGGGGTGCAGAGGGTAAGTTCGGAGTCACTCGTCCTTAAGTCCTTGGTGCATGATCGGCGTGGAAGTAAGCCCTTGCTGAAAGCACATTTTTTAGGCGGGGTGTCCAGTGTCAATCTGTCCAGGTGCAGGAGTGGCGGTATATTTACTTACATGCTACAATACTTGGAAATAGTATGTATCCTTTGGTACTATTACTATCTAGGTATAGAATAGTGAGGTTATGATAGCTTGCTCGAGTAGAGCAAGCCAGGTTATTGCAGTAGCAGTAACTTGTATAAGCATCCGAAGACTTAGATATGGTACCTGTCCTCCGTACATATCACTCTGTTCAAGTATACATCATACACTCCGATACTCGTTGGAGCTGACAGCAAGTAGACCGAACGCTCAGACAACTTGGAAGTGGAGCCAAAATTTTATAAAATACATAAATTGTTTGCGACAATCGGAGGGGGTACGGAGTACTATGTATTCAGTACTTCCGGTTAGAAATAGTACTGGGCTGACACTGTCAAGTCACGCCGATTAGTTTTCTTTGTCTTTCATATAGCCAGTTGCCATATACCCTACAATTTATAAAAAAGTAACTTTTCTATCTAGCCGAAAATGCACATCAGCGCACGGCCCAGCTGACATCTGCAGAATCCAATAATCTACGGAGTATTGATCACCATGATCAATCCCCGCCTCCTTTTGTTAGCAGTCTTTGCCATGGTTGGCTGAGACGACCCCCAGCTCTAGCGCCGTATGATGCTAGCTAGATTTAGCTAAGAGGGCAATAGCTAAACACCAGTTAACTTTTTCAATTTCAATCAAACAGTCAACCCTTAACCGTGAAGCATCTCTAGAGCACATGTTTTTTGCGGTAATGAAATTTTTAATGATCTGAGTACTAGTCAATTTTAAAGTTCTTGACAAGTATATCAATCTTTCAACTCTGCGATTGAGTACGCATCACGAGAAATCATGAATTGAAGCCTAACCAGTTTTCTCATATATAATCAAGGTTACTAGTACTCAAGGGTAATACCCTTGATGAGAAATTCTCACTCTCAAATGCTGTGGTAATAAACTTCAAATGTGCAATGTCTTATATTCTTGACGGTTGTCTCTGGCCTTAAGGCATTCATTACATTAGTAATGTACCCTGACACTATATCGGTTGATTCCAGGACAACCCCTGCAATATGGTCATGAGCGCAGTTACAGCTTCTCTCATTGATAGAGCATTGAATAGCTTTAGAGACCTGCATCAAAATTCCCCCAAGAAAAAGACGTAGCGACTAAAGTAGACAGTCGCCACGTGACTATCGAGATGGAGACCAACCCCGCCTGAAGTCATCTCCAGTTTCACTTTCGATCACCTTCCAACACGAATATTCCTGCTACATATAACCCTTCCATCAAAATACCCTTCTTTTTATAACACAACACCATACTTGAAGAGTCACCATGTCTATTACTCATATCGTTCTCTTCCAATTCAAGTCTGATCTCGACGCCCAAGTTATCAAGGATGTATGATTAGCTCCATTTACGGCTATATCATAGAATGAAATTGACATTACACCAGGCATGTGCGCATATGCTGAGTCTGAAAGACAACTGCCTACACCCATCATCCCAAAAGCCATACATTAAGGCATCGTCAGGAGGAATAGACAATTCACCTGAAGGTATTCAGGTAAGTTCATAAGAAAAATATCATTTATTGAAAACGAAGCACATGATACCTACTATATACTCCCTTTCACTTTGAAATTTTATGTGCTTAAACGATTTTTTTATGTTTAGGACGGCATCACCCATGCCTTTGTTGTCGAATTTGAGAGTGCAGCGGACCGGGACTATTATTGCAAAGAAGATCCGGTACACCAAGCATTCGTTCAAAAGTTAAAGGGACTCGTCGTGAAGGCTCAAGCTATTGATTATACACCTGGTGTGTTTTAGCGATCTGGTTAGTGATTCTCTGGTTATTTAGTTCGTCGGGTGATAGCGTTTAACACTGGTAAGGTACCCCATACTTCGACTTGATACAGCACAGGGTGGCATCTGTTACGATCGCATCTAGTAGATGCATACGTAGTCTAAATAGCATCAATTTTTTATTTGAATATCTTGAATCGAGGAACATTGTAATCGATAGAATTACTACAAAATAGAAATAACTGAGATAAAAAAAGACAAAAAGCAAAGGCCCGAGCCCGGGATCGAACTGGGGACTCCGCTTTCAACTCCCGCTTCAGAACTACACTTAGACATAACTCAGCCACCAGTATAGGCATTAGTTTGTCGCATGAACAACACCTTTTTTAGGTACATCAAAACCTTGCTTTTTTTAGAAAGCATAAGCTGTGAGAGTTGAATACGGTTGCCTTGGATGATCATCCGTAGAAATGTAACTACCTAGTTGTTGACATATCTGTGCGGGGATCGGGAAATGAGAGAGGACCGACAAATGTACCTAGGTAGGGATGTGTCAATGGCGGAGAATTCCGAAAAAAATGCTTGATTTATATAAGACTTTAACACCCCCAATTATCAAGCTTTTTAACTCCCTGGCTCAGAATACATTTCTTCTCTCTACGATCCAAATCCAATCTACGCCGCCAAACATCTGATTTCCAATTTTCTTGGCTCACCATGCGCACTTCATCTGTTTTCTGTATCTTCGCTCTGGCATCATACGCAGTGGCTGGTGACGTAGATGCCAATGATCTCCCATCTCAGTGCCAGGATGTCTGCGCTCCCGTGGTCAGCTTGACCTCTTCTTGTGACAAGAAAACCAGCGAAGACGATACTGCTGAGCTGAACTGCATTTGCAAGGACCCCCGAGCAGCAAAAAGTCTACCTGAATGTGATGCCTGTATTTCAAAGTACAGCAAGGACGGAAGAGATAATGGTATGTCGCGTGACTGCATTAGAAGTCTTTCCAAGAAAACCCCCAGTTGACGATAACCAGATGCAAATGACCTTGTTCGGTCTTGTTCATTCACCACTACTGAATACACTGCTACTGCCACTTCTGGCTCAGGAAACTCCTCTGCATCTGCAGCTAGCACTACCGGAACAGGCTCTAGTAGTGCTCCCACCATGTCTGGAAGTGCATCATCTTCGGGCAGCCCGACTGCGTCCAATGGTGCTGCTACAACATCCAATGCTGCAGTCGGCTCTTTTGACCTACAGAAAGGTGTCATCGGTGCCGTATTCCTTGGTATGATGGGATTTATGGCATGAGATGGCTGTTTATTAGCTTCATAAGCATCTTCAAAACTCTCGTGTTTATGAATCCAGAGTGGTCTTCTTTATATGGAATAACACCAAGCCAATTAAGTTTCAGATTCGACCGTAGACAGTATGTATTGAGATCTATCAAAACATTCTGAGGTAATAGACATGTCGCAGAAATGTACTACTACTAGATTACCACAAGCCCTTACAAATGTGAGGACCGCAATGGTGAAGACCACCCAGTTCCAGTTGATCCCGTCAAGCCACCATCAATAACCAAGTTTTGGCCAATTATGTATCGAGAGGAATGGCTTGCAAGGAAAGCCACGCAGTTGGCTACATCAAAGGCGTCTCCCATAGCTCCCTGTGGAATATTATGATCGGTAATTTTCTTGTGTATCTCGCGGTCTTCCACCGACTTGCTGTTCCCCAGCATTTCCAGTAACGGTGTATAAATCATTCCAGGGGCAACTGAATTTACACGGATCCCTTTCGAAGCGTACATAATACCGGTCACTTTGGAAAAGTGGATCACAGCTGCCTTCGCTGAGGCATAGGCTACCTGAGGCTTGCCAAGATATCTCATGCCTGCAATAGAAGCATTATTGATCACAGATCCTGAGCCTTGCTTTTCCATTATGGGCAGTACGGCATTGCAACTTAAGAAGACAGATTTCAAGTTCATTTGAATCTGCGCATCCCATGCCTCTTCTGACATTGTGGCTGGATCACCAGTCTTTGTTCCACCTACGTTATTCACGAGAATATCGATGCGGCCATACTTCGAAACCACTTCGTTGACGACTCGTCGAATATGGCTTTGGTTAGTCGCATCGGCCTGGACTGGCATACACGATCCCCCGTCGGCCTTGATTTGCGTTGCAGTCCGCTTGGCTGCCTCCAAATTTAAATCGCAGGCGATGACAGTTGCACCAGATGCACTAAGAACTTTCGCGATGGCAGCGCCATTACCCCAATATTCAGATTCTGGATCTCCGGATTGGCCTGCTCCCACAACCAAAGCGACCTTGTTCTTGAGGTCTGGGTAAGAAGCCAATTGATTCCTGGATTCAAATCTCATTCAGTAAGAAATTTTGTCTGTTGCAAAGGTGGGGCATGATATCACCTGTGAGCCATATTGCGTTAATATTCCGATCTTTAGGAACTCGAAAGAAACGAATAACGAAATCAAAAAACTTTCTAGTAAGTAGCAAAATGGGTCTTCTGGGGCATGGTACATCCTTTAAATAGATGGAGCCTGGCTTTAGTGCCCGCAATCGGCGAAAGATTCTCTTTCGCATATCTTGCATAGCTATGCAGCCTTCTTGTCAAGCCTAGTGAAGATATCAGATTTCCCCGCCCCGGAAACATGCCGGTTTTGGCTTTTCCGTCTCGTGGGGCATTTGATGATTATAATGCGCGTGGATAAACGATAGCACTCTTGAGCAACAAAAAATAATTGCATTGTAATGTGAGCGTAGATTTGTATATTTTGGAAAAAGACGCACACTACATCAGTGTAGTTTTTAGTTATTAGATGTCTATGATTCACCACTTCGACTTGACAAAGGATCTTGTGTAACCAGTATGGCCACCTCCTTGCGTGGGGCTGGCTTTCTCCGCACTTCCCCAGATTGATGTTCCTTGGCAGGATTTTATGCTGTAAGTTCCAGTGACTCGGAGAGAAAAGCGAGGAATAAAAAGGACTTTCTGCATCCTGCGTAGCTTCTTCCTTGGAACTTCTTTCTCTTGACTTTTCCACCATGTCGCAAGCTGTAGACGACATAAAAGCAGAGGCTTTCCATGATGAAAGGCCTGTCGATACTATCAATAGTATTGACCCCATTGCCGAAAGACGCCTTGTTCGAAAGATAGATTTGTATCTCATGCCATCGGTCTTCGTTCTCTATTTGTTCTCATATGTGGTAAGTGATCAACTGCATAATCAAATACGAACGAGAGCTGTCTGAACCATGCTAGGATCGCTCTAATATCGGCTTGGCGAAAATCGCTGGGATGGAAGATGATTTGAACCTAGACCCAAATCAATACTATATTGCAGTTGTCATATGGGTTGTTGGGTACACGTTAGCTGCGGTGCCTTCGAAGTATGGACCCCATTTTTCTCTTGTGGCTCCGTGACATAGAATTGAACAAGGCTTTAATCAATCTGCAGCATGATCCTGACTGGCACCCGGCCGTCTATCTTTATTCCCATTATTACTTTTGGATGGGGCTCCATGGCAGCTTTGATAGGGATTGTTCAGAATAAGAGTCAATTGATTGCTTTACGGTTTCTTCTTGGGGTATTCGAGGCTGGATTCAGTGTAAAGTTCCTTGGTTTCGTAAACACAAGAAACATGAAATCAATTATTTGCTAACTTTATTGCAGCCTGCAGTCATATTTCTTATTTCTACCTGGTACCGGAAAGGGGAGCAGTGAGTTTGGTTTGGAAACATACTATGTTACTAGTAACATTCAGCTAACAGTTGTCAGATCAAAAAGATTCATCATATTTCTTACAGCCGGCATCCTTTCTGGTGCGTTTGGAAGTGTTGTGTCTGGCGCAATCACCTCAACCTTAGATGGTATACATGGAATAAGGGGATGGAGATGGCTTTTCATCGTCGAGGGCGTCGTTACAGCTGGAATCAGCTTTTTTGTTCACTGGACTCTTCTTGATTACCCACACCGCAGCCGCGGCTTGACAAGAGAAGAGCAGGAGCTTGCTCAAAAGCGACTTTCACAAGATGGCACAGCTGAATATACGGAGGGCTCACAAGGTACAGGCCAATCGATTTTCGTCGCTTTTCTGAAAGCAGCATGCAATTGGCGCACCTGGCTTCTCGTTCCGGCATATATGTCAATTCTCGGCGCCTTAGCAATCTCGTACTTTTATCCTACTCTCATCGATGGTATGGGATATGATTCCACAGCTGCACAGTACATGACTGCACCACTCTATTTAGTTTCTCTAGGGGTGGCATTACCAGTCTGCTATTTTGCAGACCGGAATCCTCGTCTCAGAGGCACTTTTCTGGTCATTAATTTAATCGTTGGCATGGTGTTTTTTGCTCTCACGGCGGCGATCGAAAACTTCAAGGCCCGGTACGTTTTTCTATGTTTTATCAACATAACGATATGGACTGGGAATGCTCTCGGTCTCTCGTTCGCAACTACAGCGTTAGCAGCGGTCGATCGAGATATTCGAGCCATCATGTTAGCCATCATGAATGGGCTCGCTGCCCTCGCGCAGCTTTACGGGAGTGCTTTATTCCCAGCAAAAGACGATCCGGTATATCTGGTGGGATTCTCAGTCTTTGCAGCAACATTTGCTGTAGGAGCTGTTCTGTATGGGTTAGCGGATATGCTCTTTAAGAAGTATCCCTATGAAGGTCGCCCAGTGTAATCGCAAGAGTCGGGTACAGATGGTCGACCCATTATGTGCCGGGCACCATGCTTATCCACTATTGATGAAATCAGAAGGCCATCCCAACGCCCCCATATAGCTCTAGCTCGAAGTGTTGATTTTAAATGTATATTACCTAAGAGCTAATCTATAACCATCCAAATTTACATGCATTCTTTCCGGCAAGCAAAACAAAAGCACACCCTTCTATCAAAACAGTCAAAAAGAAATGGATGGGAATATAACGAGGTTGCAATGTGGCGCGCTGAAACTTTTCCATGCAAGTTCAGTAAAGACCATGCCATTAGCCACAGCTTCCATTATTGTCGAGGCATCCTTAGTTGGTGACCTGAGCGGCGGAGGGAGCACCAGAGTACAGGACAATCAGGATGACGGAGAGAGCAGCACCGGCAGCGATACCCTTAGCCTTGGCGGGGTTTGCACGGCGGTACTCGCCAACCTGAAGGCGGACATCAGTGGTAAGAGAGTTGATCTTCTCGGCACCCAGCTTGTAGTAAACCAGACCAGCCAGGGCAATGGAGTAACCGAAGAACTGCTGGGGGGTGACGGGGTCACGGAAGATCATCATAGAGGCGCAGACCAGGAGGATATCCTTCAGGATACCAGCCATGGTGAGGACAACAGCGGAGGTCTTGCCAATCTGTGGAATAGTTAGCAATTGTTATTGCGGGCTGTAGCTGGTGGTCAGGATCGGAGGGAAGCGCTTACCAGAAGCACGACGGAAGCGTTCAGCAGGAAAGCGACAAGAGCATTGGCAATAAGAGTCATGATACCGAGGCCGTAAATATCGTTCATAGTCATGCGGGGGACATCGGTGAAGAGAGTAATGACACCGTTGGTGACGGCGCAGGCGGGAGCGTAGTAGTAGAGGGAGACGAGGGGGTCCATCTTGAACTCGGCGGAGCTCAGAAGACGCTGGACCATGACCAGGCGCAGAGCCTCGAAGATGATACCACCGACCTGGATGATGAAACCAAGCATGTCGAACTGGATCTCACCGAAGGAAGCGATGACAACACCAATAACGATGACACCGACGTTGCCCAGGGTCTTGAAGTTGGCAGGGGCAATTCCGAAGGCCCAGGTAGCGAACAGGGTCACGACAGCGTTGGTGGCCTTGAGCATCTGGATGAAGGACACACTCAGGTAGAGGTAGGCCAGGTTACCACAGATCAGACTCAGGGAGAACATGATACCAATGGGGACAATGGCACGACTGCATCTCAAATGATTAGAGACTGCGATGAAAATACATAGAGATATCATAAGCCACAAAAGCTTATCTGAGAAGACTCACGTGTAGGTGGCAGGGTTCATCGGGACCTTGTGGCGGGAGTCCAGGATGGTGGTGCAGCGGGCCAGGATCTGGGTCATGGCAGTCGCGAAGGCCATGTGCCAAGTGGTCAGGAACAGGGCTATATTTTCATGTTAGATAGTTGTGTTGTTTAATTGTTTGATTGAGCGATTATCGGGGGAAATCGTGTCGTGTCGTCAATTGATTGTTGGGCGGAGGGATAGTAACTCACGGAAGTCTATAGGTAAACCGGGTTAGTTGTCAAGTTCTCATTTAGGCGGATTGCAATTTCATCAACTTACTGAACTTGGCAGTGTGCAGAACCCATTTGTTGAACAGAATAACGCTGGAACTGAGGGCAATCCACAGGCTGAGAGGTATAGGTTAGCCATTGGTACTGACACTGACATTGCGAACCAGGGGGGATGAGAGATGGAAGAGCGAGAAAGAGAGAACATACGCAATGTAGAAGGCGGGGTGAATGCCATCGTTCTTCGCAGCAGGAGCACCGCTCTCAAGCTTGCGTTCATCCTTGTTGTTATTAGCCATGGCGAAAGAGTCGGGTATCGAACTCGTAAAAAAGAGTGACTGAGGGTGAGTAAATGTAAAAGGTGTAGATGGGAAAATTGCCAAACGAAGGGGCGATTTGAATTTAGGGGCAACCGCGAAAGATCGGCGTGGGGCGGTGGGTGATTGAGCAATATGATTGGTTGACTGGCAGGGGGCAACACTGCAAACAGAGTGGGAAAAAAGTGGAAAGAGCGAAGGAGTACACGTCGACGCGTGGGCCCTTCCGTTTCGGTTTCAGGTTTTGTTGGTGGATTTTGTCCGAATTGGGTTAGCGCAGAATTGATGGGCTCTGGTGGACTCAAGTGGACTGGAGTGGACTCAGGGTCTGCCCTCTTCATCCTATTGCAGTCGCCCATTTCATATCCCCTTTTTCTCTTAGAACCTTGGAAAGACCCTTTCCGTTGATTTCTGTTTTCTTTTTTTGGCTCTTTGCATTTGGTTAAGATCTACTGTTTACATCGATCGGGTGTTCAATCGATATCAAAAGTACTAATTGGTCCTCTGTAAGATAGGAAGTACATCGAACCCCATACAATAGAACAAAAAGCAATCACTAATGTATGCTAGCATGTCTTAATCTACCTCTGTCAAAGCTGATACATCTGGCAGATTCACTAGCTGCCCCGTTAATTCTTGGCATCATCTCCCCATCTTTATTCTACACCATACGTCATCACACTAACGAGTTCACACAAAAGTAGTCAAACTACTCGGCTCTTTCACCTCAAGCATCTTGCTGTTGAATCTCGATCAAATTCCCATCCGGATCCTCCAGCACCAAAAACTTGTCAAATCCAATAATGCTCTGTGCCTTGACAAGTGCCTCCTTGGCCGCATAATGCTCACCGGCGAACTTGCCGATTCCGAACGCGTTCTGCATCCGGCCGGTATGTGCCGTAATCGGAACCCCCGCTCTCTTGATGATAGTAGCACCCTTGGATTCAAAGTAATCCTGTGCTTTTTGAACGTCGGGGACAATGAGTCCAACATGGCCAAATGTGTTTGTGCGTTGGGTTGATGCTACCAATGTATCGTCAGACACATTGAATTGAACCAATTCAACGAGACCTGCCAGATTATTCTTGTCACGCAAGAGTTCGGCTCCAGTCTGGTACCCCGTGCCATTTCGTCCACCCTGTGCAAATCCCATATAGGTCACAGTAAATTCGGGCGTTACGTGAGCATCGAAGAGGAGTCGCATCCCCATGATGTCCCCGTAGAAATGCTTCATCCCCGTAAGATTCTTGGTGACAAGACCAAAGTGATTGATAGCAAACCCAAGGGTTGCTGCAGGGGCTGGGCCATCATCTCCAATGGTAAAAGGACCGTCAGTGTTGTCAATATCTCGCGGAACACATGCGTAGGCCCATGAACCTAGCATCAATGCAAGAAAGTATTGAAGCAACATGTCTGAATGTATGGAAGGAACTCAAGATAAAATTATGATCAAGGTGAATGGTGTATGAAATAAAAAATAGTTGAGTAGAAGCAGGAATTTTTGGCTTGATGAGTATAATCAAGTATTACAAGTGACATCTTGGAGGGAATTTGGAGTGCTTTTATATCCTTTCAACGCACAATAATATGCCAATTTCGAGCCATTAGCTGCCTAGCGTAAGGCGACCTGTCAAGCTGGCACCCTTTACTGCTCTATTCATTGCGATTGTGGCTGTTGTGCAAAAAGCCGAAGTATCTTACATAGGGATGTATCTGCCCCATCTGCCTTCCCCGAAGGCCGTATCCACCTCTTGGCAGAGACATGGCGGAGTGCGCGGAGTGCATGTTGACGAATTAGGGGCGAAGTCGCGGACTAAATCCTGAATCTAGAAACAATCTTAAAATGGCCCCCATAACTCTAATAAACCCCTCTCCATCTTTGCAGACACTGCAGAAATCTCAAATCCGCGACCTGGGGAAAGAAGGCGCCTATATTTACGCACCCAAAAACATAGCGAGTTTCTATCTAACATGAGTCACCGTGTACCATTCAGGCAAGCATTCATAGAATTTCCTCAGAATATAGCACCTGGATGACTCTGTTGTGATAGCGGCTGTGGTGCATTGCTTACGCCGATCGCCAAGCGCTGTGTCGCACTTGATGCAGAAACAAATGCGCTCCAATCAAATTACAACACGCGGACTAGTGTCATCATTTCGCTCTCGATGCACCTTATCTATCACCGCAGCAAATCAGGATCTTCAATCGCTCTTTACCGGTCGGAGCAATATAACACAGCCGAATTTGAATCGCATTTAAGTGTATTCTTAGGAGCTGTCTTGGTTCTTAAGAGATGAGAAGATGGGCCTTTTGCCTTGCTGACAATACTAGTGCCAGTAAGGCAAAAGGAAGCCAGGGGGTTCGGGCTGCCCAGAGGTGAGCGCATCACCGCCGCGTTTCTCTTCCAGGGGAAGAATTGTTAATGTTTTCTTGGAAGCTTCCAAGCTCGATGTCGGATATCAGATTCAAGAGACGCCACCGGGACAAATTGCAGACCGAACAGGCTTATATCTTAATTTCCTAAACTAAAGTTGCTACAGAGAGTTTTAGCTTCTGTCGAATAGTTTTGAATATATTCAAAGTAGCCTCAGCAGCTTCGTGATGGCGTGCCCATGGCCGAGTCATTTCTATGACAATTTCAATAAGCTCATCAAAATCTGGTATGAGTGAACTGAGTGATGGCGTGGTCTTTGCCATTGAGATAACGAACACAGCAGCGAGCAGACTGCCATAACTATCATCAGTATAATAAGACCCATTGTTCGGTAGATGTTTAAAACTTACGCTTGTAATCTCAGCCAGGTGGAATGAGTCCTTCGCTCGAGAAGTGGCACTGTCGCATGTAATAACTTTCGGCAGCTATCTATACAGGTCTCGCAATTTGCCTTGACATATTCCGATAAGTGAACTTGGCGTGAAACTGCTGCAAAGACCAGACATGGACGTGAAATTATGTGCTTCGCTGCATAATACCTTGTGCGTAGCTGAATATCTTGAAGGTCTCGCGGTATTGGATTTTGAAGATCTGGTTTGATAGAACTGGGGAGAGAATCGAACCAAGATTGAAGCTGTCGACTCAATTCGATGTTGACTGCCTCTAAAGATGCGATTGAAGGCTCGTAGGTTAGCCGTGACCCATTGGTGAAATTTCCCGAACGCAATGACCCATCTGAATTGAGGGTCTCTGCTGAATACATTGTGTTGTGAATGCGATTCAAAAGCTTCCGAATAGAGCACATGGCGAGGAACATAATATTGTTTCTTTCACTCGGGTCTGTAAACTCAGGAAAAGATAACCCATCAATGAGAACCTCGATTCCACTACGAGGAAAATGGAACTCCGCGAGGTCGTCACTATAATCATCCAATATTAAACCAAGTATGGAGACATACCCAATCACACTCACCATTCCAAAACGTAGCAGCCCCATGCAATTCGATTCAATATTGCATATTGGTTGGAGGGGACAGTCGTAATATCATTCAGGCTAATAGGCATCATACTTAACATAACACCATATCAGAGTTAATGAAATGATTGGAGCACTCACTATGAGTAAATCAATTGGACGCCGGTGGAAGCTGTATGTACCAACTTCCACGCCTGTAGCGGTCGCCCGGTATAGCGAAAATACAAGGATGCATAGAAGAATGTTAAGGGTACCGTTTGATCTCGTGAAAAAAGAGTGGTTTGTCCAGATCTCAATATTTGATATGCGTGAGCAAAATACTCCCCGCCAATTCCATCCAAGGACGAATTCATATCAAACAGATCGTTATGGGCCGAGAAAATTTCCCCTAGCGCTAACACCGTGAGGCACAGGGCAGTCTCGGCCTCATGAATCTGACTTTTTCCCAAGAACCTTTCGAACTGCTTTAAAAACAGATCTTTTTCTAGGACAGGAAATTGAGAGTGTATGTGGGTGAAGAAATTTGAAATAATTGAGCTCGTTGTCGATGGGTCCTGGCCTAGCTCCTCACGAATCGTGGAGATTGAGGTTCGTGGTATCAATGAGGGCTCTTTGCGTTCTGATTCGAGCAATAAAAAGAAATCTTGCGAATAGTGACCAATGAGTTTTCTGATTGGCTCCAGCCCGAGAAGGTTTCCGGTGGGCGTTTGGTGTCCTAACGGAATAAGGATTGGGTCATTTTCCATGTATGCTTGCCTGACGCCTGAATTGACCAATGCCGGGCCGTGAGTGGGAAGAGAGCCAAGCGTAGAATGAAAGATTTGTCTTCGGGTTTGTGGGGAAACCACTGGAGAGCTAGAATGCGAGTAATTTACCGCATCTAGGGTAGAATAATCTGATAACACTCTATCAGATAATGCAGTGATCGCTGCGTTCTGCTTCTGGACGAGAGTCTCCAGTCGATCTAGACGAAGCAAGAGCTCTGCTGATGTATCGTTCTCGGATCTCCGAAGTTTGTCAACTATTAGATTGCTCATTAAAATATTCAACTTTGATCAATTACCTTTCACTTGGAGTCTCCTGGTATTCACACTGAGCGCCCGCATTGACACAACACCCACAAGTAGGCCTCTGGCCGTCACATTTCCTTTTTCTGGGACAATCCAATGACTTAATATTATGGATCAGGTATGTAAGCGTGTAGTTTTCGGCTTACCGATGTCTGCAGAAGGTACATGCAATCGCCGCGCGTTTTCTTGGGAAGTCCATCTGGCTGCAAGGACTCTCAAAGGGAAATAATGGAGGTCTGGGGAAAAGGCGGGGCGGTTTGTTTGGCGGAAGTGGTGAGTCCAATTGCTTGGACTCACTCTTAATAATCAATCATCTTCTGCCCAGATGCCATGTTGGCTTTTTTTATGTTCTCAATATTTATGTTTATTTTACTCGGTTTTGAATTGGAAGTTCCTACATACAGCTGGGCTCATCCTACTTCTGCATAATAGCGTCGATCTGTATCTCCTCTTTACCTCAAGATACTGGAATACCACATCAATAAGGCTTCAGCCCGGCCAATTTGAGCAAGCGATCGGAATACTGGGGCTCTTCAAGAGGTTTGGATCGATTGCGAGGGTCCACTGTTCCATCATCGAAACAAGCTTCTTTTTCACGGATCACAACATTATCATGCGCCCAGTGGGTGGTAGCCAAAAACGAGTCGAATGCCTCTTTCTTTCGGCCAAGAGTCTCACTCGTAGCCAGATTTGCCGGTGAGTACGAAGCATAAATAACCGTCCTAATGGTGTCACTATCGCTCATGGGCTCGCCACCCCAGTGCACAGTGCGAGAATCCCAGACGATCAAATCACCGGGTTCAGCGAGCACTTTTGTAGGCTTCATGCCTCGAGACTCGAACCAACCCATTTCATCTTCACTAATGAACCGGATATCCTTTTTATCCCAAGTGTCCATGCTTGTCTCGGTATCGAAGAAGCTTTCTATTACAGTGTTTGATCTCGGTAGCAAGATAAGCGATCCGTCTTCAGGACCTGCATGGCTCAAGTTTATAATCCCCTGGACACAGTGCAGACCCCGTCGCATAGGCGATTGGTCCACATGGGGCCAGGGCTTCAGTGCAGACTTATCTTCCCTATTGGGTAGAGTAATGTTCAAGGCATCGAATGATACTAACAATTCATCGGTACCCCATATTTTGGCGAAGGCGTCCAAGATTTTAGGCTCCATACGAGCCTCCCACATGAACCTCTCATGGACAACAGAGTAATGTTTGAACGTGTTCACTTTGCTCTGTATAGGCAGGTTCTCTGTTTTCCAAGTGGAGCGATCCTGAAGATCAAGGGGAGTATCAAAAGATTGTAACCAATCTAACGCCTTTTGTTGGTAATATTGCGCCTTTTCAAGGTCGATCGCATTCTTGATCACCGCATATCCTTGCGACTGGAGTTGGTCTCGCCAGTCCCCATATGGGCCCGTGAGTCTAATAGAGAGTGTCAGAGCATAATGGGTTTGGGATGGTTTGAGAAAGCTTTCACCTGAACGAAGATTTATTGAGTGTTGTGGTACTAGTGGAAGACATTATGAACTGACTGTACGATTGCGTTGATGTTAACCTGGCTTTTTCTAGGAACAAAGCATCCTATTTATATTGATAGAAAACCCATCACGTCTATTCGTGGGTCTTATATCATATTTTTGCCACGTAATTTAGTACTAATATCATGAGTCTCCTCTTTGGTCTAGCAAACAGCCAAGATACGAACTGAACCCCGCGGCGGGTAAACGGGCCGCCAACCCTCCAGACCCCGAGTGTGACATTTGATTGGCTGCTCGATGGTCTGTATAGTATACAGACTATCCCAGGCTCACCATGTACTGCCTAACCAGTTAGTTGGTAGCAAATTATCTCATAATTAGCCAGTGCGATCAACAATTTCCCATCATTGGGTATGACAGCCAAGAAGGTGATTCATGCTGTGCACTATAACTTAGTAGTTAATGGGAAAATGTTCGAGTCTCATGTCAAAGATAGTATCTTTCCCGCTTGGATTTCCACTTGAAAAACTAGTAGTTTTTGTTATTGAATGAAGTTCGAGTTTAAATACACGTGAGGCAGAATATCTAGCTGCATTATCTGCTTAAAATCGGGCTATAAAAAACTATCCATAGAATCATGACCCTTTAATACCAAAGAGCCTTATTCCAGTAGAGGCTCTTGGCATTAGCAAGATCGTCTTCTTGGGTATACATGGTGGAGTTGAAGACCAGCTCAGTGGCATTGCTGCCATACTTTGGCCAGTAAATCTTGTCACCGGCCCACTTTTTGTTTGGGTTTCCAGTCAAGACAAAAGAAAGAAGATATTTCTGCATTTTGCGCTGTGATAGAAAATTATTGTCAGTACTAGATCTAAAAAGAGTGAAAATTCAATGACATACAGCAACTGTGGAGCTGACAGATGAGCTGCCACTGATAGCAACTCCGGCTCCAGCATCAGCAGCGCCGGAGCTTGAACTGCTGGAGAGACTGTAAGTGCTGTACCCTATTTTCATGACATGTATTAGCTCTGTTCAACTAGTTCAATAGGAAGTGCTTCTTACAATAATAGCTCTGGTCAGTACCATGGGTAGCCTGCTCGAGGGCAACCATAGCATTCCAAGTATTGTTGTTAAGAGCGCGTGTCACAGCATAGTCGTGAGCAGTGAGGTCGAAGGATTGTCTCATGTCTGCAAACCGGTAACCGGGGCTTGAATAATCAGATTCCGGGTAAAGTTCCATGATCTCTTCCACAACATCATCAGTGATACCGGGGAAGAAAACACGAAGCTCGTTCTCCACATCCGCGGTGGTGTTAACGCCGGAGGTTGGCGAGCCATTGTTCTCGTGTTGCTCGTGTGTAATGACCAAGGGGCCAGTCCAGTTGAAGCGACCCTGGTAAAGCTGGGACTCGTAGGTATCAGCCACAAAGTCACCGTCGACACGGGGCTGGAACTGGTAGCCATAGTCATCATAGACGTCGGTCGCAGCATCTGTCAATTTGGTGAAAGACACATCTCGCATGCATGTCAAATCGCCTCCATCGCATCCGACAGCAGTGGAAACGTTTTGCCAGAAAACCTCTCCTTGGTGGTGACCGGCGCCAGGAACAAAACCAGGCGAAGTCACGTAGGCTTTATGGAAAAGCTGCTCATTATGACCACCATAGCGAGTGATCATGAAGAGAGGCATGCTACCACCAGCAGAAAAGCCAAAGGAGGTGACGTCGTCTGGATTACCACCGAAATTGCTGATATACTTCTGGACCCATTTGAAAGCATGTTCGACATCATACAGAGCAACGTTATCGGTAGCTCCCTGATGAGTGGCAGTCACGGAGTTGGAAATACCAGTGATTCCAAGTCGATAGTTGAAGGATACAAAAACGAATTCCTTTGAAAGGTCGAAAAGACCTTCGGGAGTGTTCTCTGACTTGGAACCGCCAGTGAAACCGCCACCATAAGTCCAAACCAATACCGGTAGCTTTTTTCCCTTGGCATTGGCTGGAGCCCATACGTCCATGTAGAGGCAGTCCTCTTCCGAGGAGCAGTCAACGTCAGCAGAGGCATATGTTGTGCCGTTGTTGATTCCTGACTCAGTTGAAGGCCATTGGGGCTTTGCGAAACGTAGGTTCCCAGTGGGTGCCTCAGCGAACCGAATGTTCTGATATTTGTAATATCCCAAGCTATCGTTTCCAGCAGCGGCTCTGAGTGTGGTATAGTCGAGAGTGACTGTAGGCTTGCCTGTTGCCCCGCTAGACGTTGGGACAGCGGTAGCCAAGGAGGCTATAATTGGCAGTAAAAGCCCAGAGAAATGCATCGTGTGTTGAGCTCAATGATAGAGCTTGATCAAAAGGGGTGCTTTGTGAAGTTTCTAATAGTGCAGTCTTGATGCCTTAAATAATACTACACTCCGGTGTCTAAAAACTTGTTCGTCATGATAATGACGCGGCAACCCGCGCCATTTCGGCCACCAGGGGCAATTGAAAACAATATCATGGTACACAGCCCACTTTTCAAGCTATATGATTAAAGCCAAGAGGCGGGAGATCCAGATAAATGACTAGCAGGCTTCCGTGAGGACGTGCGGAGCATATTAGAGTTGATTGAACCTGCGAGACAGCCGCCAATATCCACATAGATCACTTTAAATCCAGCGAGAACCAGGTTCAAAAGTTAAACTAATCGGCTTAACCAAACTATCGAAGGAGAAACTAGCCGGGAATAGTAACCTGGCCCGCACGCGTACGATGATCAACGGGCTTGGATGAGGCGGCTCGAGAAGACCCGAGGGATTTAGGCTGCAAAGAGTCAATTCAGCGGTCCACACAAGAGGGTAATTTGGTATTGATGACGAGGATCTTGAGTTATCATTCTCCGCTTTGTAGTCAAAACTTCTGAAGAGACCAATGGCAAAGGTTGGTTGCCAAAGACACCCGTGTCGTGTGGGGTTGATGACTGTTTTAGGGCTGAGCGGATGAAATCATTTCCGGCAACTAACCAAAAATAACATTTTGGTGAAGAATCTTGGAAACTAAAGGAGAAGTATTATTGCCACTCATTTGAAGCCAGGTGCCAAGTACTACATTACTTACTGTGTATTCTGTGATCATAGAGACCTCGGAGTAAAGTCTCTGCTGCCGGTAGCAGTACTGTATTCTTGACCAGTTTCTACTAGTAGTAGGTACTGGTATCACTGGTATCCATGCACTGAATGGACCCCCAGGCCTATTTCGATGAAGGCTGGAATAAGAATGTTCTTGATAATTGTTTGTTCTGAAGGTCTGGCCAAAGGGGCATGACCTCAATGAGGAGAGAAGGGTAAGAGAAGGAGAGTAAAGCCTTAAATAAAACGCACACCTATACACACCCAGTTCCCGCCACTCTATTAGAGTCAGACTATCCTACACGGATGATAAAGGAATCTCTCAAATCCACCAACACCAACAATCCAGCCAAACTCCTAGTAGTATGTCGCTGTAAGATGTACAATAGCAAGTTGTGTGAAAAGAGAGCTCAAATTTCTTGCGCGTCCAACGCCCAGATTTCCCAGTTCTTTAATACCTCCCATCCAACTCGCCGCATGCGTCTTCTGATAACTTGTCCATCGTTCGTTAGGATGGGAGGAAAGCAACCTGTCTTTGCAAGACCGAGATATGCGCTCTCGGACGATTCATGTGCAACGGATGGATCGCGGTGTACTCGGCTTCTGCTTTCGCTATCTTCTTCGTCATCCCGTGCTCGTTTCCCTAATGTCGAGGGAGGGATGTTCGTGACAGGGGTGGAGGTAGAGTGGGGTTTGTGCCCGTTTGTGTCGACGCCATTCAAGTGCGTCTTGTTTGGTGTCCTTGATTCGGCACCGTTGCCTTCCGTTGTTCCTTCAGACCTTTCGAAGGCAGGTGTGGGCGATTGGGCTCCAGATTCAACCGGCATCGGGGCCTTGAAGAAATCACGTAGCTCGAAAGATTTCCATCCCATTCCAACAACTTTAACATTTCCATAAATATTCTTATCTGCCAAATCATAACTCATCATTTCCATGAGTATTTCATCGTCCAATTCAACAATGTCCGCCAGACTGCGGGCATTTTCGAGTACCTGCTCAATTTCTTTTGTAAATTTAGGCGATGGATGTTCCAGGAGTGTCTGAGTTCTGGCAATTCTTGCAAATTTCGATAGACCATCGCCCATAGCACCACCAGGTGGGTTGGATGTTGCTGAGTTGGGAGCATTATTGCCTTGTGAGGATGCCGAGCCCGCGGGAATCAGCAAGCGAAGAGCTATCAGTTTGCGAAGGAAAGGTACAAGCATTCCCAATGACTCCATGCTCGAAAACTCTGTGGCAAGAGCGAGCTGCTCTAAGTTAGGGCATGCATGGACAAGTCTTGCGATCATAGCTGTCGAAAGAGGCCATTTCGAGCACAAAAGCAAATGGCGTAAGCTGGCACCATGGTTTGTGGCAATGTGAGATAGGTAGCTATCTCGAACACTAGCGGCTAGGTTCAATTGACTAGCCGGAGATGCCGCCGCGGTGGGAGAATTTGCGACAGTGCCATTTGGAACATCAGACACCGGGGGTGTTAGTGCTGATGATGCAGGCCCGTATCCCGGGCGAGGAGAATTGAGGTAATCACTGGATTCCGCAGTCACGTTCACAAAGTATAGTCGCTCAAGTCCCTTGAAATTGCCCAAGAATTCTGAGTTGCGCTTGGAGACTCCATCGACACGAATTGATTTGATCTGAAGTTTTTTATGAGGCACCACGGTAGGCCAGCTATTCTCGACAAATGTGTTGACGAAACCCGTAGTATCCGTCCCACAGAGGAAGGTGACATCCTCGACGGTTGTTGGATCGAAAGCAATATTGAATTCCTCAGAATGGAAAGCGTACATATTCTGGAAAGATAGCTTTTTGACGGGGAGAGGGTGCTTTGCGGCAATGCATTTGCGGAAATAATCGTGCAGGGACACGCTGGGTTCTTGCGCGATGCGCATCCTAGGTGACCAATGTAACTTCAATTCGCGCAATTTTTTGCTCTTCAGAAGCATTGTGGCGATATCATCAGGGTAGCAGAGCGGATCGATATCGGTGATTTTCAAAGATCGCAAATGCGGCATGCCCGGAAGGACGAATGTGGGTTGAGGGTGGCGGGTAGAAGGGAAGCGGATCGTTAATGTCGTGAGTCGAGGGAGCTGTGTAAGCCCATGATATACTGTGTCGAGCATTTTGGTATTGAGCTCCCAGTGGAAGCTCTCTAGGTTCGTCATGCGATCCACGGCCGCTCGCACCGCAATATTTAGTAGCATCGAGGAGTCGGGCACACGACCAAGTTGGGAATGCTCCTCCAGCTCTCGTTCTTTCCAGTCCCCCCGCAGAGTTATTGACCGAACGAGAGTCGCATATGGTCGAGTGATAAGTGCATTCAGTCCCATAGTAAAGGGACTGGCGCTTCCTATTCCTTCTGGTTGTTCATTGCGGTACCGGATTTTGCCGTAGGACGTGAGGGTGAGGCTGCGATAGAGCTGGGGCAAAGCCATGTAGTTGAGCACACGGCATGTACGGCATAGTCGGGCCAGATCACCAGTATCATCGACCTGAAAATTGTCAGTTATTTGATTTGGGGTCTTGTTCACCCCACACTACGACTGCTAGCAGTAGTCGTGCATATCATGGGAACGCCGGAAGGACTGACATTTGACACGATTTGGACGATCAGGTTTAGTGGTAGCCTCATCAGCGACACACCACCGGGCCGGTCGGCGATGATGCTGGCATCAAACATATTCCGATTGACGGCCGCCATAATGCGACATGCGACATCGGGTCTGTCAAGGCATGGATATGAGCATGGGAGAAGTTGATCAAAAGGGTAAGAGGACCAGGCGAGGCGGGCGGAAGATATGGGGAAGCCCAGCGTTCGGAGCAAAAAGTTCCCGATCGCGCAAATGCAAAGCTCCACTTGGACAGGACCAGTCAGCGTCGCCCCAATACAATCTTCCCTAGTCTACGGAGTACTAGTAGTAGACTCATCTGGTAAGAATTCATAACTCACATGTCGGTCCTGCCGGGCACTGGCACGTTTTTGTCTGCATGAGCAGGGATCGTCGAGAGACTGAGCATCGGCGATGACGCAAGGGCACTCGCCGTCAGACGGAGATTCATTGAAGGTGGTAACTAGTTTTCATATAACTACATCAGTAATGTACTGATGCCCTGGTAGAAATATACTAGGATACGTAATAACTTATTACTCCGATGATGGCAGTCATTAATGTAATAACAAGTAGAATATGATGCTAAATTTAATTATAATATGTAAATCCCTAGGGTATCTTTGTACATGGTGCATATCCATCCAGCCATGCCCCAAAATTTTAAATCCATATCCAATATCCATATCCATATCCAAAAGAAACAGTCGAGTATTTAAAGACTGTACAGCATAAATCGCCAAGAACACCATGAAATGTCGGTCAAAGGCCGGACTAAATACCGGTCTATTCCAAAATACGCCTGCGCACATGCATGCAATCACCCTGCAAAAGAATGGGGCCAAACCAAAGTAACAGAATTCATGGGGACTCATCTCTGTGACCTGCCCGATGCGAGGTATCTCGCTCGGGCGCGGTATCATTTCTGTCCTCTGAAACTGTTGTCTCAGTCCAGCTAGCTTGGTCGGCGATGATGGTATGTTCATCGTGACGAGGACCCACGTCCTCATCGATCAAGGCAGCCGCTTCGGGGTCATACCGTAAAGTATAATCTCCATCCCCGTTCTCCAGGTCGGCATCGCTCCAGGGTGCAGAGGCTTGTGGTTGAGAGGGAATGACCCTCACGGGGAGATCTGGCCGCGTCGGTCGGGGTTCGTGGCTCGCCTGACTTATTTGGCTAGCTCGCGATTCATGGTGTGCGCTGCTCGAATCTAGCAATCGGTTCTGGGGAGACCATGTATGATGCTGACCCCTTCGACGAGCGGGGATAACAGTAACTGATAGTGGTGTATCCGCATTATGTTGCCCCGAGCCCAGAAGCCCCTTGCGAGGCAATGAGAATAGCTTCTTCCCTCTAGCCTGTGTATCAGGCTGTGCCTCTGGTTCCTGGCCTCCAAAGTCATCTTCATCGGATAAATCTTGGTCATCCTGAGCTGCAGGTTCTCCGCCAGCTTGGGCAGAAGCAACTTCCCGTGGAAGAGATGCACGCCTCCGCTTGAAGGGATTGAGAATAGCTCGCCAGCGGGGGTCGTGGACAATCTGAGGGGATTGTTCTCGGGCATCTGCGAGAGGCTGATTTTGATCAGCACCATTGGGATCATGTTGATCTTCGACCTCGAGGTCCTTGACTTCTTCAACTTCCTCCTCTTCCACCATATGCGGCATTGTCACCGGCGGCGTGGGGCTGGAAACTGGATGATAACGAACGTTATACACCGTGCTTGCTGCACTGGTAGTATCAGCACGGCTAACAGGAGTAACAACAGCCGGCGGTGGAGTAGGGCGGGTATTGTTTGAGTTGAAAGGAGCGTTATTCCCGTTCTGTAGTAAGCCTCCCATGTTGCGATTGCGATTGCCGCGAGGGATTCCCACGCGAGTTCGTAAAGGACGATGTGCCAAGCCCATAACTCCTCCCCATCCCGATGATGCACCATGACCACCTCCTTTATCATGTCCATGCGAGGAGTAGCGTGGCCAGTCAACCTCCTCCGAGGGAGTTACTTCAAGCATTTCATCACCATCAAAAACTTCTCTTCCAAGAATTCCATCTTTCGTCTCGTCCCGTTCGAGTGCTTCTATGCGCTCTACCCATTCCCAGACCACCACACTTGCAGCGGCAGATCCAACCCATCTGATGTAAGTACCCCATCCGGCAATTTCTGGCCGCGCGATATCCAAGACAAAGAATACGACTGGAATCAAGATTGCGCAATAAGAAAGGAGTGCAACTAAGGCGATATTGCGCATTTTTGGATGGAAAAAGGCGAAGCGATGTTTCGAAATCGAGTAAAAAATTACCCAAGCAGCGTAGAGTAGGTTGAGGGCCAGTTCAAATAGATAACTGAGCGCTGGAATGGCATCTTCGTATAGTCTCGGGTGTGTTGAGGTATTCCTAAACCAGAAGTTTTCCAAGATACTGAATGTTGTATCCAAGACAATCAGCGCAAAGCCAGCCCATTTGATCATGACTTTCTCCTTGTGTCGTGGAAACAGTCGGATGAGAGTCTGAACCTGAGCCAGCCACAGAAATGTACTCGAGATGACGCGGACGATTCGAATTTCCAATCCATCGATGACTTCTTCAGAAAGTGCTTCGGCATCCGAGTATCCATAGTCATACTGGCGCTCTGCAACTCGGAAAGAATCAACCGTTGCAATAGTCAGTGAAATGGCAACAAGGATCGCCGCCACTTTTTGCAGCCAGGGACGACCTCCGACTCCAACAACCGATGAATTTCCACTATACGAGCCACTAATCATCCCATGTCGCCCGAGGAAATTCGCACCACCCCCAGGCCCTCCAACATAGAACGTTCGTGGTGTGATAAGGAGTATGATGACCAGAACGTAACTGACAACGGTTGCGCACCCGATGGCATAGAGTTGTGGTGTAACGGAAGAGTAGAACGGATCGCGTGTATCAAGAACAGCGGAGACATGGGTGTAATCCTCGGGCTCGCCTGTGCAAACAGGTTCATAAACGGCATTTTTATCCAGCGTTACTGTGTACGAATTGTTGACATGTAGAATTCCTGTGGTGGGGTCGCAAAGGCCGCTGTGTTAGTCTTGGGGTCCAACAGGGGCGATATGGGATGAAAGTTGCGAATCGCGGGCACATACCATCGCTGGGCAGGATAATCGGGGTGCAGCCAGAAGCATACGTCTTAGTCGACGTAGTCGTCGGATTCGCCCATATCTGGCGGGGAGTCACACGGGGTGGCTCATCCCCCATGGTCCAGGTGATTTGCAGGCTGGACTGCGCCGCAATTCAGACAATCGAGGGTTCTGCCAGACCTTCTTTCGAAGTTTAGTGCAGAATATCGGCGTCGGAATATTTTAAACGGCCATCCTCGAATATGAATTTGAACCGCGCGTGCAGGGCGAAATACGGTCCGAAAGGGAGGCAGGCAGTGGCGTAGTCGGTAATCGGGTTGCCGGTTCGAGGGAGGGGAGAGCGACAGAGGGATGTAAAAAGCAATCTCAAAATAACGCGCTCAGCGACGAGAAACGTCGAGCCGAGTGAGGGAGTGATCGGATAATCCGTTGGTGGGATGCGATCAAGTCGGGGAGGGAGGAAAGAGTCTGGAGTTGGGGTTGAAGGTCGAGATGATCCGCCACCCGGTCCACCTTCTTGGCTTCTCCACATCTCGTACTCTTTTCTTTAAGAATCCTACGGGGTTGGCCTAATTCTTCTCGAATAGTACTACTAATCATAGCATGCGATTTATCCATTCCAGGAGTGAGAATGATTCTATTTGCATTTCGGGATATGTTTACAGATAACTAGAGAAATACTCACATTCAATGTGAGTATTTCTAAAGTTTGCGGAATGATCATGTTCAGTTGAGCCCAGCCTCTGGTATGTACCGAGTGTTGGTATATACTTTTCGCTTACAAAACACTTCTTTTCAAGGTCAAATATTTTGAAGAATTCACTATTCTACAGATGGAGTTATTTTTATTTTCGTTTTGTACAAGGAAATCTCGATCTCAATCAAATGCGTTATGTATATTATGTGCTGCACGCATTATCTAGACACCATATACAAGCCAAGCCGCGTCAAGGCTTAGGCCCAAGGTCACGTATTGTCACATAGATCATCTCAACATCCTCCGAACAAAGCTAGCCTGCTAGACAGCTGATACCTTTTAGGTAAAGAAAGAAAAAGAATGGTTTCCTTCCCCATATCCGGAATCTGGAGGGGGAAGTACTCGGCTCATCAAGAGTTGAATTAGGCCTGAGCAGCGAAGCCAAGGCGGGGACCGTTGGAGTCGAAGACAGTGTACTGGCTCTTCAGGAAGATGTCACCAAAGATGGAGAAGCCAAGACCAGAGTTGCTCTGGATACCACCGAAGCAGGTGGAGCTGCCGTCAGTGACTGGCGAGAAGTTGATCAGGTCACCAGAAACAACAGCGTCATAGCTTCCAATGGTGACGGTGAAGTCAGGAAGCTTAGAGGAGCAGTCAAAGGTGTATCCACCAGCAGACTGGTCCTCCTTGGCACCGTCAACCTGCTTGTAGTAGGCAGAGACAACCTCGTCGGGCAGCATCAGCAGGGTGGTACCGGTGTCTAAGAGTTATTAATGAGTTTTAAGCTTTGGATATTTTGACAGATGAAACAAAGATGAGACTTACCAGCAATTCCCTTGATGGAGCCACCAGATTGGCTGCCAACCTTGTAGCCATCGGCAGTGAACATCCAGAAACCCTGAGAGCTGTCGACATCAGTGTAAGCAAGTTCGCCAGTGTACTTGGACTTGTCGATGAAACCGAAGTCGTAGGAGCCGGGCTTGTTGTGCTTCAGAGTGACAGCAAACAGGGGCTTGTCCAGCTGACCCTTGACAGTGTCGAAGAAGGTCTTCTGCGACTGGGGCTTAACAGTGTTGATGGAGCTGAAGGCCAGACCCAGCAGGCCGTCATTGTTCTTGTCCTGCACGAACTGCTGGCTGATCTGCTTGGCAGCCTCAACAGCCTGACCAGAGGCCTTGATACCACCAACAACGACAGTGTCCTTGTAGACATCACCGCTAGCAGAGCTCTGGTCACCATAGGAGATGGACCAGGAAGCTCCAGAAAGCTTAGTTCCATTGTTGGGCTTATAGATGGAGTGACCGGACTGCTCAGAGGCAGGAAGCTCTCCGGAGAAGACCCAGCTTTTTCAAATATTAGCATACATGGGGCTAGGTATGACCGGGTGTGTCATAGTCTTACAGATCGGCCGAACCGGTGTCGAAGTCCAGGTTCAGAGTAGTACCACCGACGTTAACGGGAGTCAGGTACTCGACATCATTGTCCTCGGGGGTAGTGGTGGCAGAGCCGCTCTCAGCAGCCGACTTAACACCCGAGGGAATTGTAGCACCGTACTTAGAGAGGGCGTTGGCGTACATGCCGGGCAAATTGATAGTTCGGGTCTTGGTGATAGGGCGAACCGACTGGCTAACTGTAAACTTGCTCTTTCCACCCATCGGCACAGCCGAAGTGACGGAGGCAATACCGGCCAAAACGGCCGTGACCTTGCTGAAGACAACCATAGTGAATAGTATCAAAGAAAGAAAGATACTCTAAAAAGAATGAAGAGTGATCGAAGGAAGTTGAGAGGACTGATTCTACTCAGATGGACCGGACGACAGACCCTCTTTATAGGATGGCCGATGTGCCATCCTCAATCTTTCTTGGAAGAAATATCTCGGGGTTGCACCTATCTCAGGGTCCAGGAGAAGGAAAACTTGCTCTTCCGGGAAGCCCACGGTGCCGATCCAGTATCTCTGGGGACCCGAAACTTCGAACCTCGAGATCGACGCGGAGTCCATCGGCCAGCTAGATTGCCACGACGGACTCCGCCAAGAGGGGCACGGGGAGAAGGGCAGCCAAAGAGAAGATGAGACAGCATCTCGTGAGGGTTGATGGAACAAGGTGCACCAGATAGCGTCAGGGAGACTCAGCGGGGTGTGACGCCTTGACTGCGGCAGAGATGAAGCACGGAGGCTTGCTCACGACAAGCTACACTGAGACTAGAACGGCGAAGTCCGGCCAAGACCAACACGAGCATCTAGGGAGCTTCATATCCATTCGGCAGAGACCTGACGATCTCCATTCGCTGTCATATTCAGGGTTCAGGTGGGGCGAGACTTCAGAGCCAAATGATAGACTGTACGGAGTAAGTGGAGCAGTAAGAGTGGAAGTGATCAGGGACCAGACCAGGGTCAAGGGTAATCCAATCCATGATGGATGTTGAGTCGAACTAGATGTACGGAGTGCATGTACAATGTTGAAGTCGAGAGGATTGAGGTATGGCCCTGACGATCATCGCCCGTTATCTCCACGAACAGCCAATCATTTGTTCGCTTCAGCAAGCCATAGACTTTCCCCTCCAATCGAGGTCACATCGCGCCCGCCGCAGCCTTTGCCTGCCGGAAGTTTCAAGAAGGTGGGGAGATGTCATTGGGGCATTCTATTCACTGCTGAAGCAGTCGCTTGGAACCTTCGACATGAGCCCACTTAGACTTAGAAGCCCACTTAACCCCAGAAGGACTAGATGCAGATCGAGCTAGACTACAGAGTAGGGGTACCTACACACCCTTAGCCTAGGATTGGATCCATGGAAAACAGTCTAAAGCAGGGGACAAGCACGACCCCCGGAGAATAGTGTAAGCCCGTCGTTGACAACAGACAATCAAATCGGCCGGCCGGAGTCCGTGGCGCATTCCACCATGCATGTTCGTTGAACGCTTTGCCCCAGCTTGGCGCAGACAAGCAACCACGCCCAGAAATGCCCAGAATTTTGATATCACGAAAGTGATCGGCCAAGACGATGTGACCCTTGACGGAGTGTAAGCCACGAAAGGGATTCTAGATACTTTATTGCGTGCAGGAGGCCAGCCCTGCTGCGAGATCCTTCGGTACGACGATCGGCTCTCGATTAGACTTCCGCAATAACCTAACAAAGACTAGGATCATCCGACTTGGATCGACGAGATAGCAGCAAAGCTCAGATGATGAACCCACGATCACGCCTCTATGGATTGAGTGATGTGATAGGTGCAGTTGAAAGGGGTGGAAGTATACCCTAATTCCCCTTAAGGGAAGGTGGTGTTTCTTCGGGCTTGCCGAACCTACGAGAGACATCCAATGGTATGGATTTATCAGTTGGTAACTGATATTTGATATCATTTTGTACTGTTAAGATGATTTGCGATAGTAACTTACTAGACTTGAAGTTATTTGATTGTGTGCCTATATAACTACTCAGTAGTAGTAAATACGTGTTGGTACTTTTGCGGATATTCCGCGAGGCCTAGAGGTAAAACTAGGAGTAATTGTTTACTGGCATTGCATTACATTGTCTGCTCTGTAAACTCAAGTCATTCGCAAAGCCAAGCCACTCGATAGCCTATTTTGCAAGGCTGAAAAGAGAACAAAGCTAAGGATTAAGCATGTGAAGATCTGTTGCTGCACAATGAAACTAGGGCCCCGCAATCTTGAGACCGACGGAGACCGACCAAGACAACTTTTAATCTCGATACTCTCGATATTAGATAACTAATCCAATAAATGAAAAATACGAGTTAACAGCCCCTGTTAACCAAAGAGGAGTCGAAAAAAGAAAAAAAAAAAGAGAGAAGGAAAAAGGAAGAGGAAGGATCTAGATGACAGGTACGAAAAAGGTAGGAGAAAAGACTCTTGTTTCAACCATATTGCTACGTCGGCCAATCATGGCCCAAGAAAGACATATGCTAACACGAAAACGCCAGGCGGGGATTTTGTAGGGGGGTATAACGTCAAGCAGGGAAAGAGGCAAATGAAAAAGAAAAATAAAGTACGTGTCTCATCAAGTTCGAAGCGCATTCAAGGAAGACATTCGGCCGGATTGTCGGGCTGTCACCGGCTGTCAGAGCTGTCAGGGTAAAAACTGAGACGCAAGCGCCCCACCCCCAGACTCGCCTTCGCCGTTAGTATTTCCCTCATAGCCTTCATTGAGAAGCACTTCTAACATGTCGAATTCACCGAGCATTGGCCCAGTTCCACCTAAACCTTGATCAACAACCCCGGTGGAGCTGTTGAAGAATTGGTCCAACGGCAGGGCAAACCAGTCCAGTGTACCAGACGTGCTCGTCGCTGCATTTGAGTCTCCAACAGCCTGCGATGAAACGACGTGATTTGGTGAACTCATGTCGTTAGCAGGCATTGTCGAGTTCGAGTCGTAATAATTGTAGTACACAGACGGTGGAGGCGGCATGAATGATACGTTGAGGTTAGAGGAGTTGATGGACTGCGAAGGAATATTGGCAAGTGGATCATGTCCCGATCCGATCGGGTGCCCGCCGGCGCCGTTGCTCTCCACATATCCCAAGCCATTTCCGCTCGTTGTTGCATCTTGGCCGTGGGTCGATGACCAAGGGGGTTGCGGGCCATCACGACGACCCGATACGGGCTCGCGCGGTGGAGAATGAGCTCGTGAAACTGGTGCTGAGCCGCGGTCGTGTGTCTCGCCATCTGCTCCACGATCGTGTGGAGCAAATCGCAAGAAGCGCGTACGAATACTACTCGTAAGGAGCTCGAGCAACCGAGCAACAGTATTACTGATGTGAACATCATCCACGACAAAGGTTCGCAATGCCTCCACTGTGCGGTCTTGCAAGTCCAAAGAGACTCGCACATCGTCTTCACGTGCACCCAATGTAAAAGTCTGAACATCGATTCTGGTAAGCTGGATCCTTTGCTGCTAGGCACAAGACTTGACTTACCTTCAATATGAATATCATACCTGACAAGATCCGGAAGAAAGTCCGAATGGGAGCATGCTTAAGGCGACCACCAGGAACCAGTCCTTCCAAAACGGTTTGTAGAATCCGACGAGATGCATCAACGACCTCCTGTATATATTGCTCATTGACCCTATACAGCTCCATCAAGGTCCCAAACCAGCCGCTACTGCCAGCGGACGGGCCCATTCCGGGCCGTCCAGTCTGGGTCTGAGCAGATTCGTTGGACATGGTGGTCCAGCGGTCGACGACCGCTTGCAAAGCCAAGGAATTGACGTAGAGCCCTATATCCTATCAGTATATACTAACAACATCCGAATGGTAGTCCAAAACTCACGCGTGTATTCATATTCGATAATTAGGATGCTTCGCATTGCCGGCGACACTGTTTGTGGTTAGGGAGTTTGATACCGAGTAATATTTAATTGTAGACTCACTGTTGACACGATCCAGATGCTGTCGAAATTCTCGGAGTTGAGGTTGGAACCAATCAATCCGTTCCCGGTATCTCCCACTCCTAATCAGCTCCGATGTCTGCTCTGTGGAAGCGAAGAGTTGGTGATTGGCTTGATATACAATCTTCGAGATACCCATCCAACAATCTTGCATACGATCCAAGTCTGAATCGCCCTCTTTCATATCTGCTGTTGTTGAAGCGGGATCTTGTCCCCATTCTGGCAATGGAAGCATAGATGGAATGCCAAGGCGTCCACTGCTGTGCGTAATAAAGACCAGAATCAATCGCCGTAATCGGAGTTTCCTGGAATGCTCTGTGGGTGACTCAGGAGGCCCTTTTGATTCAGTCTTGTGATCGAAAACACCAAGCTCGAATGCTAAAGCCTGCGCGGTGCTAAGCAGCATCCACGACATCCGATCCGACCGCCAGGCAGGTTCCAGCCACTTTTGAAAGGCAAGACGCCCCTCTGGAGAAGTAGCTGGGCCTTTGGCATGCTCGCCATCGTGGTCTAAATCTTTATCACGGCTATATGACTGGGCTTCCGTGTCTAACAATGTATTCTCATCGTCACCAGGGGGGAAATGGAGGTTACGCGGATGCCAGTCAGTAAGTATCAGCAATGCTTCTACCGTTCCCAACGCTCTCAGGTTGCCTTTGACGTTCGGCCGTCCCGATGTTGGTGCCAAGTCTAGGCTTCGCGGCCCACGAATGCCTGGGCCGCCAGCATCAAATTTCTCTTGTCCCCAGAATAGTCGTTCAATCATGCCACGGAGATATGACCAGAGACGATCGTGAATATAGAATGCCCGAGTGCTTGCTCCGTCACCATGGGGTTTCAGATGTCGAGACGAAATTGTGAGTATGGTCACTGCTAGTACGGGCTCTTCCGTGAGCAATGTCCGATGTGTCGAGGGTTGTGAATAATCTGGTGTTACCACAGGACTCATTGGAGCAAGATTCTCATAATAGTAGGCCACATAGTTCATGCCTTCTTCCACAGTCATCCATCCGGCACGAACAAAACGTAGTCGCGACCATGCTCGAACCGCATCAAGATATCCAGGGTCTTGAGCATTTGTCGAGCTCTCTTCTTGGTGGTCCGCAGCATCGGGGATTTGAGCATCTGCGACTCCTGTACCACCACCGCCGGCGCCAGTAGACAGCCCAGATCGCGGGGTCCGAGAAAAGGACCCGCTCAAATTCCCGGGCGAGTTACCATGTGCTAACGGAGAAGGACCAGAATTAAAAGAAGAGACAGATTGTCTCGCATTGAAACGATTTTCTAGGCTTTGGCGGTTCAAGTCTTCGGTTCTGCCCGCTGCTTCTGAAAGTAGATGTAAGGCGTCGTGAGTATTGGTGATAGCCGGCGACAATAGCTCTACCGCGGTTCGATTCATCATGGGCTGTCCACCATAAACTGGCACAGAGTTACGGTCTCCGGTAGCGTATTGGGATAAGCGTGGGGTTCTCGACTCTACAAAAGGTCTTGACGAGGATGAGATAGGAGCACTGGGGGTATATCGTTGGGCAGAAGCCGGCGCTGCGGGGGTTGGTTCGGCCCATCTTTGGCGGGAACGAAAGCTTTCTGCGTCAAACGAGGGCTCTGATACGGGGAAAGGCGATCCTTCTGTTGGTTGTTCTTTTACAGAAACCTCGCCGATCATCATCCGCTTGTCGCGTTGGAGGACAAGGCCCGGGACATCGGCTTCTTCTTCGGCATCGGAAAGCTTTCGTTTGCGACGAGTGGCTGAGAATTCGCATCGCTTACTCTCGCGACGACATCGTACACATGGAGGGGGACGGGGATTATCGACACCTGATACATAATTTTTTTTAGATTAGCTAGCCAGTGACAAGCGGGGGAATTGCTGATCGTACTGCCCAAGTCACACTTCACCTTGCGCTTGCGACACGGATCGCAAGCCTGATAGCCGCGCCTATGCTGCGGGGCAGCAGAGGGCGACGGTGACTTGCCGACATCCGCGTCGAGTCCCATTGTTGTTTGTTGCAGCAGGGTGGGTTTAGCGGATTGGCGATGCTGGGGAAAGCCGATGCAAAGCGAAGATAAGCTGGAAGGCGGTCTGGGACGGGGAAAGGAAGAGTAGTATGGAAATACTCGACTATTGATTGGATGAGACCATTGGGTGAGAACAGAGCAGAAGAAAATACGATTGTCTGGGGAGAATTGGTTCAAGTGGGAAGATTCTCGCAGGATTGAAAAAAATGCCAAAAAAAGAAAAATCAAAATCAAAATCAAAATCAATTCTAGGCTTTGAAGTCTCCAAGAGTCCACGTCGCCAGGCTTAAGCCAGCCACCGATTTCCATTGTATAATAGAAAGGGCCTGCGGGGTAGCAGAAAGTGTAAAGAGTTACATCGCCAGCCCGCAATGTGGACTAGACTGGTTCGCTTCTGCTTGTCGACGCCAATGAGCCTATAGGCAAATAAAATCTGAGATATACTATATTAATCCCATAAACACAGGCGATCTTTTATGATCGCCATGACGTTCGATTTAGCTAATCTTTACATTAAAGATTTAACTCACTGCAGGGCGGCCTCGTTTTGACCTCGGAGGCGATCTAGTATATAGGCCCACACCCTAAGATAACCACGTGCCATGTCAAATTTGACATAATTGAATTGCCAGCCTTGATGCAGCAGATATACGTGCACAATAATTCCTAAGCCTTTGGAAAATCTTGCAATGGTGCTATGTATTGACCCCTAGTGAAAATATTCCCATTCGCTAAATGCAACCCGCTGGTGAAGACACCGTACGCCTCTCTAAGTACCGGAATAATAATGTACAGACAAGAAAATATAAGAGCGACAGTCGGACCACTTAGTCCTAGTACGCTATTCAGGCCGAAAGAAGAACAACCAAAAAGAAACACATACACACACATCGCCAGGAATTGTACTCAGACCATTCGGGGCGATAAGGACGAGCCGGCAGCCGCAAGTGCAGGCTTACCTGCATCCTTGATGGTGAGATCACTCATACGAGAAGCCACATCCAAAGCCCTTCGTGGCTGGACAAGCTCCCCGGAAACGGCACTGTCTGCACTATTGCGACGAGACAGATCCGGGGTATACCTTCCAGTGAAAAGGCCACGAATACCACCTGACTTCCGGGCCGGTACGTCTTGAGCCACCGCAGTCAATAGATAAATAAGATACTTTAGATTGGGCAGTGTTTGACGAATATCCAGGACGCGGACCCCTTGCTTGTTGAGAAGAAACTCGATGTTTTTGTTTAAGAGGAACACGCCGTAGCCGAATTTGTAATCCCCGCCGACTGGATAAAGTGGGAAGGTTCGTTGCGAGAGGTCCTTTGACACAGGATCACGAACTAACGAAGCTGAACTGTTCGGAGTAATCGGGTACGGAAGCACCACTGAAAGATAAAAGGAAAGGAGATAGACCAAATGGGCGGCGTAGCCCAGGGCAGCGGAAAGTAGTTTGGGATCGGTGTCTGCAAACCCATTGGAGCTTGAATTGGGGAGTTCCAGTCCTCGGATAGTAAATGCCAGTGTCTCATTAGGAATAGATTCGATGGGATAGATATTCATTAGATCCTCTGCAATTCTGCGAATCTGGCCCTTTGTCTCCTCATGTGTTTGACTGAGCAAGTGATCACTCTGAGATAGCTTCTCTTTGGCATCAGGGAGATGGGTCTGTTCCTTGTCCATCGTGGCATGCCCATTCTCCATGGCTTTGCGACGATAAGCTAGACTGGCTATCAAGTCATCTCTCCGCTTTTTCGTCCTCTGGACAGTCTTCCGCTGGGCATCCACAAGCCCCTTGGTCGAATCGTATCGTTCTTTTGCGCTTGCAGCCTTGCTCACGAGCGCGAATTCATTTTCATTTTTCTTCACTGTCTCGCTGATTTGGTTCTCGATATTTTTTGTAGTTGCCAACGTATCTTGAAGAACCAAATCCAGATTTACCATTTTCATCAATTGATCGTAAGAGGAGGTATGGAGAACGATCCCATCGCTGACAGCTCGGCGACTAGCACCGTCAAAGGGTTTCTCCATGGGTGGAATTTCGGTCAAATTAGCATAAACACCATCTGTGAGGTGGAAGATAAGGCAATTGGTGGGTAGCGGTTGGTGGAAATTATCTAGGCTCGTTCCGAGGAATTGCAAGTACCGTAGATTTTGCTTCAACTCAACCAAAAGAATAAATTCGGAGACAGCTTCTGTCCGAGCCCAAAGTTTGATGGTGATTTTGTCCAATCGACACAATAATGGCCACGATGCATTTAAGTCAAAGAACTGAAAGCTGGGATTGGTCGTTCGCATGAGGGTTTCACTGATATACAAGGGTTCCTCGATATGGTCGCAATGGATAGAGAAAAATGTGTCTGCCATACGGTTTTTCACAATTTCACTGAGTTTCTCCTGGCGCGATCGAGGATTAGGGTCATTCCAAGGTAGAGTACTGCGGCGGCGTAATGGACCCATTTCGGGCTTCTTTTGTTTCTTATTTTCAACATGCTCGCCCTGTCCCGCAGGCGAGGGTGATTTCAAGTCCGAGAATGATCTGGATGTGTGTAGCGATTGGTTTTCCTTCTGGGCGAGAAATTTGGAGGGGGATTTCAAGTTATTGGGGATGTCATCATCGTCAATTGTCTTGCCACGGCCTCGAATTGTAGGTGGAGTCATGTCCAAGTTGCGTACCCAGATACCAATGACATTGCGCAGCCTACGATTCTGAATTGTGTCAATACTAGGACAAATAGCCAATCGGTGTTGAACATACCCATGGGTAAAGGAACGGCCCTCCCCTGCGCGCGCCGGCGCCTTGCCCCGGAGCTGCATCCAAGCCGCCCATACCCTCCATGGTGGAGGCTATGGTCGACAGGGAAGGACACAGTGGTCAATAGATAGAGAGTCAGACGGAAAAGGTATGCATGCTCCCAAGTACTACCCAAATCGTGCAACTTGACGCGTGAGAACAATCGGGGGGTTGTTGAAGTAGTAGAACGATAAGGCGATGCGGAGACCTGCAGACGGTGCCAAGACCACGGCTTGCCCCGTCAAAAAATCCACCTCCGTCCTCACCTCCCGCCCAACACCGACCACTCTCGCTCTCCCCCAATCACCCCGATCCCTGCGATAAACTGACCGGTATCATCCTACCGATCTTCAATTTCGGGCGACTGAACACAATCTCCGGCCGCAATGGCCTCCTCAAACTCGGCCGCGACGCCGATCAAGAAGATCCTGGACGCAACCAAGATCTCTGCCTTGACCTCGAAACTCGTTCGCAGGCCCATTGACCCCAAGGCTCGTGTCCCCATTCAAGGACGCCCTCGAGAAGGTAACTCGAATGCATTCAAGGAGGCTTCGGCTCGTGAGAGTGTGCGGTTACAGAAGGCCTTGAATGCCGTCGCTCATGGCAAGCACATCTTTGTCTATCACAATGTTCGGACGAAACAAGTCGTGTACTCCCTGACCCGGTACTTGGAGGTAAGATCTCATGTCCATCTCAGATGGCTAAACCTCCGCTTCTTTGATCAGTGCCATGAATTGGATTGAATCCAGTTGTCCTTTACCATCCGAGAAGATAGAAGAATAACCGACTAATCACCCAAATTTCCATCATATAGAAAAACAATCTCCTACGCCAAATGATTTACCACGGCAAAAAGACCGTCCCCGCCGAACTCCGCCGCGATATGTGGGTACCATACTATTCCGTACACTTCGGCGATGCGCGACTCGGCCTGCGCGCCTATCAACTTCTTCGCGAATTTTCCATGCAAAGACAGCTTGCTCCCCCGGCTGAGATGATCACCGTGACACAAGATTATCTGGACAAGAAGCGGCCGAAGGACCCCCTGGCTGCGGAGGAATTTGACAAGATGAACAAGAAGCGAATTGGCCACCCCATGGAGAAGAAGGAGCGTGCGCGTGTTCTGATGAACCAGAAGGCTACCTCCGTCGCTGACGTTGCCGCGGTTCTCGGTATCCAGGAGAAGGCAATTGCAAACGGACTGTTGGAGCAGACCTCCAAGCGCGGATATTTGACCCGCAAGGCTCGCCAACGCCGCCGTGCAGCACTGGAGCGCATGGCCAAACAGCAGCAATGGAACGAAGAGCACATCGCCGCGCTGGAGCAACGTTTGAGCGACCTTTCCGGCGAGGAAGTGGAAATTGGCGAGTTGGAGGGTGAATATCCCGAGAATGCAAAGGATGTCAAAATTCTCTGGCGTGATGTGCACGACGCTTACTTTGCTGAGAGCTGGCCTGCCGATGTGCAGCACGGCGAACTGGAGCTTAAGCGCAGCGCCATCATTGGCTCCGAGCTTCGCCCCGAAGGCTCAGAGGTTGTTACTGAGCACGAGTTCAATGAGAGAAAGGAGGGTCAATAAGCAGTCGATTTCTTCCCGATAACGATGCTTTTTGCCTTGCATTTCGGTGCCCTTGTGTTTGGTCAGGGCCACATTGAGCGATACTCTACTGTTGATATCATTATTCCGTCTCCGTTTGGGCTTAGGCGAGACAGGTGATACCTTGTATTTCACCTTTTCTTTTTCTGTTGTTCTACTCAGCTGTGAGGACGTTTTACTGCATAAATTGTATTTTTAGACAATTCAATATCATATTCGTGTGATGAATAAATCAATATTCCATTTTAAACTTTCGAATTCTTTCAGAGGTAGATATTGCAAGCCCTTTGGCAGTAGTAGACTTTGTAGACTTGTTTCACTCAACCAACCTCCAGCTTCTGCTTGAAAGGATTTCTTGCCCAATTCTACCTAGATTTGTTCTTAAATGTCGGTTGACTTCAAAGCCATCTTTCTTGATAGTAGTACTATCAAGATTCTTGTTCTATGAGAGGTCTCTTCATCCATAAACCTGAGAAGTGCAAATTCCATCCGCAAAAGTACCCTTAGGAAAACAACCGAACCTCGATTTACGTACTACAGAGTCATACATACAGACATAATAACAAGTGATTTCAAGAAACAGGTTGAGGGAAACAGTAAAAAGTCTTAATCTCATAAACCCCACATATTGGGAGCAAAAGGTCCAACAGGTTGGAGGTATGCCAATGATTGGATACCATAACTAGGATGCTCGTTGGCAAAATAAAATAAAGTAAAATAAAGTAAAGTAACAGAAAGCAGGTGTGGAGGGGGTGTTGATTTCATAAATCGGGCGCCGATGTGCAACGTGTAAATCAAGAATGGATAGGATAGGATAGTAAGAAGGGGAAGTAATGAAGAACAGAAACTCCATATTCCAGGCTCAGTCACCGAGAAGCATCCAAAAGTCATGAAAAATGAAGAGACGAGGGAACGTATGTGCGCATTCTATCTGTTTGCTGCTCCTTAAAGGAAGGACTTCAGGAGCCGGGGACTCTGCCAAGGTCTCCATCGGTTTATTTGCCTTGCTGGGACGGGTTACTAGGGCCCAGGATATCAACGGATGGAAGCTGACGATTGTCGTCAGCACTGAGCTCAGGCCCCGGTTCTTGGTTGTCGTTGCTGGCCATCTTCTCCAGGATCTCTTCATTGACTTGCTCTGCAAGCTCGGGGTTATCAGTGAGTCCGGCACTGGCCATGCTTCTCCGGGCACCTTCAACAATTTTGTCGGCTTCGCTGACACCATGAAGGGCATTAGCTGATGGGTCACCATCCACTCCAATTAGATCCGTTTTGTTGTTCACGACATCCTTAACCCGGTTTGAGTCAAGACGGATGACCATACAAGACAAGTTATCGGTACTGAATCGTGCAAGGGCATGGTCCACCAGAATCTTAGAGGCATGCTGGGCATCCTGTACATTGCGAATGAGATCAACAGCCTCTTGGTCGCTACATACATCCCAAAGCTAGATTTAAATTGTTAGTTATATGGTCACAGGTTAACAGATTTTGGGTATGGAACATACACCATCGCAAGCCAGAATGATAAATTCGTCAGCATCGGGCTGTATCACGGTTTCCGTGGTATAGGGATGCCCAGTGACCAGATCTTTGAGATAAGTATCACCCAAAGCACGAGTCACAGCTAACACTCCATTGACACGATTGTTGAGAATCAACCCGCCAGCGTTGGTGATTCTCTTTCCTTCATTCTCGTCGCTTCCCTTGTGATCGTAAGATAAACGTAGTGCTTTCCCGTTGCGACACAGAACAATACGGGCATCACCAACGTTGGCGGTATATAATACGCGCTGGCGGACAGCCTTATCTTGCAGTTTAGGAATGGAGGTTCCTGATGGGGCATCCTGAGTCGGTGTCTCCAAAGAATCCGAGTTGGCATCGCCCTTGTTTACCGCCGCAGCTGCAGGAGCAAGAGCGGCAGATCCAGTGGCGGAATTTGAGCTTGGAACACGATCCTCCCAGCGAAGTACCGCAGTGACGGCAGTACATCCACTGTTTTTGAGCGGCAGCTTCTCCAACTGTTGGTCTACGCTGGTGAACGTTTGGTCAAGAAGCTCGGGCACGGGAGTAGCCGGACTCTTCCGCATCACTTCCTCGAGAATCAAATGAAGCTTCTTGCCACACCACTCCGCGGCGAATGTACCTGCGTGCCCATCAAAGATAGCAAAATAGCCATTGTCTGTTTCAACCGCGCCCAGAGAATCATTGGATGTCTGAGACTCGTCTGCACTCGCCAGGGAGTCATTGCCATTGGTACTAGGTGAGCCTACCGGGGCTGGAGTACCAAGGAAATTGTACAGATAAGCATGTGTATCCTCCATCGTACGACGACATTTTCGATTGCGATCTTCTGTTACGCCAACGCGGAAAGATGAGCGTGCGGTCGGTACTGATTCTCCAGCCGAATTGTTGAATGAACCTTGGGGAACACTCAAGGCCGGGTCCATTTTCCCCAATTTAAGCAGAGGGCTCTCTGAGACCTGTGGGCTGGTGCTGAAGGAAGTACCTTCACGCGTCCCGTTCAGGGAAAGGGAGTTTTTGGCGTTGCTGAAGAAGCTAGCGGCCTTGGTAACTGTACTGCTTCTGCGCTTCTTCTCACTAGCGGGGCCTTGGTCTTCACTCTGTCGGCGAAAGAATCCTGCGCCAGGTGGAGAGAATCGCTTCTCGCGAGGGCTAGCGTTTTCAGGCTGGAGACTCAGGGAGCTTGTGTCGATTCCAGGTACAGTGGCTTCTGTTCTATCTTTGGGTGGGCTCGAGGAGCCACTGAACATTCTGTTCAGTAACCCACCCTGCGAAGAAAAGCTGCGGCGCTTATTTCCTGCCAGCTTGATTGTATCCCTCGAAAAGGATGGCGGGGAAGGAGTTCAATAAGATTGTTGGATTTGGTGCGGGGAGGGGCGAGAATGGAGGCGGCGCCGGGGACTGACGTAGGAGCAGTCGATCTGGTTGGAAATGAGGAAAGGCAATGAAGCTAGAGGTCCAAAAATAATTAATGAGTATCAAATGATGCGATAGATTTAAGTGATGAAAAGCGAATAGATCGATTAGACAGGGGAGGGGATCGAAAGAGACGTGGACTCGCTCATAATGGAAAAAAGCCAGGTCGAATCGAATGGGGGAGACAAATGGATAGCAAAGAGAGAGGGGTTTATTAGACGAAGTCGGTCCATTGAGTAATGAAGAGCTTCCTGAAGGGAGCGAAAGCCATGCAATACACTCGAACACGCATCGACCCCGTCAGAGCGGCCAGCGCGCGTCTATCTGATGTCTCGAGGTAAAGCTGGGCCTAACTAACCCCGCCACCCGGAAGAGCCGGGCCAGGGACTATGGGCAGGGCAGGGAACAAGTTAAACATACCGTTATGGGAAGATGATATAATTGCGATCGATGAGCAGAAAGTAGAAGGGGAGGGGAAGAAGCCAAGAAATGGTGATGTGATTGCAAGAGCCGGAGGAAGCGATGGAACTCCGCCCCCGTTGCGCGGCACTGGGCGGAGGAGCAGCCAAGAACGGAGGAGGTGTGGAGCTGCACTATTGAGCAGTCAGGGAGGTAGTTGACCTTGGAGATGTTGAATATTCAGAATAATGCAAAGATTACTCTGTAATCTGTACAAGTAAAGGGGCACAGGACAAGGCACACATATACTAGTAGTAACTTAGGGTATGCTGTATGTTGGATGATCCCTGCATCTCCAGTGAGTCTGTCAACTGGGAGTAGATCCAATCTGCCGATGAGCCTAGTTCACTCTGTAGTGATTTTACTCTTTATTCTTTATTATAGAACTGTTTTTCTCACTACTAGTGTTCATGACTACAAAGCACTTAGCATATAGTGCACTTATGAACTTATGTAGTGCATACTAGTATACTCCGTACTCCTGGCTGATAGCTCAACACGATGCAGATAGCTCATATTTTGTCCCGGTGATCCATTTATGCCCCTGAACTCCACAACAGTCTAACCCCTAAGAATATTTTCCCAAGCTGCTTCCAGAGTATCCATCGTGATAGTAATAATAGTAATAACAATAGCCATAATAATCTTAATAAATAAAAACGCCACCAAATGTACAGATTCTCCTCAGTGAAGGGGAAATCGCCTTAGACGTATAGAGTATAGGTACTCAATATCTACCTACCATGAACTGAAATCCCCAAAGCTCCCTGTCCCCTTAGCCTTTTTACGAGCAGGTTCTGGCTCAGGCTCCTCATCCACAAACTCCACAATCTCGTCATCTTCTCCACTACGATCAGCCAGCGCAGCTTTCAGATATTTGCCAACTCCAGAAGAGCCGCCTTCACTAGCTCCGACGCCAGATCCGCGGACCCGCTTGCCAGTCCAGGTGACTCGATCATCGTCCACGCGACGAGAGGTCTCCTCAGTTTCCTCAGTTTCACCCCCAGGGGCGCCTTGTTGGCCCTCTGAGCGTTTTTGATTGAGGAAATCTTCAAAGGGATCCACGAAAACGGTGACATCTTTGATGCGAACTTCGGGAGTAGGTCGGTTGGTAGAGGACTCTACTGGATGAGTTTCAAGCGAGTTTAGCGTAGCGGATGATGGGGTTGGGTCATCAATCAGTCTACCAAAGACCGTATGTTTGCGGTCGAGATGTGGCAGAGCTCGGTAGGCGAAGAAACTGACAAGCTGGTTAGCACTTGGTGATCAATCGAACATGTAGCATGAAGAACAACGGGGGAAAAAAGAAAACACCTCTCCAAACTTACAATTGACTGCTGTTGGTATTTTTGCCCTTATTCGCCATACTCAAAGTACCGCGTCCATCGTGCTTCAGGGGTCCTTCAAATTCGTCTGAAAAATACTTTCCCCAGACACTCTCACCAGCTCTTCCAGTGCCAGTTGGGTCACCACCTTGAATCATAAACCCTTTGATATTGCGGTGAAAAGTAACACCCTTGTAATAGCCCTTTTTGGCGAGCTGAATGAAGTTCCACACAGCCTTGGGCGCATATTCGGCGTACAGCTCCACATTCAGGTGCCCAGCAGTTGTGTCCAGTCGAGCGTAACCTTTGGCTTTCACCCGACCACGTTTCAACATGTACTCCTCCTCGGACAACAGAGCCAGCTCGGCTGAAGTATGAGGCGTAAGGCCTGTACTGGTGAAAGACGCTGCAGCCTTGCCAGTTGTGAAACGTGCAGCGTTGTACGGCGTAGGCTTCCCTGACTGAGATGCTGCCGAGTTGGAGGCATTTGCACCTGTAGACCCGGGTTTGGAAATCGCCTTGGAAGCCGCAGAGCCACTCTGCTGTTGCGCTCGCTCAGCTCGTGCCTTGGCCACCGCTTCCTTCGCCTTCAAGATTTTCGCGGAACTCCCCAATGCATCAGCATTAACGCTCCCCGATGACTTCTGCTCTCCCAAAACATCTGTTTCACCGTCCTTGAGGTAGTTGAATGAGCTGAGATTGCGCGATTCGATATTTTGAGGATCTTGTAATGTGATAATATCCTTGCGACTGAACTCTTCATCGGTTACCAAGTCCCGCCAAAGTTTTCCTTTGATATTCAATCGCTCGACCGTATCCCAGGCAAACACATTCCCAGTGTTTCGCAGTGCCACAATATGTGTGTTGTCTGTTAAAACTTTGTAGGTTACTGGGTCGACATATTCGTTCTCTTCGTTTTTTGCGATGGTAAGCCTGATCAGGTCCGAACTTTTCAGCGGTGACCCATCCACTGGGTTTGTGCCATGCTTCTTGATCCAGGGTAGAATATTGGTGAGGTCAAAAATGGTGCCTACGGGCGTGCAGACAGGATGCGCAAATGGCTGCAGAGAAAGGGAGCAAAAGTTGAAGGGTAGGCGCTTGAAAGGCGCATTGCCCCCTCCGCGTTTAGCTTTACCGACGCCAGCGCCTGCGCTGGCCGAGAAGGCATCTTCCGACGCCCACTCGGAGTGTGTAATCTATATTGGTTGGCTGTTAGGAAGGATTCGACAATGCGACGGCGGGGAATTTTGTGAGGAAGGGGGGGCGGGTTTAAATCACGTACGTAGAGCTTATCGGTTCCTAGAGATAAATGAGATTAATTAGAAAATATTTGAGTGAATAGAGGACCACGAACATACCTTTTCCCATGATGTACAAAGCTCAAGCATTTGCAGCAGCTCGGCCTGGACTTTCGACTCGGAAAGTTGGTGAGAATGACGCAGGGAGTGTACTAGCCTATTCTGGACTAGCCCATATATCGACACCTTACATTGAAGGCATACAACGGAAATAGGTCTCGATCTACCTACCCCGATCTATACAATTCCCGAGCCATTGAGTTGCATACTACATGTACTTCTGAACGCAATTCCAGCAGCGGGAAATGAAATCACTTTTTTAGAGAAAGCTTTTGACAGCCTTGAGTCTTAGATTGCGCGCTAATGGTACATGTACAAAGAAAGACCTCCAGACATTCAAAGATATCTCAACCAAAACACCCAAAGCGCCACAGTATTTTTCTACTGTTTCCCATCCTTTTAAAGCGCCGTCAATGATTTTGTTCATAATCGATGCACGTCAAGTCGTGCCAAATTGGTTTACTGAGCCGGAGATTGGTACTTCAGAGGAACCACCCATCGGTTCCCAAAGTCAATGCCATGTCGACGGCGAGTACCATACTTGCGCCATACGATCTGCGGGATGCCAATATCGGCGACAGTGAGGTTCCAGCCAAACACAACACCGGATACCAGGGCGTTGAGAACACCAGTCTTTGGTGCACCGAGGCAAACAACAGAGGAAGCGGTCATGCAAAGCCGACTGCCCTCTACCATCGTCAATTCTCCTATTTGGGTGGTTAGCAGAAGATCATTGAAGTAGATAAGCCCCGAGGGAGCCTGGGGAAATGACACTGACCATTAGAGGCTGACATCCCCGAAGGTATGTCCACTGATAGGACATCCACGTTGCTTCGATTAGCCCACGAAATTATCTCGAATGATACGGCCTGATCTTCCGTTCTAAGGTCATCAAAGGCCAGATGCATGCCAAACAGAGCATCGATCACCAAGTCAGGGACTAACTCCGAGGAAGATAGACGAGTAGAAAGATCCTCCCACTTCAGAACTCGGCCACCAATCTTTCGGAAGATGTCGAGTTGCTTGCGGCAGTTTTCTAACAGCTCAGCCTCGTGTTCCAGGCCAAGCACACAGACAGTGACCCGGTGGCCGCGGTTTCGCAAATGACGAGCAGCAGCAATGGCACGAGCGCCGGTTCTATGATTTCCAGTTACTATCAGCATCGTCGGTGCTGCAGCATCACTCGAAAGATGAGCAACTGCTGCCTCCGCAATTCCGCGACCAGCATTCTCCGTCATGATATCCTCGGTCAGACCAAACTCGGCAACTGCAATCTGCTCAACCTCGAGTGTTTGAAGTGGGCTCACAGTTGGGCAGCTACGACTGGTTGTAGTAAGTCGTAGAGATGCTCCAGGCACGTTAGGACCAACCATGGGGGACACGGACGATCGGCCAGGTCGAGGGCTCGTAGTACGCGAAGTATTAAGTTGACTGCGACCAAGAGCACTGATCTGTGGAACCATAGGCTGTGCTATAATTCCACTGCTCTTCCGAGATTGCATGCGCCCAGAAGCTCGTGATCTTTCTCGTCCAGAGATATTTTCGCTGCTGTGCCGAGCATCACTAATGTGCTCGACTTCGTCGCCGGTGTCGCTGTTTTGCGGACTATCGAGCACGTTCTCGGTCCAGTGAAGATTCTTGCCACCATTTGTTCCTGGCTTTGCCTTGCGGTTGAAGCTAACCAAGCGAGCCTCGTCTGCAGTTGTGTCATCGTTTCTGATCTGTTCAAACACGGTCCTTTTGTCGAACTTCGACAAATTGCTCTGAAAGTCGAAGTCACCCAGTTCTTGGATATCAGTGGCATCCTCTGTAGCCCATCCACTTGCATTTTCAGCATAAGAGCGGCGGGTCTTCTTCTTGCGAATTTTTGCACCAGGCTGGGGAATAGTCTCAGGCGACACCTGGCTTACTTCCGCAGCCGGTTCTACAAACGCAGTTTGGCGCCAGCCTTTGCTTTTTGGATTCGTGCTTGCTGCTGCGCCGTGTTTTCTTGCCGGGCCGTCATTGTTGCCGCGATCCTTACGTCGTGAAGTTTGCTTGGCTGGAGTCACGCTTTGTGCCACCTGAAAAGCTTTCGATTGTGAGCCCGCCTGGGTACCTTCAGCTCCCACATTTAGCTCAAGGTCACTGAATGGCTCAGTAAGCGATGCTGTAACTGTTGGTTGTATCTGGTTGTTGGCAGCAGTCACTGTCTGATGGGCTTGAGTCGGCGGTTGGGCGGGCTTAGCGTAGCTCAGAATTGCTGGATCGACAAACGACGGTTGGGTAGACGGCTTAGGCTGTGTCTTGGGAGCTACTGCGGGGGTTTGCTGCGCATATTGGGGTTGTGGAGGAGCTGCACCAGTCGATTGGAGAGAAAGATCGTTGATAGCGGATGCGTCGATTGCATATTGAGCTAATCGTTGGCCATTCCAAAGAAGAGTCACTTCAGAGAGCCTAGTTAGCCCCAGCTCATGTCATGAGGGATTGAATTCAATTTACTTACCATCTCGAAGCATTAATTTTTGCCCGATCACATCAGCAACCTGGCCTTGAAGCTTCCCGCCCGGGGGAACCTGCAAGCTTACGAGAACGTTGTAACCAATGAACTCGGCGGCCATGGTCACTATTTTCCGCAATGAGTTTTGAGTCACCAGTCGAGCGCGGAGTCGAGCACGGCTGCCGGCAATTGAGGTGTTCGATATGCTGGGGATAATCAGGAAGAGGATGACCCTCACCCTGGACCTTGGGCATCTTTGAAAGGTAATGTCACGTGTAGATAGAGGGTCTGGGGGGCTTATCGAGTTCGTCATACCGGTGGGACGCTGCAGCAACCACACTAAATAAATTTAAGAGGCTTAAAAAGGAATAAGGAATTTGATATCTTGTAGGAAAGTATTTGAATGTTCAGAATTATTCAATGTATGAAGATTATGCAAGCTTAGAAAATACGCGCAAAGCCGCGTCTGCAGATATTTTGGGTATATCACCATGCCGATTTGGGTATTGGATATATGGGCAATTCAAGCTCCACCGAAATCATTACCGATGGATACTCACATAAACCATTATGATCTATAAACTAAAGAAAATCGAAAGCAGAATCACCTTCAAAATCATCGTCTGCGCCAGAATTCTTCGGCTTGTTGATCTGGTTGATAGACACCAATTTGTTGTAAAAGTCAACCACCTTCGGATGCACCATCACTTTGCGCGGCTCGAAGCGGGTGACTTGTAAACCAGCTGCGGATGTAGCTCGACTCAAGGCCACATAGGCTTGCCCCTTCTCGAACACTCGACCCAGGTCCACTTTCACTCGCTGTAAGGTCTGACCCTGGGCCTTGTGGATGGAAAGGGCCCAGGCGAGAATCAGTGGAACTTGTTGACGCTGGGCCTGGACTTCACCATTCGGAAGCTCGATCTTCCAGGATTCGGGTTGACATAGCAGGTGTCTTTCGGTGCCGTCAGCTTGCATAAAGCATACCAGTGGCCATTTTCTTGACATCGTGATACCCCCTTCCGTGTGGGCCATTGGTTTCAGCTTCTTACGTGCACGAGCAGCTGCGTCCTCGTCACCATCAGGATTACCATCACCACCAACGAAATCCCCTTCGTTATTTCGATAGTGATCGAAAGTACCCTCATCCATGAAGGCGACTACTCGACCAATTGATCCGTTCACGAGAGTATCTTCCATGTTTTTGATAAGCATCACTTGGGCACCCTTTTTAAGATGAATCATCGGCGGGGCCATGCAGTTAGACAGTAATTTTTCACGATACTTCGGGTCTGTGATAGTTCCTGAATCTACTGCATTGAACGTCATCATTTCGCCGGAGAGTCTCGTCATTCTTGCAGAGTTGGCACCTTCAACCTCAGCGCGGGTGGGAAATCTGAAAAGATTAGTATTCGACTGTTTTCATGCCAGGACAAGAGGCTCATGCTTACAGTTCTGTGGCCTCAAGGGCATCATGGAAGTCCAATGGGCGAGACAAAGCTCGAAAGGCACTGATCGTCTGTGGGCTAATCCTTCCCAGTCTCATCTCGTTTAGCATCTGCGCGAATTCGGGATCGCGCTGACGGAAAACATGCGTCAACAAGATTGTGTGCTGTATCGTAGTATTCCACGTCGCTGCAGAGAAAGCAAATTTGGCTTCACGATTGCTACCTTCCGGAACTGGAGGCAGCTGGAAAAAGTCACCAGTGACTACAAGTTGGATACCTCCAAAGGGACGCGCGTTATTGCGAATTCGTCGAGCAATTTCCTCGAGTTTATCATAAAGATCGCCATCTACCATTGATACCTCATCCACGACGAGAACCTTTGTGCGTAACCAACGGTTCCTTGCTTTCTGGTTCTTTTTGATCTGCTGACTGTCAGCTATACTTGTCGCCTTAGGATGGAAGACATTCTGCAGCCACCTACCTTTTTGATCAATTCTGGTACAGGTTCTTTGCCCAGACCAATACCAGCGAAACTGTGAAGAGTGACACCCTCGATATTACAAGCCGCAAGACCTGTTGATGCTGTCACTGCAATACGGTCCGGTTCTCGTTTGTACTTGATCCGTAGCTTTTTGATGATCTCCCTCATCAGGACAGACTTTCCAGTACCTGCAGATCCAGTGAAAAAGATACTCTTCCCCTTATCCACGACAGCTTCTACAACGCCTCTCTGTTCATCACTTAGGAAGACCCCTGGCACCTTGGGGGTGATGCTTGGTTTCGCACCACCATCGTCATTCTGGCTTTTCTTGGATTCCCGTCTCAGCTCCTTCTGCTCCTCCTTGATGGCACTGGCACTCTTGTTCCAGAAGTCTGCCGGTTTTGTTCTTTTCGGGGTCGCAAGGCTCTTCTTGGGCTGTACCGCGTGCTCTTCTTTGGTTTCCTTCAACCATGGCAAATTACGGGGTTTCGGAGGAGGTTGGAAGTGGGCTGGCGGAGATGAGGACCACGGCAGTGGCATACTGCTGGGAGGTGCGGCATGTTCTTGAGAATTCGGAGGCAAATCGGGATAGTTCACATCTGATGGCGATTTTTTCGGAGCTGTGGAGATGGGATTGCTCGCTTTCGTCTGAACGGGATCGAGATCAGGGTAAACGACCGGATCGGGCTGCTTCGAGGTATTCGTAGTGGTCGGAGCAGTGAAAGGCAATGGCTCGTCAATGTCAAGATCAAGGTCATCATCAAAGTCATTCTCGTCGAAATAGACCTCGCTGTGGAGAGATCCCAGCGCGGAGGCGCCTGAGTTGGCCATGTCAATTTTTCGCTTGACGCCTGTTGGCGGGGACGCTTGAGGTTTTTGGGGGGCGAGCGAATTGGTGCGCAAAAAATTGGACTGCAACGGTTTTGCCGACCCTCCTGGGTGGTCCTTGACAGCCTTTTTGAACATAGCGACTTCCTCGGGGATAGGACGGGCAATCGATGAATATGCAGATGCCAATGCAGATAATGTCACTCTCTTGGGACAGACGATTGACAACGGTCGCAGGAGATTTGTAGCTCTTGCCCTACTACGGGCAATATGCATAAACAGATCAATTGGAAAAGAAAAGAGAGGAGCAAAACAAGGTTGTCGAGAAAGTTGATTGCTTTTCGTGATGAGAACGCGCGACGAGACGCGTGACGGGTTGCTGCACGACGTGTGACTGGTTCCCCGCTCCGCCTAAAGTGGGTGCGTGGGCATAGTCAGGCTAGTACATTTTAATTAATAGTATTTTACTATGAGTTGATTCAATCTAATGAATATTTATCTACTCCAATTTTTTGTCTGATTAAAAGACACTCAGACGAATGTGTCCTGAATATGTGCCTGAAACAACACTGCCCAACCTGGAGCAAACGGCGCTGTGTCAACTTGACAAACGACTCGTTTGAAACGAGTCGTTTGCTCGACAGATCGGAAAATATACATCAGATCCACCGCGTCAGCTCTAGTCATCTTCTCAACTTTTCTTGATAAAGGAGATCATCTCCTTTATCAAGAAAAAATATTATTTTCAACTAGTTTAGACCACTAGGTAGCTGTCTAACTGGATTCCAGGATACCAAAATAGTACTACTATTATCCTGGAGTCCAGTTTAAGATATATAGAGCCCCTGGAGATCTTTAAGCTTAAGTGATGTATAACCTAGTAGGTTATGTGCATTAAAATGAACCCATTCATTTCATATATGAATTACTAATTCAAAGGTTTGGTCAAAAAGATATATGGTATCAAGTAATTTCAGCAATACTAAATCACTAAATACTATCACAGATTTTCAAAAACCGAAACTGCCGCCTCTGCAGTTGACTTTGCACTGGCTGGATTCTGTCCTGTAACAAGCCGTCCGTCGACAACATGGAAGTCATCCCAGATCCCAGCAGAGCGTTGGTCTACAATCCAAGTTAGCACACAATGTTCGAAGACGTATAGATTTCCAGGTTCAACCAGGACTCACAAGTAGCACCAAGACGGCTAGAAATTTCCTCGACCATCTCAGAATTCCAACTCCGAAGCTCCGCAAGAATTCCCATCGTTTCTTCAGCCTCACTGGTGAACCCAGTAATCTTTTTACCCTTGATAAGAGGCTCTCCAGTTGTCCTATCTAAGAGGTTGGCGAAGATAGCAGGACCATGACAAACAGATGCAATGACACCACCATTCGCCCACACCTCTTCAGCAATCTTCTGCAAAGAAGTCGCTGTCGGATAGTCAATCAGAGCAGCATGGCCAGCGGAGGCGTAGAATAGACCGTATTGAGATGCATCCAAATCAGCAGCTTTGTGTAGGCTAGCTAGTTTTCGTCGGAAGTCACTATCAAGGTCATTCCAGATCTTGAGATCATCGCCGTTGAGGAAGTCTGGTTGCTGTGAAAGCCAGTCGGGAGTATAGGACCCAGTCTCCGATGCTAGGTCGACTTCGAATCCAGCAGCCGTGAGAACATTGTAAGGGTGAAGGGCCTCGCTGATAAAAAGTCCGGTTGTCTCTTTCCCCTGGAAAAGAGTGGCTTGAGCTGAGGTAATGCTGATGAGGGCTTTGCGAGGAGGAGACATGATGAAGATAAAGTTGTGTTGTTTACTGGATAGTAGATGCTAGTAGGCAATGGGTGGTCTTGATATGCAAAGTAGCTCTGAGCAAACGAGAATGTATTTTGAGAGACAGAGACATGCTGACGACAGGCAATTTATATTGATTTTCTGCTGACAGGCATACGAGGTACTCAAGTCGATTTTGGGTTGAAACGGGGAGTACTCCGTAATCTTTTGCCAAGGGCTGCATACATTATGCAACTCCGTAACTCCGCGACTCCGCAGCTCCGCAACTCCAAGCTTTTTTAGTACGAACGTCCTTAATTCAACACAATATTACATTGCGTCATGCATATTTTCTTATCTTTATTTTTGCCCTTGCACTGCATCGGTGCTTACTGAATCCTCATTTTCAGGCATTTCTAAGCAATCCACTTCATGACTCCGTAACTCCGGTGGGTGCGACAAACCCAAAACGGTAGTTCTACTTCCAGCAGCTTAAAGTAGACATAGCTTACATTTGTCTATCAAGTTAACAGCCGTTATCCAGATCTGGCCACAGGATATCCACATTATTCCAAAAATCGATATCAGTCGCCATATCAAACAAGTTGAATGTCTGCGTATCAACAAGGCCGTTTGAATAATCATCCTGACCCTGTTCCATGGGCATTGGAAACATAAGCATATCTTCAAAGCTTGAAGTAGTCCCGTCAAGGCTGTGGTTGACTTGGTTATGCTTCGAGAATATATCAATTTTGGCCGATAGATCACGGGTTATTTTCGATGCGTTTGCGGCGACAGAGAACTTTGCCCCGAAATTATCAAAAACCAAGATAGCCAATTCAACAGCTTCCCTGGCTTCCTTGAACAGATTTGAATGGGGAAAAAGCAGAATAAACCCAACAAGCGTCATAACTGCATTCCACTGACAATGAAAGGCTTCGTGCCATCCATCCAGGACCGAGGATTCTGTTAATGCTTGGTGTGTAATCCTCGTCAGCATTATAGCATGGGAAGCACATTTGATAGCGATATTTTCGGATTTGGATCCCTCGAGTGGCTTCAAGCCAAATGATATCAGCGGCCGATATATATTGATGCTTAGGTGATGATAGGTGTGTTCAAGGAGCAAGCGCTGCCGTTGCAGCCAGGGAGGTGTGAATGGCTCAATTATTAATGCGGTGAAATCAACAGAAAGAGGAAGACCGTTATTTTGACGGGCCATCTTGAGTGCTTCAGGGACACTTTCGGCCCATTCATGCAGGCTCTGAGCATGTGCAGCCAAGACCTCCACACTGGAATCTTGAGCTTTGTGATCAGTCCATAATGCATGGCTCCCTCGAGAAAGAATTGGTTGTTCGAAGAACGCCGTGTGAGCCTCTCGGGCTTTCTTGTAAAGTTGTACCAAATACAAACCATAGCTTAGCCATGTGGCGTTATTTCCGATGGGAGCAAATGTAGAACCAGAGCTGGCAGCGACTTGGAGAGTGTCACTGGGGAGAGATGGCATAGCGTGAGAGCTTGACAACATGAAGGGACGACCAAGCTTCATTCCCACTTTACTATCCATGAGGTGAACTGCCCACCACAAGCGCCTGCGCATCTCACGATCCGTCTCTGGCACAGTGTGCGGAGGCTCCAGATGCAGGCCAAGCATATAAGCAGTGCGAACGGCTAGACCGACACTAATGTCAACCAGATTGTGGAAAGAGCCACCACAAACATAAACTGCGCAAAGTAGATGGCACTGTAATGTAGATAAAGAAGGGCTGTCGAGCTCATATTCAAGCAGCTTTTGCCCGCGCCAGTAATGCCATCTACCAGCAACTAGCGCATCTTTGCCCTCAACGAGAGACCCTTGAGTCTCGGTAGGCATTGTCGATGTTGCGTATTGCATGCACATGGCGATGATAATATCGACGAGGGCGGAAGGTTTCCGGCTCTGGCCGCCATTGACCCATAGAGACTGATAATGTTGTTTGAATTGGGCCTCATGCACAATGGGAAATAGAGATGTATGATATGTCTGCCAGAAAAGGTTGATAAAATATTCCTCTTGTACTAGTGTTAAGTAAACTCCTGTGGTGGAGGCTTCGCTTGCCGGAGACACAAGTGAGGAATTTGTACATCCTTCTAGTCCCGTTTTTGGCATATCCAGCAATTTTTTATCGCTAGGAGCCATGGGGTGCAAATGCTGAATAGGATGTGTTTTTTGCAGCTTGTAATTTAAGAATTCCCCGAGGTGCTTGATAAAAGAGTAGAGTGACGATGGGCCAAACCATGTATCGTTCGAGGAACGTGCAGGTCGAAACTGTATTCCATCATAGTAATTCCTCAAGAGAGTAGGCTCAGAGTCACTCTCTATCAAGTTATGGCGGTATGCAGGTGGAGAAGATGACCCTATAGGCGTTGGTGGATTCTGACCTCCGTAAGACTGTTGTACATTGAGCGCTGCTTCTAACTCCTGAACACGCCGGTGAAGCCGAGCAATTTCTTCGGAAGCTTCAGTGAGAGTTGATGCCTTGGAAACACCGACATTGCTACATTCGTATCCACGGATAACACATTTTGAGCATGGCACCCCGTTGTCGCACTTGGTGCGACGAAGTCGGCACCCATCACACGCCCGGGCTACTTGAATCCGTCTTGGGCGGCGCCGTGATCCTATCTGAGGATCTGGCCCTTCCGTTGCAGAGCATTGTGAATCTTTAACCATATGGGGCTGGTTGCAGGAGTAAGCCCTCGAGCGAAACTTGGAGAGAGCGGGGTTTAATCTCTCACTGACGACCATTTGCAGTACCCAGCTCCAGGTAAGACTAGGGTAAGTCAGCCTCAGGCTCGCGGCACTGCGGTGATTGACGATAGAACAGTACCCACATTGCAAAGGGTTAAGTATTTGGTATAGAACTCAATTAGGATTCATACGGCTGGATACTAACTTCATCATAAAATTTGGGAATAATTCTTTTTTTATCGGACAGAAAAATTGAGCAGTGTTGTGAATATTTTGCGCAACCTCAGTAAGGTACTTACTACTGGCTCACAGTACGGGGTACTAATTACTAGTTACTACCATATACTACTGTATGTCAATCTAAATAAAATGCCTCGTCTCTCCTGACATGATATTGGTAAGGCTCTGCTTTTATTTATTTAGTTTTTTCAAATCGACACAATCTTTGTAAGCTCGAATCTCACTCTTAGCAAAGGTATAATCTCATTCTGCTTTTACTGTTTTGCTGACTGTCCAATTGGAATTTCCCAAATGTTTGTGACCTTCACAGCGGCCCCACAGAAAGTTCTTATCAGCACGTGACTCTATCGTGAGGGCGTCCCGATTGGGTTTGGATTGGATGGAAGTGGCTCGCGACTTGTCCCTCACTTGAACGCGAACTTGGACTCGCAACTTCCAGAAGACGGGGTACGCGTTTAGGGGAACTCACTGGGAATTGTGTGAGATCCCGGGCCATGCACAATGGCGGAACCAAAAGCTGTGGGTGAGTCTCAAATTCCCTCTTCGAGACTGTGACCATGACCGTGTACGCATTCTAACCCGATCTATATAGACAAAGAGCACCCGCTCATGGGTGCAGTCATCTGCTTCACATCTGTACCGCCAGAGCGGAGGGTATGGAGTCTGCGAATCATTCATCCTTTGCGAAGACCGAATCGAATAGACTAACGCGGTAATCTTAATCACCAGACACAACTTATCAAATTCGCGAAAGAAATGGGCGCAATTGAACAACCGGACCTTACCTCAGACGTCACCCATCTCCTGGTCGGAGCAACCGATTCGCCCAAATATAAGTTTGTTGCGCGCGAGCGGAACGACGTGCTCGTGTTGAAGCCCGAATGGATCGAAGCAGTGCGAGAGCCGTGGATGCAGGGAGAGGATACGGATACCCACGCCCTTGAGAACCAGTTCAAACTGCCAGCCTTTTTTGGGCTAACAATTTGTATAACTGGATTTTCTGACAGTGAGTTCATGCGTGTCTTGCCTCGCTTACAGATCCCCAAATGACTGACAAGAATGTACAGTGGCTTTTCGGAATCAGATGAATGATCTGGCCGTGGAGAACGGTGCAGAATTTCGGAAAGATCTGACAAAAAGTGTTACTCATTTAATTGCACGTAATGCTGAAGGTGAAAAATACAAGTTTGCGACACAATGGAATATCAAGGTTGTCACTGTGAAATGGTTCCATGACTGTGTTGAGCGCGGAATGATTTTGGATGAAGAAAAATACCACCCAATGCTGCCATTAGAAGAGCAAGGTGTTGGCGCATGGAACAGGACATTGCCTGCAGTTAAGGAAAAGGCAGGGAAAGAAAACGCGGGTGATGGCGGTGCCTTGAATTCGAGACCAAGAAAAAAGCTGCGCAGAACTGCGAGCACGAAGCTGGTGGGCCAGAATGAGAACATATGGGGCGATATCATCGGCATGGGATTCACAACAGAGTCAACGGAGCCCAAACCCGATCAATGGGAAGAAAACGATTTCGAAATATCAAAGCCACCCGTTATTCAAGCCGCGAAATCATTTGCAAGCGAAACAACTTTCTCCGAGACAACACAAAATCGCCAGCAACCTGCAACAAAATCTAAGAATGATGGTTTCCTCGACGGCTCTTACATTCTGGTCCTTGGGTTCTCACCCAAACAGGTAAGAATCAAGAACTCGAAACTTCACATTGGTATCTGACACCAGCTAGATGACTATATTGCAAGAACACCTCGGGTACAATGGAGCCCAGTGTGTCAAATCCCTCAGCGAATTTTCAAGTCCTAGTATTCCAAAGACTGGACATGGACTGTATATTATGGTGCCATACAACACCCCTAGGTCAAAAGTTCCCTCAACAGATGATATGGCCTTTGAATGCGAAGTCGTAACGGACATGTGGCTAGAGAGGTGTCTTGATGCCAGGGCCTTGGTGCCGCCTGAAACCCATGTTGCAAGCACTCCGTTTCCCAAATTTCCCCTTCCAGGTATGATTTCTCCCACATTTAATCACTATCGAGCTCTGAATCTAATTGCATCAGGCTTCGCGGGAATGCGTATATGCTCAACCGGCTTTGCGCGTATTGATCTCTTACATCTTTCCAAACTTGTTAATCTCATGGGTGCTTCGTATGAAGAATATCTTACAAATAACGCCTCGGTTCTAATTTGCAATGACCCGCAAACTGCGAGCCGTGAAAAACTTCGTCACACAAGCGAATGGGGAGTCCCGGCTGTGTCTGCCGATTGGTTTTGGATATCCGTCCAATCAGGCCAGAAGAAGTCATTCGAACCATATATCGTCCGACGGCAGGTTTCCCAGCACTCTGGAAGTATGGAGAAGCCAGGCGATGGGTTCACAAGCGAAAGGAGTTCGGATAAGAATAGTGGACAAGGAGGAGAAAGACTTTCAGATATTGCCGCCCAGCCGGCCAACAAAGGCAGGACAGAAAAGTCCATCTCCAACAAGACTGGGAAATCACAAGTAGTCCCTATCATCGGCGATGGGTTCTCAAACGAAGAGGCGAACATTCCACCCAAACCAACCGTACTGGAATCGCGGTCTGGGTCACCGGCCCCAGAGTCAGATAAAGTACAGACGAAAGAATCTCCCCCGAAGGACCTCGAACAAGATCAATCAGCCTCGTCAGCTGGGCCCTCTGCATTGGACACTGCACTGAAAGGGCTTCTTCAACAAGCCCAAGCAGCCAAGTCACGCCAACAGACCGAGAGCACAGCAACAAACGACGATGGAAGTTATCCAGCTCGGCGAAAACGTAAGCCTCTCCTAGGGCGCGCCACATCACATTCCTCAAATCGTAAACTCGAAAGCACGCGGCCGGTATCTCGTGCTAGTTCGATTGACACTCTGAACGATGATGGACTTGGCAGCGCAGTCGAGAGCGGAGACCCGACTCGCGATAACTCCCTGTCTCGCACGAACAGCCGTGTTGAGCAGAATACAGAAAGCTTGTCATCAATTTTCAGTGGAGGAAAGTTCGACTTCACGGCGGAGAGGACGCTTGCTCCCATCGATAACGAAGATGAAGAGAACCAAGCACCTCAGATGACCCAACTAGATTATGAAGACCCAGATGCAGCAGCAATGAGAGCAGAATTCTTACGTGATGCTGGGAAACTAGTTGAGAAAGCGAAGAAGCCCGACCCCGCGGTCATAGGAGAAATTAAGGAGTTGGAAGACACTGGTTGGGGATCTGGACGCAGGACGAGGAAACAGCCTGTTAAGCAGGATGATGACTGATGGCCGACTTCTCTTTTCTTTCCGGTGTGGCGTTTTTATCAATTGCAGCGGGAGTCATAGAGCTAAGGCATGGCATTGCATTGCGAATGGCGTCTTTCTAGTCCAATGGAGTTTTCTTTTGTCTACTTCCCTGTTCGATCGGACTAGATGTAGCATCTTAATTAATGATACACCATTTGAATATGTAGAACTTATAGAACAGGGTAACCCCTTATAGTTAATTGCATAGTAATAATATTTTGATTTGTATTACCTGAATGGAACCTGCAGCATGCTGCACAGGCTCGTACCTAATCAGACGGCGAGGGAATACGTTGCGATAGAAAAAGTCGTGATTTATGGAATTCAGTGGTCAAATTGGATGGGAATCTTAGGCTAAAAATTGGAATGACCTCCGATGTACGCCGAACCACGCCATGAAATAAAAAAGAGTAATGCATGCTGAAACACCAGTGGTCCGCATGGAACACCGATACCAGCATCAGCATCAGCGATGAGAATACCATACAGGAGAAGGGATATCAGAACATGTGGAGTATGAGAAATGTACACATCTGTCATGGTTGAAGAGAATGCTGGGGGGTGAAAGGGTCGATAACGAGTGAAAGAGCGTAAATGTGACGCGTGTTGGTACAAAGAGACGCTTTTATGACTCCTCATAGGCACCCATACCACCAGGGAGTGGGCCGTCAAGGTCAAGGTCATCCACAGAACGACGGTTCTCTCCACTCTCGCGGAAGAGGTTCGCAAAGTATTTCAGGGCAACGTCACTCTCCTGCTTGACCTTGCTTACCTCTTGCTTGCGTCGAGCAATGTCTTCAATATCTTGAGATAGACTATTTTGCAAGTTATTCGCGGGGAGACGAAGAATGCGTCGAACCTCAGATGAAACTCGAGTGGCGTTGGAATGAACATAGTCCATGTCTGCGAGAGTTGCAGCAATCTTGCGAGAAAGACGTGGAGGTAAAGTGGTTGGGATCGAAGAGAGTACATAAGCCGTGGTCAAGGCGGCTATATTCAGATTAGCAAATAAATTCCGTGTCCACGAATACACTATAGACTTACCAGCAGCAACTAGACCAGGAAGGAAGAGGCGGCGCAGATTGTTCGGACCTAAAACCTTGACAGCGCTGAGTGCACTGTCAACCCAGCTAAAACCACCAAATGCTCGACCTCCAAGAACAGTCACGGCTGTCATTGCAACACCTGTACCAGCCAGCTTCTCCTGGCGCTCCCAGAGGCCAGCAACATCGAAGAAATCCCACAATTCAACTTCAGTGTTGACTTGTCGGCCGAGGGCGTGGCGGCGACCCCGACGGAACATCATGTCCGCGCGGAAGTTAAGAGGTGCAAATTTGTCTTCTCCCACATGCAACAGACCAATATTTTGGATAAAGCCAACCCCCTTCACTGTTTTGTCTCTGGCGTAATCTTCGCATCCAGTGACAGCCGCAGATATTTCGTCAAGCATTGCGAGTTTCAGATCCTCGGCGTACTGGAAGACCGAAAAGAGACCAGGGTAATGAACGCCGAGGTCAGCATCGGAAACCCGAGCTATAGTATTCGATAAGGTTGATCGTGTGTGATTATACACATCATCACAAGAATCGTCAATGGCCTTATCCACGCCGTCAGCGAGCTCACTCTTCTTCTTCTTGCCGTTCTCATAAGCGGGCTCAAGCTCTGCAAGCTCCTTTGTCACACGCTCAAGCTCTGATTCAGCAACATCGCGATTTACGGTAGCGAGTGAGTTCAGGTCAGCAAGAAGGTTGAGGAGATATGTTCGAGCAGGTGCAAGTTTGGACCGAGATCGCTTCTCAAGAACAAATCGCCTGAGGGCACCTTCCAAGTTTTCGAAGTCCTGGAGCTTTTCCTTCTCTTTTCCTTTGCCCTTATCCTTGCCAGAATCGGCTTTGTCATCGTCATCACCGTCGTCGTGAGGATCAGAACCCCCATCTCCACCTCCACCAGAGCCTGATTGAGAAACTGCCACCGGCGGCGCAACCGGGATAGCATTGCTCGAAACGAAATGAACCAGTTCGGCAGATTCTTTATATGTGCGAGGGCTGAGCTTTGCAACTTGGTCCAAGATCATTCGCTCGCATCGTTGCTTGTCCCTAATTTGATCGAACCCGTTCACAACCATAAATATGTAAGCTTTTTCGTGAGCGGCGTTAAGGATGAATTCCTTGGCGGAAAGAGTGAAGTGGTTGGCAGCGGATACCACAAACACGACGACATCAATCTCTTCTTGTCGGGCAAAGACAGCTGTGGTCTTGAGGGAATCGGAATTGAGACCAGGGGCATCAATCAACGCGATATCGACAACGCCATTATTAAGCAAGGACTCATCGATCGAACGAACGTCCTTGACATAGACTTTGCATTGCATGTATTTAGAGTTGTCCACGACGATATTTTCCAACTCGCTCATTGCGTAGACATCGTAGGTACTTTCGTCGTTGCGGCTATACTGGGCATCCTTGTGTACAGCATGGACTTCCTCAATGCCGTTGTTTTCTCGCGCATCCAAGACCTCGCAGAAAATACTGGTGCAGGGCTGTTGGTCTTCAGGCAGAACCTTCTTCCGTAATAGGGCATTGCAAAATGTGGATTTTCCGGCATTTAGATCTCCTGTTATAAGAACTTTGCTTGAAGTATCTTCGATGCGGTCTCGGAGGGATAGAAGGTGTTTGATGCTCTGATTGATTTTCCCCTCCAACAGCGAAGCGATTGAAGCCTTTTCCAGCGAGTGCACGAGCTCGGCCTGTGAAAGGGCACCTAGCTTGAGATCTAACTTGAGAATCGAGAACTCTTGCGCGATCTGAGGTGTGATCAACCTAGGCTCTGGCGGTGCGCGGCGTTCGGCAGATGCACTGGATTCTGCCAAATCATCTCCTCCCATAGTGGTGGCTGCGCGTTTGAGTTGACCCGGGCGAGGCGGCGTCGACGGTGCACTGTCATTTGGGCCGAAATACGAGTGTGACTGCTGTAGCTGAGGCCGTTGCGAAGGAGAGGAAGGGTTGCTTTGAGTGTTTTGAACAGATGGGTAATGGGCCGGCCACTGGCGATTCATGTCCTGGAGTTCTTTCAAGGTTTCGATAGTCCTAGAGATCGCGCGACCCAGTTTGGTCCGGTTCGAATTGCTAAAGGCATAGGTATGAGTATTGGACGCGAGTCACCGCATATCTGGATCAGTTCAACATACTATAGAAGTTGGTGGACATGGTTTGCCACAACTTGTCGTTCGTGCTCAACTACGGCGCAAAATGTTAGTCCAAACACTCACTCAGAGTATCAGACTCGTAGTCTCTATTCGAACTACTTACTTGCAGGATTCCACTCGCCGGCGCGCGTCGGAGTATGCGCGGGGGTTGGTCTATCTTGCCTCAACTCCGCACGCCAAGCCGCATTCGCATCAGATTCCATGGTGTTGTCGCCAGCGATGCTTCCTCCATATCCCGAATCGTTGTTCAGTGAAGTCATCAGCGCTGTAGCGCTTTCCGAGGTCGATCCGTTGCCCACGGTCATATACGCTGGGGGCGGTTGAAAAGGGCTTCTCTCCTCCTCTTCGCCCTCAAATCGAGACGAGCTGGCTCTCGAGGAGCCCTCGCCGGGAAAGTATTCCTGACTCATGACGGGTTAATGCAGCACTGGTGAGCCATCGACTATGTAAAAGCGTTTGTTTGTTGGATGGGCAGTTTTCCATGGTAAGTCCCTCTCGGCCCGAAAGGGTTTAGCCCGGCCATGTGACCTGTAACTTACCAGTGCCGTCATGCCGATTGTTCAACTTGTGGAGATTCAAAGTCGCAATTTTGTATTGGATCTATGGACTAACGAGTGAGATTGTATCAACAAAATACATTAATTGAAAATCTGAACTCATTGCATGCTTACAAGCCCGATAAACCGAAAGAATTCCTGGCGACTATCTCTAATTTTGTACATTACCATAATAAGTTAGTTAAGTAACTTGGTACTGTGCTGTAATGCGGCGGTCCCGCTTGATGTCACTGCCCAGGGTGCCTGGAGACAATTAGACCTCTTCTCTCCCTCACTTCCACTTCACTCCTTCCTCCCCCGATCACCATGAATGTGAGAACTATCAGAGGCCCCCAATTCACTATACTCCTGCTGATATGATTTCTAGATCGTTGAATGGGCATTTGGTAAGCGCATGACGCCCGCCGAGCGGCTGCGCAAACACCAGCGAGCCCTTGATCGAACCCAGCGCGAATTAGACCGGGAGCGAACAAAACTTGAGAACCAGGAGAAGAAGCTAGTGCAGGATATTAAAAAGAGCGCCAAAAATGGTCAGGTCGGGGCTTGCAAGATTCAGGCCAAGGACCTGGTGCGGACACGGAGGTGCGTGATCTACAAGACTCGTGCGTGTTGTCTTTGGCAGCGTCGACTAACGAAACACGGCGCAATAGATATATTCAGAAATTCTACCAGATGCGCACACAACTACAGGCTATCTCACTTCGTATCCAGGTAGGAGACATATCGCGACTATCCTCTTTTCAAGTACTTACACTACTGTTTACCCCAGACCGTACGGAGCAATGAGCAGATGATGCAGTCTATGAAAGGCGCGACAAAACTCCTGGGTGGTATGAACCGACAAATGAATCTCCCTGGTCTGCAACGCATTGCCATGGAATTCGAACGCGAAAATGAAATTATGGATGAACGACAAGAAATGATGGACGATGCGATCGATGAAGCTACCGGCATGGAGGGAGAAGAGGAGGAAGGGGAAGACATTGTCAAGGAGGTTCTTGACGAGATTGGTGTTGATCTGGGCCAAGCGGTACATTTAAAACTACTGAACACGATGACTTGCATGGGTGCTGACTATTCTTACAGCTGGGTGAAACCCCGTCTGATATTCAAAAGGCTCCCGCAGAGGAAACCCGAGTTGCGCAGGCTGTAGGAGGAGGGGGTGGTGGGCCAAGTACAGATGACGACGATCTTCAAGCCAGACTGGACAGCCTTCGCCGATGACGATGACGACGATTCTCGTGATTTTTCTTCCGTCTATTTTTGCCTTGCATATTCTCCGCTGTCGATGATTAAGATCTGGAAATGGGCTGATTTACTGGCGCAAGCCTCTTTGATTTGATACCGCCTCCTTTCACTAAGCGTATTACTTGTTTTATTTTATTCGAATTTTTGGCTCCTTCATTGCTGCCTATACCCAGTAACAATAGGCTGAACCTATTTTAGCTCCGTAGGTGGCGGAGTCAACCATTCGGGACGAACAACAGTCTTCCTTGAGAAGTTCCGCAATATTCAGCTCAATACCAACACAACCAGAGTTTCGGGCGCTTCGAGACTTGGAAATTGATTCGAACATCTCAGTAATGTCCAAAGCGAAGGAGCCCGAGGCGCCTCCCCAGGCAGGTTACTGGCATATGAAAGCATGCCACGTTCCGATTTTCAGTACCAGATTGCCCCATGGATCGGGCTTCTGCTGATTTTAACCATGAAAGCACCACTAGCACCTTTCAAGATGTGGATTCCTCAAATTATTACTATTTATTTTATTGTATTTTTCAAAATTCCAAGCCAGTAATATAGCTTGGATCCGAAACATCTATAATCGTCTATATGTTCAAGCTACTGCTGGCAGTACTGTCTAGCAGGGTACTACTACTATCATACAATATGGCACATTGCACAATATTCTATTGCAAAACTAGGTAGTTAGTAACTATTGAAAAGAGTGACGATAAAAATCCTTGGAAAATGGTCGTCTTTGAACACGATCCGCATATGTCCACTGCAAGAACCAAGGATAGCTGCTTGCCAGCGTCTGCAGTGACGGTCGGTCATTGGGATTTGGGGCCAACATGTCTTGCAATAAGTCTTTACAGTCCTGGCTCAGATTATCGTTCATTATTAATGGGTCGTTCATAATCCTTGCTCGCCTTTCGATTACCCTGAGAATTTCACGCTCAGAAGAGCCAAAGTGTAATAGGTTTTTGTGTCCTTGTCGTTGGTCATCCCACGGCCAGTAACCGTGTAGAATCCCAAATAAAAGAACACCAAACTTCCAGAGAATAACCTGGCGAATATCATGACGATCCCGAGGTCGGTTGATGAACCAACCTTGTACTGCTAAAGCTCTGGCAAGCTCGGGTGACATCTGATGCTCCTGGAAAGGTAAGTAACCACGTCTAGCCTCGATAAAATCGCTATCTTCCAGCCCGAATCTGACATCTCCTAAATCGATAATTGTGACCTATTACAAAAATGTCAGTTTGAAATTCTATATTTTAGGAGTTAGTTTCACTCACATTAAGCTGCTGATCGACGACAAAATTGTTGATTGAGAGATCATTGTGCCAAAGATTCAGGTCAGCCAGCTCCACAAGTCCTTGCAAGATCTGAGATGCAACCTTACTAGCTTGCATTTCATGCAAAAGAGGCCTTCCATCCGATGTCATCAAGTATCTTCCCGTGAAGGGACTAAATTGACGACGGAAGCCTCCCTCTGGAACAGGACGAAGGTCGGATGCGTAGTCAACGCATGGTGACATAACAATCGCCTGAAAACGATCATGAATATAAACGGAATCTAATGTAGGAAATCTGTTACTAGTGGTTAGTAGGAGCATAATAAATGCCTCGGTGGGGATATATCGAGCATCTTTTGATTCCTCGAGAATCAATGTCATAGGAGGAGAAAAATACCGCCCTAGAAAACCAGAAAGCAAAGTATGATGCTTTTCCACCTTGATAGCGTAATGGTTCAAGTTATTCGAGTCAGTTCCTTGGTTCTCTCGCTCGCGTGCAAGATAAACCGTACCAAAGGCTATTAAATCATTATTAGTATATCCGCTGAGTAGTAATAAAAGGAGAAAAAAATTAGCAACTCACTTCCTGTGCCAGCAAGGCCATACAGCTCCATCCGGTCCAATAAATTGGGACAGAGGTAGTCGGCTCGAGTTTCTGAGGTGTCTATAATCGGATCTATAAAGTCCAGGACCTTAGTGTCCTCATTTTCTTGGAAACAAAGTTCGTCGCTACGGCCGGCACTATATTCATCAAAGACTGTATGCGTACATGATGATACTGGTCGTCCTTTGCGGGCAATAAATGCACCCTCTAAGCGATGCCGTAAGTTATGATGAAGATGGGGGTATTTCTTAGATAAAGCGTTCTCGGGATCTAGTAGTTCATTGACAAGAACTGGGAAAGACTTTGCCCAGCGCTCTTTAGTGCCATCCATGTCTCTCGGGAAATCTCGATTAGAATTGTGAATATCAACAAATGTTGTTATGCTCTAAGATAACTACGCCAGCTAGGAGAGATAATTTATAAGAACGGATAGAGAGCCGCTTAATGCGGAGTATATCTCCATGTCTTTGAATGTGTATCACAAACCAAAGAAAGGCATTGGGAATCCATACAACAAAGGGATAGTGAGAGCATCGTCAAAGAAGATTAGTTAAAACATAAAGGATAATGAATGAACAGCCTTTGTCATCAAGATAATTTGCTTTGTTATTAGCAATAGTCTGTTTGAATTTGTTTGACTGACAGAGGAAAAATGAAGAGAGGGAGAGAAAAAGATACTACGCAACGGGGCGTGGAGGAGGGTCGATGGGGTCGATTCCAACAATGAACAAGGAACTTCCAACAAGAAACACGAGGTCATGATGCAAGAAGTGAGGCAGCCTTGCTTTGGACCCCACTCTATGCGGAGTAGAACGTGGATGATCATGAGTGAGCGAGAGCGAGTCTTATGATACAAGGTCAGACGATGAGGCTCAAATACTATTTGATTGAGGCTATTTTACCCCAGGGTCTAGATCTACAATACGTCTGGTATTTAGGGCGTGGTATTTTACCGTATCATCAAGGAATGACGGGGGAGTCATTTAAGTGCGGCTCAACTCGTCATCCTAGTCATGTTTCACCGCGGAATGCGGTCGACCCCAAGGGCGTATTTTGGCAAACTCGGACCTCAGGGATTAAATATTCATTTTTATTTATTTATTGATTCATCCCATAGATATTTAGCCCCTCCTTCTCACCCGGGTTCTTTTTAAAAAAGAAGGCGGATTCGCTGCGGCCTCAATTGTTGGCCGATTGGTTAGCCACATGTTGCCCCGAAACCCGGGTGATTCCCAAGCATCGTAACCATAAGCTGGATCACAGCTACGCTCTGAAGCAGAGTATAAGTATTTAAATAACCAGGAACATTTCTGTTAACAGTCTTCAAATTAAATCTTGCTTCAAATATTCCTGAGCTCCTGCAACCGATTTATGTGCCTTGCTGTGATCTCTTCTCTTCTACCAGAACCATGACTACTTTCCATTGCGACAACGAATCACCCAGAGAGTGCAACAATGAAAATCGCGGTACTTCTGGAATACCAACTCCTCAAGTTTCGCCCCAAATTCAAGCAAATGTTCAAATTGAGCCTATCAATGATTCGATCCAAGCCCCAGCGCCCGGAGCAGCCGATTCAAACGTCAATGGCGTGGGGTATGAAGGCTTTCAATTCTTCAAAGCAGACCCCATTCCAGGACAAAAGGCAACATGGACCCGAGTAGAGCGTACTCATATGCATCTCACACAAGGTGAATTCTACAAAATGGTTCACAAACGAGCAAATAAGGTTTCCGCAGCACAGCAATACCAAAACTTGTCCGTCACTCGGCGTGCTCATGTAAATCAGCTGCTTCATGAGCAGCGTCGAAATGATCCGTCTAATGAATGGAGCTGCGTCTACGCGAAAGAGTGCGATAGAGCCTCCAAAGCTCGCAACGCTCATCGCGATGACTATGAGACCGTTTCGATGGATGTCATCCTTATGAAAAGACCTTTGAAGACAAAATTATATCCGAGAACGCCCATGGGAGACTTGGTGGACCTTGGGATGCCTTTCAGGCAGGATAGTAATAGGCAACCTACAATGATGATGCATCCAGGGTATCCAGCAGTGCAGCCTTTTGTGCCGGGTCAAGTTATTGGCCCAGGATATGTGGTCCAGGGGCCGATGCAACGACCAGTGTCAGTTACGACGCCCTTTAATAGACTTGATTTAGGACGCCCTGCCACGGAAGATCAATGCAAAGGCATGCATGGACATGCTGCACCTGAAAAGTAAGCAGAAAATCCTAAAAAGCAATCTTGAATTGCAAGTGATTGTCCAACAAGCATTGATATTGAAGTAGCAACAGGGAAAACAAAAACGTTGAAAATCAGTCGAACTGGTCCTCCGAAGAAGTCACTAGCGAGGATAGTGATGACGAGTCTATGATATTCGATGAATCTCAGTCTGATGTTAGCTCTGACACGGAGCAACCCGATGATATGGATTGCGAATGTCAAGAACATCAGCAAACTCAAGATCAAGCTGCTCCTCGCCAGCGTTCTGGAAGCCCTGTTCGTCACGAGCGTCCAGTGGCGGGCTTTCCGACCCATCAGCGTCGCAGATCGATAGGCCGTAGTGTGGAACGGAAAATGGATAGGTATCACCCTTTGCGCCATTATCAAGTGGATATGATGGCAGCAAAGAACAACCTCCCCGTTAAACGAGCCAGGGGTTCGGGGGTGGGAACAGAATCTAATAAATCATGGGAAAAGAAGTATCGGATCCAAAGGATCGATGATGAAGAACTACGAAGTCGTCTGCTTGACTGTGAAGCTCGCATTGAGCAGTGGGAGAGAGCCTTTGAAAATCAAGCTCGAATACTACAGAAAACTATGAAGGAATCTCGCCAGTTACAGCGTCGAAGATCTTTCTGGGATTTTTCTTCCATGCGCCACTGCGGATGTGATTGTCCAAACCACAGTGGCCACGGAAATAATGAGTAATTTTTAGTTAAGTGTGATCTTTGGTTTTGTTGTGCATGTTGGTTTTTTTATCAGATTATCCCTACCGGTACTTATTATCTCAGCTTCAAGCTTGCTCTTATATTGTGATCTAAATGATCTTGTTCATGCATGAACATGTCTGGAAGCCGTGTCAAAACAAAGATCAACTTGTAACGGGGATAGTAGTGAGTATATAGAATTAGGCCCAGTAGGTAGCGCCACTAAGAAAAATAAGGCTACTGACCACCAGTAGCTATCATTAATCATAGTATGATTGTAGTCACAAACTAATAGAACCAAAGTGACAGATATGGGCGTGGGGGTTCCCATACTATAATACTAGCAGTATTTCGCAAGTAGCAGTACTTCCTGCAGCTTATCATGCATTCTGCTATTACAAAAGTAAATATTCATGCATATACTAAACTAATTACTCTGTGACTAAAGTACAATACATACATATGTTTACAGGGTTAAGCTTAAACCCTTTCCTTCCATGGATCTTTACATCTGGTTATGTCATAGATGATGCCTGGCTGCTCAGGCGCCCGCCGATCCTCGGGATGTCTGCCCCTCCATTTATTTCCCTTCCTCGACCCGCTCAACTCTCCTCTTCATCCCATTCACCCCAGCTTTTTCTTCTCATTTTTCAAAATACCCTCTCAACAATAATTCACCATGCCTCGCCAATTCTTCGTCGGTGGTAACTTCAAGATGTATGTTAATCTCCTCTATCTGCTACCCCGCGTTCAACGCTTTGCCCCTCCCTACCTACCACCGCGAACAAGTTATCCAGCTTCGGAAGAGCGCGATGCTAATTAATACATAGGAACGGTGTTGTCAAGAGCATCACCGACATCGTCAAGAACCTCAACGACGCTAAGCTCGATGCCACCACCGAGGTTGTCATCTCTCCTCCCGCTCTGTACCTCACCCTCACCCGCAGCCTGGCCGACCCCAAGATCGGTGTTGCTGCCCAGAACGTCTTCGACAAGCCCAACGGTGCTTTCACCGGTGAGATCAGCGTCGAGCAGCTGAAGGATACCAGCATCAACTGGGTTGTCATCGGCCACAGTGAGCGCCGTGTTATCCTCAAGGAGTCCGATGAGGTATATTCTCTACAAGCTACACACCGGCGGCCCAAAATGGCAGCCCGGAATGAAGGTGCTTGACGCTAACACACATACAACAGTTCATCGCCCGCAAGACCAAGGCCGCCATTGAGGGTGGTCTCTCCGTTATCTTCTGCATTGGTGAGACTCTCGAGGTACGTCATTTCATCTTTGCTCGGTTACCCGTTTTTCGTCCCGGTCCCGGTGTGGGTCATCGGGATGGGACCTGCATGAAGTACTCTCCGCTAACACCCGACTTCTTTGTCATAACAACAGGAGCGTGATGCCAACAAGACCATCGAGGTTGTCACCCGTCAGCTCAACGCTGCCGCTAAGGAGCTGAGCAAGGAGCAGTGGGCCAACGTTGTCATCGCCTACGAGCCCGTTTGGTAAGAGATCATTTCTACGAAGATATCTATACCGGATATAGTTGCTGACTTCAATTATAGGGCCATTGGTACCGGCAAGGTCGCTACCACCGAGCAGGCCCAGGAGGTTCACGCCGAGATCCGCAAGTGGCTCGGTGCTACCATCTCTTCCCAGGCTGCGGACGATGTCCGTGTCATCTACGGTGGCTCCGTCAGCGAGAAGAACTGCCGTGAGCTCGCTACCCAACCCGATGTTGACGGTTTCCTTGTTGGCGGTGCCAGCTTGAAGCCTGCTTGTAAGTTGCATCTGATTGGTCCGAACCACTCTATATCCAAAGCTAATTCCATCCGCAGTCGTCGACATCATCAACGCCCGTATCTAGAGGGTTTATTTGAAACGATAATACCAAACAGCTGGCTAAAATATTTGAACGTGATATGTTGTCATGAGAATATATGTACAATGTTAAACCGCGAATAATTCCGGTTTGCCGCATATTAAAAACCATCCAATAATTAGATCGTAGATGTTGGCAATGCAACTTCTAGAATATTTGAAACCGTAATAGATGTATCAATGAATGCACAGAGGCCTCCAATGTCTTTCCATCATTCTATTATGATGAATACATCACCGAAACTCCAACCCCGCGCCAGTATGAAGGGGCGCCACCTCCACTCTGCGTCGACCCACCCCCCGACGCGGCGGAAGAGACTGTTGGTGACAGTGAAAAGGATCCCGGGCCCAGCCCGACACCCGCGCTCACCAGGAGCTCCTTCACTCGGCCTTCCCATAGTAGACGCATATTCCAGGACTGGTCGATGCGAAGCTTGATCACAGAATCATTGGCTTCACTATCATCATTCTCTGAACGTGTTGCGGACTCGGGATGAACCGGGTCGGAGAGGAGTGGAGAGGTTGGCGGGGAACCGGGCACTGAGGCGGAGAAATCGTGCAGACGCATCTTGCGACGAGCCCATTCCAGATCGTCATCTGCCCGGGCAAAATTCTTAGTATTGCGCCAGAGTTCGATTCCAGCAACCATCTCACTTTCCCAGCTGTAGACATTGAAACCGAATCGAGAGCTGAATGCAAGGTTTGGTGAGGCTCGAAGAGAGTAGGTTGTCGAAAGAGAACCAGTGATGGGTGTAAGAGTGAGTGTCAATGTGTATGGGAATGTAGATATGGGCGTGGGGGTACTCGAGGTAGATGAAGGTGAGGGTACTTCAGTCGCAGCAGGAAGAGTGCTGAATCGCAGTCCCGTTGACATTCCAATGAGAGAAGAAATGGGAGAGTAGTATGCTTCTGCACCAGCAGAGAGAAGCGATAAGGGAGGCGGAGCATCGTCGCGAATAGAGCGAGGGTCAGGGCCAAAATTCCAGAGGCCGCGCCAGCCAAAAAGAGCATTATCGGTACTGAAAAGATATTCGTTGCAGTATTTCCCGGTGTCATGAGACAATTGTGCTAGCATAGATGCTTGTGGTGCAGACTTTGATAATGGTGGTCCCTGGGTCGAGCAGACTGCAAGCGATAATTGCGTAGTTGGGGACATTCTGCGCAAAAACAATGCATAGAGTGTGGTTGGCGACGGAAGCTGTAAAGAAGCATGCAAGAGAGTCGCTTTTCGTTGAGCAACTTCTTCTATCGTCTGATCATCGTTCTTGGGTGAGGAAGAGGACCCATCCTTGAGACCCGGTAGGTTGACTTTGTCCAGGAGGGTATCCCAATCCCATGATTGTACGGGGGCTACTGGCATATATACCTGGCGATAACCCGGGGAAATCTTTCGGAGGGGAACAAGTGCGCTTCGACTAGGAGTGTCGTGAAGGGGAACAGTGCTGAAGAGGTATGAGACTGATCCATCGAGCATGCCCCCTGTACCCAGGGTATAACTGGTGGCGAAATGTGGAGTTGAGAGCGAGGAAGCGCGAACACGAAGTCTTTCCGGCGTAGAGAAGTCAAGAAGGGCTTATGATTAACACGTTAGCAACCAGGTGCATGGCGCATCCCTGAACCCTTGGTATTGAGATACATACATTGCGCGGTGGTTGTGAGTGACAAGTAGGAATTGTCGCGGTTCCAGTTGGTGGCCTCCGCAAAGGCGAGCTGGATATAATCCATGAAGTCCAGCATCATGCCTTGGCGGCCCTCCCCCTGTTCACAATGGAAGAAGTCGACAAGAAGTCTGGAGGGGAGAATAGATAGATACCGTTGGGGCGGGAGTCTAGAGACACCGCGGCAGCTGGTTGCCCCATCGGGGTTAGTGGGGTCGGATAAGCGCGGCACAATTGTTGATCCGGTTATCAGAAAAAAAATGGCTTGCCATTTTGAATACCACACCCCGACTCCAAGTCTAAACCACAACCCCCAGTTTCACCAATTTCATCATGCCTCGTTCAAAGCGTGCGCGCGTCGTCCACGAGTCGAAGACAGCCAAGAAGGATCACAAGGAGCAGACCCGCCGTCTGTATGCCAATATTCGGGAATGTGTCGAGGAATATGATCATTTGTTTCTCTTTGCGGTGGACAACATGCGCAACACCTACCTGAAAGATGTGCGCGCCGAGTTCTCTGACAGCCGGTATGTGATTTAGACTCGTTCGGGGAACGCTGTGGATTTTGGTCCCAAAATACCGGCAATATGACCTAGTTTCACATCTCCCCATTTTGCCTCATATCAACATTTTTACTAACATGATATCTCCAGTCTCTTCTTTGGCAAGACCAAGGTTATGGCTAAGGCTCTCGGTAGCAACCCTGAGACCGAGGCTGCTCCCAACCTGCACAAGCTCACTCCATTCTTGACCGGTGCTGTCGGTCTTCTGTTCACCTCCCGCCCCGCTCAGTCTGTTACCGAATATTTCGAGAACTTCCGCCCCTCAGACTTCGCACGTGCCGGCACCGAGGCCACTCGGTCCTTCTCAATTCCCAATGGCCTGGTATATGCTCGCGCTGGTGAGATTCCTGACCATGATGATGAGCCCATTAGCCACACTATTGAGCCTGCGCTTCGCAAGCTTGGTATCCCCACCCGTTTGGTAAAGGGTAAAGTCATGCTCGAGCTCACAGAAGGCCAAGAGGGCTTCCAAGTGTGCCGTAAGGGTGACATGCTGGACTCTCGCCAAACTACCATTATGAAGATGTTTGGCGTCACATCTTCTGAGTTCAAGGTCGACCTGAAGGCACAGTGGGATCGCGACACCAACGAGGTCAAGATCCTCGAGCAAGGTGATATGGAGGTGGATGCATAGATTCCGATATCTTTTGTTGATTTGTGTCTCTGTCTTTCTCGGCCTTTTTATGGTCGACTAAAAAAAGATTCTCTGTGGGCATCTTACGGAGTTTTTGGGTTGGCGCTTTCCTTCTCCTTTGAAATATATTGAATATTTTCTTCTTCATAAAATTCCCTCTGGAAGATTGTAATTTCTTCCGATTGATGTGCCTATGACTATGGATACCAAATTGGATAAAAAAAAAGTCTCTCAACACACTTTCGTTCTTCAAAATAATCAAAAACTATCATGAAATTCCTAATGTATTCCAAGGCTGAGTTCACTCCTCAACGACCTAGCAAGATGTCTGTTTTCAGTCACTATGATGGACCTTACCTGGTCTTACCTGAACTTCACTGACATCCAGCATTTGAAAAAAAATTGGTTCGACTAAAGTACATACTTACCCCTCAGGAGAGGCATAAAGTCCCATGTGGACCCAAAAAAGATAGAACTGGAAAACAAGTAAAAAAAAATGAAGTTCTGAAGGGGCTCAGAACTGATAGCAAACGGGGAATACAAAAACATTTCGTATGACCACAAGGGTATGAGACCGGCTCCATCTCATAAAGGTGCGTTTCGGAGCAGGGTAAGGTACATGCCCTGGTGAGTCAACATGGGAATAGAGGCGCCTTTGTTCACGTGGCGAAAATTTTCGACAATCTGCGCCGAACATCTTAATCCAATTTTCAATTTCATTGGTTTAGCTCTCGCCTTACCCCTTTAATATTGCGAAGAAAGGGACGCACGGCATAGAAATCGGGGATACCCACCAGTATATTGGGGCTGAGAAAGGAAAGAGAATAACTTCCATGGGAGATTAAGGAAATAGAGTATTTAATCGTATCGCCTCCTAGATCGCGGGTCGTCGCGTTCATCATCCTCACGGTGTCGCTTCCGTCCATAATCCTCTCGGCCACCATACCTGTCACGCTCACGATCACGGTCCCGGTCTCTGTAGCGATCTCCGTTGCGGTCTGACATGCGATCACGGTCTCTGTAGCGGTCACCGTCGCGGTCACGACGGTCACGGTCAGCGTAGCTATCTCGGGGCCTGACAGGCTCTCGGTTGCTACCGGTGGCACCACGGTCGAATCTGCCTCCACCCCCACCGCCAAATCCACCACCACGTCCACCGCCTGGACCAGAAGGAGCATTTGGAGGTGGCTGTCCTCCAAATCCATTGCGTCCTCCTTGGTAGCCAATTCCACCACGAGGTCCAAAGCGGTCGCCGCGATCACCACGATCACCGCGGAAGCCTCCTCCACGGAAGCCTCTTCCACCGAAACCACCCCGGAATCCACCACCAAAACCACCAGGACCTGATGGCGCATTGAATCCCATCGGGCGTGAAGGCATAGCTTTAGTGTATCCACGTCCTCCGAGGCCTCCGCCAAAGCGGCGCGGCTTCCAGCCCTTGGTTGTGCGGCCACGTTCCACGTCCACTAGAACTCGTCGATCCTTGATCCGGATGCCATCTGTTTCTTTGTAGGCGGCTGATAAGGTGGGTGAACTGTGTTAGCTTTGGGCCTTTTTCTTACCACAGACTGGGGAATTGTTGCTGCAAGTGTAGAGTAGATCTGATAGTGATACCTTTCATATCCTTTTCACGTTCATATACGATGAATGCATAACCCTTGGCGGGTCGTTTCGCAGCTTTCGGGGAGACTGTGTCTTTCACTATGCGGATCTGATAGGTGTGAGTCAGCCAACGCAAGTTGTATAGGTCTAGGTCGGGGGTATTCACTCGTTCAATCGGGCCAAAGCGGCCGAATTCTCGCTCCAGGTCAGCTTCTTTGACTTCATAACTGAGTCGCGCAACAAAAAGAGTTCTGTATGGGTCGCCTCGAGCTTGAGGATCATTCTCGGGATTGTCTGTCAAGCAAAGATTAGGTTAGCAGAAAATTGGCATAAAGAACGAGCACATGAACAGCGCATACAATCCTGCAGGCCCTCAGTCAGCTGATTGGCTAGCTTCTCCTTCTTCTCCAGCTTCTGACGCCACTTGCGTTGGATCCAGCAGTCTGTGGCATTGTATGGAACTTCTTCTTGGAACTTCTTAGCCTCAGGAAGGAACTGAGCTACGCCGGAAATGGTGCTTTTCTGGCAGTCCTCGGGGGCGCGATCGCTCGGGGGAATAAATCGCAAGGGTGGCCGCGGCTGAAACAGAGCCAGCAGCGGCGGGGGAAGTTTGTCTGTCATCGGGAGATGCGACTGGTGACTCTCGATGTGATGTGAGGATAAAGGCTGGAATCCGACAAAGGCGTCAGGAGGGTCGCGTCCAGCGGTAGCAAGGGAGTTATCCGCGGTAGGCGCTGTAGACGACACTGGCGCGCGGTCACCGCCCACGTGATATCTGAAAATGTTCCCCGGCAGTTTAGACTCGGCGAAGTCGAGCAACGGGCGAATCTCGTTGAACACATTAAACACAGCAATGCCGGTAAAAGGACTCAAGACAATCACCTCCGCCAGGGTATGTGTGCGATAAGACTCATTGAAGGGGCATGCTGTCAAAATCTTGGATGTGTACTGACGGACTACCTTTAGAATGGCGTTGGTGCCTTCATCTTGCAATGCAAGCGCCTCGACTTTCACTATTGCAATTTTGGCGGGAGCTCCCGGGGCATGCTGTAAGTATGCCATATGTCATCTAATTCACTCGTGTACTAATGAGACGAAAAATTGCTACAGTTCCTTCCTGACCAAAGACCTTGCCGCATTTGCCCGTGAACACCCCCAGATCGAAATCCACGTCTCACCACGACCTGCGAAGCACCCCGTCATCAAGGGACACTACATCAATGGCCACGAGAAAGCTATTTGCGTGCGAAACCTCGAGCCCAGTGAAATCCTGAAGAAAACCAACATCCTGAAGGAAGCCAGTGGCGAGAAGTTGAAGCGAACCAAGAAGCCGGTGACGAGTCTGAACGAGAGTGTGCGTGGTATCTGGTCGCCCTACCACGGTGACCTGCGGGGTGTATGATTTGACTATCAGGGCGTTTTTTTCATGGTCTTCGTCTCCTGAAGGTGATGAATGTGGTTGTCTAGTCTCCCAAGACTATTCCCATTTGTCGCCTTCAATCACTGTATTATTGAACCGGTCCCATTTTCTTCTTTGTTCATGTTCATTTGTTACCATTACCTATTAGCTATTCTCTGGTGATCCAACGCCTTGTTTGTTCTTGCATCGCTCAGCCAGCCAGCCACTATACCAAGTGACTTCTATCTCAAATCTAACAACAATTATGAGATTCCGATTTGATCCCCAACAATTCCCCAGGCTCCCGTTTTAAATTGCATGATACAAATGAACAATTCCGGCCCAATCTCGGAGAATCATGCCAGAGATTCAATCTCTACATAAATCTCGAAGTGCCCAATCAGGGGTATTTCCCATGTACGAATACGAAGTTCACAGTCAAAACAACCTTCACTTTAAAGTACTATCCGGAAACTTCGGTCAAGTTAAACCATCATTGTCTTTTATTTAATACAGCAAAAACCCAACCCAGACCGCATGAATGCCTAACTTGAAACAAATAAGCTTGACCCTGTAGATCATCAACATCCCGGGGCAAAGGGCCGCACCGCTAGTGGGTTGGAATTAAATGAACCGGCCGTTTTAAAGTGCGACCTGCCAGTTGCAGACCTCGGAGCAACTACCGAATGATAAGAACTAGTCTCTCAACATTCCATCTTACAATCTACGTTTCGAATATTCTGTTCTAACTCGTGGAAAAGGCCGGGTGGATCAAATGTGATATTGAATGAAGGCAGGGGTCACCTCCACTAAGTTATACCGATGGAAAGGAGCGTCTGATGCAAGTTGATATAAAAAAGATGGATCCTCGATAGAAGGAAAGTTGTGTAGAACACGGATCAAAAGCAAATACTGACTATCAATTTGATCTTATCCATCACAATGCCTTCCTCTACTCAGATTGCTTCTCTTCTCGCAGCCCTGGCCTTCGGTTCTGTCGAAGCTGCCATGGGCCCTGCCTTTAGCACCGGTCCTGTCTCTGACAACTCCTGGATTCGCGAAGCTACATCAACTTTAGTTCTCCCTCAAGCTCCCAGTGGAAACTCTGGCGATGCTTCTCTTTGGGTTGGAATGGGTACCTCGAATGGCGACTTGATCCAATCCATCGCCGACAACTGGCAGTCTGATTCCTGGAGCGTTTATGCTTACACTTTGACCAGCACTGGAGGTGAGTTTTACATTATACCACTCCCATTTTTCTCTGGAGAAGCTGACAATATTTCAAGCAAACTCCCAAATGCCCATTCAGGGCCCATCTTCTGATGCTACACCTGGTCAGCGGGTGACCATGCATTGTAAATACCACAACTGAAGCGAATAACAGATTTACAAACCAGCTAACAGAACCATATAGACAAATTTGATGACGACAGTGGGAATTACACCCAGACCGTTCAGGTCAACAACAAGACAGTTTCGACTCTTTCCACCAGCGATGGCCATGCCCAGGGCTGGGGAAGCTCTGTCGAGTGTGCTGAAGAAAACTGCGGCACCGTCGGCGCGCACTGTAAGCCCGAACAGTCAATAGTTCCACATTGTAATCTTTGCTAATACAATTTTCTATAGCGTGGATCAACACCAAGATCATTCTCGACACTGCTGACCCTGACTACATCAACACCGTGGCCAAGGGTGACGGAGTTACTGGTGAAATGAAGACCAGTGATGGCGGCAAGACCTGGACTGTTGGCCGTATCGAGATCCCTGAGTACTCCTTCTAAGTTGTATGGTCCTTTCCGTGGCGTACACTTTGAAGACTCAAGACTTCCAAGTCTAGTTAAGAAGGTTCTTAACTTTTGTTAAGATGACATCTTATATCTGTAAATTTATACATTCATTTTGCTACATGTGTTGATAAATGTATTGACCCACGTCAATGGCTTCAAACATTGTATAATTGTCCTCTAAAGCCGTCTTTGGCGTCTGTAATTCCAAAGCCTGAGCTTATGTATCCCCAGCCTAGGTAGGCGGAAGATACCTAGGTTTATACAAGGTTGTATGTCCGGATACCTTCGACTGGAATTCAATTCCAAACGCCTCAGAATGTTTGATTCAGATGGGACATTTACAACAAAGCTGGCAGGATTATGGTCACTTTTACTTGAATACCTTCCAGGCTGCTTGTAAACTATGACCAAGCACTCTGCGTTGAATGTTGGAATACTTTAAGAACGAAGCACGAGGAGCCGTTTCAACTCAACCAAGTATTATCCGCACCAGAAAGGATAGAACGATTCAGATACGCTGAAGAATTATGTAGAACCGAAGGAAAAACAAACGCCAGTTGTTTCCATGCATATTGGGTATCGACATGATCAAAAAATGAAAACAAAACCAAAGCAGGGAACCCGGGAGAACAACTCCAACATGCAAGAGGGCGATGCAGAGCATCGTGTGGGAAGTTAAAGATAGATATGAATCATTGACGTCGGCGCACTGACAGATTTGCCACAATCGAGGACTTGGCACTTAGAAAACGGCTTTGTCTTTAGGGGGCCTTGTGCTTTTTTGGCTCGTGATAGAGATCGATTGTCACTGCATTCTCCGCAATAGACCTGAAGAGACATTGTCAGTATCGTAGATATATGCAAATAATAGGGCCAACAAACATGTCCGCATGGTTTTGCAACCCAAATCTCTTGTTTTTTGCCTTCCCCAGTGCCTAATTCCCAATAGCAATTTGGGCAAACGGCAACGTCCTCCTCGCCAAGTGTGCGCGTGAAGCCCTCCGGTGCCGGGCTAGGCGGCTTATATTCATCTCGCCGACTTGATGGTCCCGGCTGCGATGACGAGGCCATGGAAAAGGATGGGAATTCATAATTGAGCTGACTCAAATCATTGAGAGACTCAGCAATACCAAGATTTGAACCCAGAAGAAATGAGTCGATCTCCGGGGGTGGATATCTTCTCGGAAAGTTTCGCAGTAGACCTGGAACCGATGATAAAAACGAAAACATGCCACTTTCATTTGTTTGACGTCTTGGATTCGGTATAGTCGAACTTGGTCTGTGGATAGACGGAAGGTTCAATGCCCTGGAAGGAAGGGGCTGCCGGCGAGTTGTGGAACCAACAAACTGTACTTCTGGACTGCTAGACAGATCTTGAGTTGGAATTCCGGTAATTTCATCCTCGCCGTCCTCAAGATCAACTATGTTATCTAGGATATCATTTCCCAAGATGTTCCTCCCGAATCGTGGTAGTCTTCCAGGATTTGAATTTCTGCTTTCTGCGTCGCGTGGCAGGGCGCGCTGTGGTGATGGTTCAGTTTCTTCCGTAAGATCAATCACAGCCTCTGGCTGTGCTGGCCTATGGGCAGGGCTTCGAAAATCATAGCCGTCGCGAGAGGTTCTGATGTGTGGCAATCGTGAAGGACGAGAATTGGCGATTTCGCCCCCAGAGTTAAAGTTGTTAGACCAGGATCGCGATGACCCTTCGCTAGAATCGTTTGACATTTGCTGGTATGTTCGCTATGGCCAAAGAAGCAGTTATTTAGTTAGAACATTGCTTTCATTATCAGTTGCCCCGCGCTTTATTCTGTCACGGCTCACCTTGGACCTGGCGCCCACAATCTGGACGCCAGTTTCGTCGTTCATAACAGGCTTTTAGCCTACAGTTGATTATCGGTAGCCAGTGAGTATGGGCCAAAATGCGGAATAGCCATGAAGGGAACAAAAGAGGAGTAAGGCGATGTTCAGCGGCATATCGTCACTGGGCCGAGTCCCTGGGCGGTAAATGTTCTGCCCGGGCCCAGAGGGCGGTGTCAGTGAAGGCGGTAAAGCAGGTTGACATTGGTCCCGCTGATTCTGTTAGTGAAGAGAGTGCAGATTCTAGAAGCCAAGAAGTGAAAGAAACATCATCAACAGCTTATATTCAGTGATTTAGATGAATAAAAGTAGCCTATATGTATACTTTTTGAAACCAGAGTGCTACCACGTCGAATGAACAAATTTGTGAGGGCTTGTTCTTGCATTGAGAGAGCTGTTGTGAACGCAAACACCATGAAACTCAGATATCCAGCTCTAAAATTACACATTTTAAAAAGAAAAAATCATCATGACTATGCGAGCACTGTAATCGCACCTCCCTCGTTCAACGCCACGATGCTATTGGCTGCGGATCCCCAAGCCACTGCGACTGCAGGAACTGCACTGCGCAGAGGTTCCGACCAACTTTTCGACGACTTAATAAACTGCTGGACAGTCACTCCACTTGGGCCACCGGTCAACAGGAATTGACCGCTGTAGTCCCAGAAGATTGAGTTGACCTGGCTGCCGGTGTCCAGCACCTTGATTTCTGTAGAACTGCGCAGATCCCAGATCGAGACGGTGGTAGATTGAGCAGTGGCCGCGGCCAGGAAGGTACCGTTCTCAGAGAAGAAGAGACACTTCACTGGGCCAGACATGGCGAAATCCGCAGCGGCAGCACCGGTCTTGACATCAAAGATTTTGATTTGCCCGTCAGATCCACCGGCTGCAAGGAGATGACCATCGGGGTGGAATTGAACAGACAACAAAGCTAGGAAATTGCGGTTAGTTATGTTGCTAACCTAGCCTTAATGTATAAACATGGATTCAGCGAATACTTACCTGCATCAGTGAAAATCTGGGTAATGACGGAGTTGGTGGAAAGATCGTAGAGCACGTAGCTCTTGTCAACGCCGACAGAGGCGACAATATCCCCAGTCGGGTGAACAGCAACAGCCGTCACCTCTCCAGCATGGGAAGCAAAGGTTGCCGCTTCGTTGCCATTCTCAAATACCTTCACCGAGCCTGTAGAAGAGGCGACGACAGCCTTATCACCGGCCCATGTGGCGCCAGTGACTGGGCCATCTGCCTTCAGAGTCTGCAGAACACTCTTCTGAGCCAGAGAATACACACCGGCCACACCATCGGCGCCACCAACGAGGGCCAATTCGCCAGTGGAATTCACAGACAGAGCACGGCTACCTGGGTATAAAGGATCCGAAGACTCGGTGGGGCTGTAGGCGGAGATGCCATCGCTAGTAGCCCAGCCCTCTGGAACGGGACGCTTGCGGCGTGTCTTGGAAAGACTATGTAAAAGAAACGGTTAGTTATAGTCGATCCAATCGGGGGTTCATTATCGACATACGCAGCCTGTGTGTTCTCAACCCGCTCCAAAACAGCCTGGGGGAGACCAGTGGAGTCCACCTGCATAGCCTCGCCACCCGCCGCAGAACGGCTAGCACCAACAGTAACCTTTGAAAGAGCATCGCGAGCTTCGTCTCGCTCCTTTGTCAGGCGCGCAATCACTCGCACAGCGGCATCGTGCTGGTAAAGTGATGCGCTGAGCTCACGCCGTGTTTGCGCCAAGTTCTGTTGAAGGGTATATGTTTCGAGAGCAAGTGCATCCCATTCTTCTTGGAAGACACTGAGCAGGGAAGGAATGGAAGTGAGAGTGGGAGGCCGGGGTCGAACGACACGCTGCGACTGAATATCGATGAGATCATCGGTGGTGAGGTCTTCACCGTTTACTGGATCCTTGCCATGCTCGGATATATATGCCTCGACAAGGCGCTTCTCGAAAACACTACCTATTGGGGGGTCAGACAAATTCTAATTGCGCAATACAGGTTTCGAAAGACCTACCGCTCTTTGGAGAGAGGACAGGCACTTGGGGTGCCTCTCCAGAGACTGTGTCAAAAGAATTATTATTAGTGATCAAATCTTCAAATGCAGTTCAATTTCTCAAGACCAGTAAATTACTCACTTGCGCAAAGCATGATTAATGGAGAGGGGATGTGGATTGAGGGTAGTTGAATGGAGAGTCTCGCAACGCGCGAACAGCACCTTGACTTTTCGATGTGTCCCATTGGGGTTTAGCGTGGCCCGAGCTGTTCGCGCCTCAACTTTTGGCGGTCGCTTATCACTCAATTTCTCTCTCAATCTCAATCCCAATTGCATCCTGCAAATTTCCGGCTCGAAAGAAATGGATCAATCGTGATTTACTCTATAGCCGGCTCTCGATGATCCGCTATAATTGTTTAACTGGAGAACTACGGTGTTAACTTGACCTGACCTGACCTGACCTTGAGATCGCAGTCAAGATCACCAAACCGTCTCGATTATGTCGAAGAACCCGAAGCTTGCCTACGGTACGCCATGTTTAACCGAATATTCACATCTATGGTGGAGCCACGCTCATTGATATCCTAGAGGCGAATGAGCCTGCTTTCCTCTCAAAACTTCGAGGTCAATATGGAAGTAGCTCCGGCCGACTAGAACGACCCGCCGCCCGACCTCGCAAGGCCAAGGATAGCAAAGATGAAGAGGACGACGAGCCAGTCTATGTGGATGAAGAAAGCAACGAGGTGATATCTAAGGAAGAATATAAGGCTCTGGTTAAAGCCGATGAGCCCAAGGGGGATGGCGATAGCTCGTTGGCGAAGGACTCCTCAACAGCCGATACTCAAGATGAGCCAAAACCGCAATCTGAAACCACGACTTCAAAACAAAGTAATTTGACTGAGATCGGTGGCCAGAAAAAGCGCAAACAAGCTAAGGTGGTTGGGGAAGACAGCAAACCGGAACCGGATGAGACACAGCCTAAGGCTTCAGCTACTCGGAAACCTAAGAAAGCGAAGAAGATCAAGCTCTCCTTTGATGAAGAGTGACTCGGCATTCCTTGGGATAGCCTTGCAGTTTTCAACAGAAGCCCAGGTGCTCGTGCTGATTCGAGAGTCACGATGAATCACGATGAGTCAAAAGGTGGACTCGACTGTACAGAGCGCCAACCAAGCACTGTAGCAGGCGTACTACTATGTACAGTAGCTCACAGTAGAAATAATAATAAAAATCCAAGACAATATCTCTGCATCAGAAATGACGTATTTTAGCGCAACCTATTAGAATCAACCCGGATTTACTATTAGAAAAGTGAATCTCTTTCAAGTAATCGCATTGTCGTATTGTCCAAGGGAGGCGGGACGTCTCCATTTCTCAGCAACTTTTTTTTTCTCCGACTAGTCGACTTCCGCCACCACTTCCTCCCCCTCGAAGTCACTGAAACTCGGGCTTTCTCAGAAAAAAGAGGAACAAAATGCCCGTGGTTAACGTCGACGATCTAGTTCGCCTCCAGCGAAAGCCTGAGGACATTCGAAATGTGAGCTTCTAGAATCTACCCCTCCATCCCACGGTGATGTCAGTGCCTCCAAGTCCGATTCTGATATACTAACTCGCGTGACCAGATTTGCATTTTAGCCCACGTCGTAAGTCGGTGATTCATAGGCAGATTTCTCAGATCTGCTAAAATCGACAGAGAGGGAAATGGAATACTAATGATTGATGTCTACTTTCTACCGGGTTTTAGGATCATGGCAAGACCTCATTAACAGACAGTCTCATAGCCACAAATGGCATCATTTCACCCAAGCTGGCGGGCAAGATCCGTTACTTGGACTCCCGTCCAGATGAACAACTACGAGGAATTACCATGGAATCCTCGGCTATCTCTCTTTTCTTCTCCATGCTTCGTCGTCCTAGCCCAGAAGCTGCACCAGTGCCGAAGGAGTATCTGATTAACTTGATCGACTCTCCGGGCCACATCGATTTTAGCAGTGAAGTGTCTACCGCATCTCGACTTTGTGATGGGGCCGTTGTATTGGTTGATGCTGTTGAGGGAGTTTGCAGTCAGACTGTTACAGTATTGCGACAGACTTGGGTCGAGCAGTTAAAACCTATCCTCGTGATTAACAAGATGGACCGACTTGTCACGGAACTGATGATGAGCCCAAGTGAAGCCTACTCACACCTTAGCAGACTTCTAGAACAGATCAATGCTGTTATTGGAAGTTTCTACCAGGGTGAGCGCATGGAAGAGGACCTGCAGTGGAGAGAGCGCATGGAAGACCGCGCCAACGCCTCTTCTGCAAAGGACAAATCCAAATCCAAAGTTGTTGATGATGACTCTACTCAAGGTGTGAGCGAGTTTACCGAGTTCGAAGAGCGTGATGATGAAGATCTTTATTTTGCCCCGGAGAAGAACAATGTTATTTTCTGCAGTGCAGTTGACGGCTGGGCTTTCACCATCAGACAATTTGCCGCTATCTACGAAAAGAAACTTGGGATCAAACGCACTGTGCTCGAAAAGGTCCTTTGGGGTGACTTCTATTTGGACCCGAAGACTAAGCGTGTCCTAGGCCAAAAGCATCTGAAGGGCCGGCCATTGAAGCCTATGTTCGTGCAGTTGGTCCTTGATAGTATTTGGGCTGCATACGAAGCTACCACCGGTGGTGGCAAAGGAAAGGGGTACGTTTCTTACGAAAGAAAGTAACAAACAATATCTTGTAATACTAACTATATCCCAGAGATCCTGTATTGCTTGAAAAGATCACCAAGTCTTTGAATATTACAATCCCGCCGTACGTTCTTCGCTCTCGGGACCCGAAAAATATCATGACAACACTGTTTTCACAATGGCTACCATTGTCGACGGCCGTACTCGTATCAGTGATTGAATATCTTCCGAGTCCACCTGCTGCACAGGCCGCTCGGCTTCCGGACATGATCGAATCATCACCTGGATCGAAATTCGTCTCCGAAAACGTCAAGCAGGCTATGATCAACTTTAAAACGGAACCAAAGGAGCCTGTTGTTGCGTATGTTAGCAAGATGGCTGCTATTCCAGAAAGCGAATTATCATCAAGCAAGAAGCGAGGTGGTGGGACCATGACTGCAGATGAGGCCAGGGAGATTGCTAGACGCAAGCGAGAAGAGATCGCGAAAATGCAAGCTGAAGCGAACGCAGGACAAGGTGATGAATTTGCACGAATGCATTCTGCTTTCGAAACAACTTCTCTCATCACAGAAACCGAAGAAACCGAGGAACCAGAAGAAAAAGAAGATCCTGAACATCTAATCGGATTTGCACGTTTGTTTTCGGGAACTCTATCTGTCGGAGATGAGATATATGTGCTTCCTCCCAAGTTCTCACCTGCAAGCCCGCACGAGAACCCGGAGCCAAGAAAGGTCACCGTAACCGATCTGTATCTGCTTATGGGTAGAAGTCTCGAGCCCCTCAAGTCTGTACCGGCAGGTGTTGTATTCGGAATTGGCGGCCTTGCTGGATACGTACTCAAAACAGGCACCCTTTGCAGTCAGGTAGAGGGAAGTATCAACTTGGCTGGTGTGTCGTTGAACACACCACCCATTGTTCGGGTTGCACTCGAGCCCGCAAATCCCGCAGATCTTAGCAAGATGGTCACCGGCCTGCGTATGCTTGAACAAAGTGATCCCTGTGCGCAGTACGAAGTGCTGCCCAGCGGCGAACATGTCATTCTTACAGCGGGTGAATTGCATTTGGAGCGTTGTGTTAAGGATCTGACTGAGCGTTTTGCCCGATGTGAAATCCAAACTGGTGAAGCCATCGTTCCCTATCGGGAAACTATCGTGGAAGCTCCGGAAATGCCAGCTCCCAAGGACCCCGAAATGGGCCGCGGCGGTGTTTGCATGGTATCTGGCTCCAAACAGATGTCAATTAGATTGCGAGTCGTGCCATTGTCTGAGGCTGTGACAGATTTCCTCACGAAACAAGTTGGCACCATCAAAAAGCTTCAATCTGACAAGAGGTCGGCTGCTGAAGGGACATCTGCGGCTAAGGCTGGCGCAGAAGGCCCAGCCGAAAATGGACAGGCTGCGGAAGCTGCAGGCACTGATGCTGCTGGTGAGGCCCGCGAAGGTCAGATTCTTACCCTAGATGAATTCCGATCAGAGTTGGAAAAGACATACAGAGAAGCAGGAGAGAGCGAGAAGCTTGGCAAGGACCTTATTGATAAAATCATCTCTTTCGGACCTCGAAGAGTTGGCCCGAACATCCTGGTGGATGCTACATCAGTCAATACTTGCGACAAATTGTGAGTTTCTCCGTGGATTTACTTGTTTCCTGGGAAGAAAAAATACTAATATAGCTCTATAGCCTTGTCGACGAACCGAAACACAATGCCAATATCGCCAATGACCTGCAGGCTCACCTGGTACGCGATCTTTGTGACAAGATTGCGTACTCTTTCCAACTGGCAACCGGTCAAGGACCTCTTTGCCAAGAGCCGATGCAAGGTGTTGCCGTTTTCCTGGAAAGTATTTCTGTAGAGGCGAATTCCAACGACGAGCTTGATATGGGCCGTCTGACCGGCGACGCAATCCGACTCGTACGCGAAGGAATCACGCAGGGTTTCCTGGACTGGAGTCCTCGGATCATGCTTGCAATGTACAGTTGTGAAATTCAAGCAACAAGTAAGTTCTTTCTGCACTGGCTTGCTTATTGCAAATTCTAACAAAGTGTCCCTCAAAATAGCCGAAGTATTGGGTCGTGTCTATGGTGTCATTACCCGCCGTCGGGGCCGTATCATTTCCGAAGTAATGAAAGAGGGAACTCCATTCTTCACAATCATGGCTCTTCTCCCCGTTGCCGAGTCATTTGGCTTCGCCGAGGAGATTCGCAAGCGCACATCCGGTGCAGCACAACCGCAGTTGATCTTTGCGGGCTTCGAAGCATTAGATGAAGATCCTTTCTGGGTTCCTGCTACCGAAGAGGAACTAGAGGATCTGGGCGAGTTGGCAGATAAGGAGAATGTTGCGAAGCGGTACATGGATGCTGTCCGTAGTCGGAAGGGATTGGTTGTGCAAGGACGAAAGTTGATTGATGCTGAGAAGCAGAAGACTCTGAAGAAGTGATTTTATTTTGAATGGATATAGAGAAATCATGAATACTTGATTATTATTATCATTTTCAATCATATCTATTTTGTAAATATTAATAGCTGTAGTCCAACTGAAATCAGGTATTTCATGATTTGGAGACCAGAAAATGGGAACATTGGAGTGCATTAATCTAACGTACTTACGTTCTAGGTAGGTCGGTAACTGGTTGGTATACGGAGAATAGGCAGAGAATACTACTAGTGATAGGTATTAGTAGTCCCTATTTATTAGATTAATATCTGGAAAAAATTACCATACTGAATTCAAATGACATTCATCCACTGAAGTAAATTTTCAAATGGACATGACCATACTAAATGGCTAGCAGCTTTACAAAGATGTAACCCCCTTATCAATTAATCGCCTGTCAACTATTCAAACAGGGAACAGTAGAGGGGGGTTCGCAAAGATGAGAATCCCGCGCAGTAAACTTCAATCTTCCTCCAATGACAAACACAGCCCGACATGGAATGGTCTCGACCGTGTATACTAAGGAGGTGTGGTTTGGAATCATAACCAGAAGCCAGAAGATGCAAAACTTTTGCATCTAGCGAAGGAGAAACGGAATGCGGAAAACAGAAACAGTCCTCATACTGTGATATTACGTGAGAAGAAGACGAAATATAATTCATTCATCATTTTTTGGGTATCTCATAAAAGTTTGCGGGGATATTTCAAGCCCTGCTGTTGTTGGTATATTTGGATCGGATCGTCAATGGTTCGCTGCAACAAGCAGCTTGTGATAGATGACGGGATAAGTTCCGAGACTCTGCAGGTTTCCTGTCTGTGTTTCACTGCAGACGAAGGCCGAAAGCATATCGCCCGGGCGCGGGTGCACATTCTGAGTCTGAGGCTCAGTGTGAACCCGGGTGTATGGTATGACAGTGTCTCAGGTTGTCGATAAGGAATGATACAGGAATCGAGACTGTATCAACCCATGGAAATTTGCAAGTGAAATTTGAAATTTGGGGGGCCCAGGAATTCTTGTTCTGATGGAGCCAACCTGTAAAGTTAAAGAGATGTTGGCAGGGCACTATGAAAGCGTCGCTGTAGGGATAAGTCTAGTAGACTACCCTCAGTAAGGTCGAGCAACCTTTCGCTGCTCACCGGCACCGGTAAGAGGATCTCTCATTTCCTTCCAGCTAACGGGGAACATCATGTTTCCAGCCTCGCTGCGGGCCATTACAACACCGAGATCATTACGGGCGGTCGTAAGATAGTAAAAGCTTTGATCACCAAGAGAGATGACGGAGCCACGAACAATATCTCCGACACGGAACATTTCATCCATGACGACACGGTCCTTTTCAACAGCACGAACGTCCTCCTTACGAATCAGTGCTTGGAAGCGCAGTTCGTCTGTGCTGCTGTGGTTCTCAGGGTTTGCGGCGGAAGTGAGGATCGAGGCAATGTTATCATTGTCTGAGGTAGCTTTGGTGAAGTCTGCATTGGGAGTGGTTGTATCATCCAAGACAACAAGGATAGAAACAGCAGCTTGACGTTTTTGCACGCGAGTGACTCGTGCCAGAACGATTGAATCGATAGCGGGGAGGGTGTTGTATCTAGGCTTCGATTTCGTGGTTGGGGCGGCAGCAGCTTGAGATGACTCGGCGGCGGTTGAAAGAGCCCTTGACACTCGGATAGTGGATTTTGATTGAGTCTTAGGCTGGGGAGGATCAAGGACAACAGGGCCAGCGATTGACGCGAAGATATTGGCTTGCTGGATATGAGTGCCAGGACCGGCAGCGTAAGTGTTAGCGGAGCCCAGGCACTGGCCAGGGATAGCCACTGAAGGAAGAGAAGCTGCCATTGTGTTTGCTAATGGCCCTTGAGGGGCAAAGGCAATTGTGATTGAAGATGGTAGCTGGCAGAGCGGATGTGTTGTATCTTTGGGATTTTTCAATTTTGTCGGGGAAGCTCTGGCTGTTCCGGAAGAAATATTTTCCCCACTCCGTTGAGCTCTGGGAGCGACTACTGCATGAACTGCAGCAGAACTGCACCTAAATGGATAGAAAGAACTACCTTATGTATTTAGTACCTAGTTGGCGCTTCAAATATACGAGATAATTTGACTACTTCTGATCATAGAACACCTGGGACAGATTAATTATGAAAAGCCCATATCTAGCATGAATACACGGTGTATGCGTAGAAACAAGACAGCAGCACCAGACCTATCCTTTGGATCTGGGCGAAACGGGAGCAAAAACAAAATACTAGGCCCTTGCCACTCCAAATGCCCGCTCGCAGTAACCAGTAACCGAATTGAATTGAATGCCCATACTAACACCCAGAGGGTAAGAGAAGAAAAGAATTGTGTGCGCGAGAGAGAGAATGGCCGGCCGAATATGGAAAGGACCGAAAAATAAATAGTCGTGCTTGGAATCGTCAAAAAAACCCTTATGCCTCCACCAGGGTCTGCTTGGGACCAGCTCCCAAGAGCTCCAGGCATCGTCGTGAGAGCGCTATCACTTCGCCCTCACCGCCGTCATCACCGTCGTCCTCATCTGAACCAGCTCCAATGTCTTTGTCCGAAATTGACTTCACCATTTGTACAACGTCTTCAGACTTAGAGATATAGCCAATAAGTTTTTTGTCTTCGGATTCGAGTAGCTGCAAGAGTGTCCAAATGGCAATGTGCTGGAAAGTTGGGTCCCCACTAGCGAGGAATCGTTGGAGGTAGCCATGGATGCCTCCATTCGGGTCGGCCCAATCGCGTACGAAGATCGAGTAATCACCAACTGCACCTGTTAGTTCCATACTTCAAAGAAAGAAAACGCAGCGGACAAAAAAATACAAAAGAGGATTAGGAGCGTTGAACATACCTTTTGATGACAAATTACCCAAAGCTGCTGCACTGTTACCTTGCACCTCAATGCTCTCTGAGCTGGTCAGAGGTATCAGAACGTCGAACACGCCGAGGCTGAGAAGATGTGGCTTCAGCTCGTCACTCAGAGCCAGTACGGCAATCGCAGCGGTCATTTCAGACTGAACGGTGAGCGGAACCCGAAGAACCAAATCCTTGCACTTTTGAACTGCACCGGCCTGCAGGACAAGTTCTTTATTGCGATCAGAGCTGGCTGCAAGGTTGCGCAGCGTGGAGATAGCGTGGCATTGGATTTCTTCATTGTCGGTAGAGCCAAGTAGGTCGACCAAAGGTTTAAGGAAGCCTGCTTCAATAATGGGAGACTCATTCAGAGGGTGGATGGAAATGTTGCGAATACAAGCCACGGCGGAGAGGATCAACGGGAGATAGGAGGACTGAAGAAGGCGCAGAAGCGGAGACAAGCCCTTGGCCCGAACGATTTCTAGTTGATATTTTTCATCAGATGCGAGATTTCGCAAAGCCAGTGCTGCTTGGCACTGGACCTTCGGAGTTGACGAGTCCATCAGGTGGACCAAGGATTGAACTAGGCGAGACTCGGTTTGGGCTAGGCGCTTGCGATTTGTTGAGTCAACAGCGATGTTGCTGAGTGCGGTCGTACAATAATACTGAACATCAACGTCGGGGGAAGATAGAAGATGAACGAGAACGGGAATAGCTCCAGCGCTGACAAGTTGCTGCCGGTTATCATCTAGCCACTGAGTTAGCCAATCACTCCGAAACCCATCTCGCGCCAAAGCAACTCACCTGAATGGGTCATGTTTAGTAGAGCACCCGTGGCATTGCGCTGGACGCGCATATCCTTTGATTTCGCCAGACGGATGAGAGGACCCAGCGCGCCTGAGCGAGCAATCTTGGCCTTGTTTTCTTCGTGTGTCGCCAGATTCGTGATACATCCCACTGCATTGCACTGTACCTCCACATTGGGCGACATCATTTGGCGGATAAGAGGGGCCAGCCCTCCCAATGAGACAATCAGGACCTTGTTATCAGCTGTTGCGAGTTAGCGACCGAGGTCAAAGATAGGAGGGATTAGCAGATTGCGGGCTCAGACCATTTACGGCAAGATTGCCAAGCGCTGCACTAGCAGCTCGTTGGACTTCGATATCAGAGCTTTGGAGGAGAAAGAGAATGGGCTCCAGGGTATCGCGATCGACTTCACGGACATCTGCAGAGAAAGAGGGAGGTTAATTGCATGATCACATTGCGATCCAAAAGCTCCGCACGCACCTCTCTCTGTGATTTCTGCGAAGGTCAAACTTGCACTGCGCTGCAAATCTACATTATCAGAGTAAACCAGGGTACTTAGAGCTCGCAGTGGCTCTCCGGTGAAAAAATCGGTTTCGTTGCGCTGTGTAGATAGAAGTCTAGGGTCAGCAAAACTGGCCAGGCAGCAGATCTGATGAACAGTCCGATCGGGCGACGACGGAAGAATGGGAAGAAGCTGCGACATACATTCTCTAGATAGCCTAACAAGTCCGAGACGGCTTCTCGTTCATTATCGGCCAGAGTTGTTTCATATATGCCATCTCGCGATCGGCCTCCACCCAGGCAGGCGGTGATATGACACCATCGGTCGACGGCCGACAGGCACGACAGACAGGTGGTCGCGATTCCACTCATGCCTCCTCAACAAGGCCTCATCAGGGCACGACAGCGATCGGTCAACAAGTCAGGGACGAGAGAAAAGAAGGTCGTCGATGACAGGGGGAACTCGAAATCTCCGCGGGGGAGAGGAGGCGGGACAGGGTCGAGGGAGGCTGGGGTTACCGCATCCACCGGGAGTCAAGCTTTGGAGAGGGAACACAGAAAGGCGCGTGACGACGGGAAATGTCGAAGCGGAAGAAGCCGCGAGAAGGAGGTTGGGCGAGAAAAATCGAGAAGAGAAACGGGAAGAAAAATGGGAATGGAGGAGGTCGATAGGGGAGAGAGGAGAGGGGGAGAAGAAAAGGAAGAGGAAGAGGTTGCAGGAGCTCTCACTAGTTTCCCCTCAGGCAAGTCGAGTCAGTGACAAGACAAGAGAAGGTCGGAGCTCATCAATTTGGATTGCATATGATATAGGGAAATATAAGTATATCTGTAAGTTATAAAATAAGTTATAATTTTATTTTTAAATTATCTCTACAAGTGCCAGAATAACTAACTACCCTGTGTAGATACAGCACTCCGTACTTAGTTATCAGCTCGCATCTTCCACGCATAACATCATCTCCCGAGCTGCGGCCAATCCCATCCGGCGGGTTGCCTCTTCCCCTTCTCTTCTCTTTGCTATTAACATACTAGTAATATGTTCATCTCTCGACATGTGCAAATGCTTCAAAGGTTTCTGACCTTACAACCTTACAATTTCGAGGTCATTTTCTTTGTCTTGTCAACGGCCCTGAATAAATGACGGCTCAGGATTTGTGGTGGTATATGATAGATGGCACCGAATCTGTCATTCTCTCTGAGTGATGTAGTATCGGATGTGGAAAATCTGAGAGTGAAAACTGAAACCTATGATACTCGGACAGACTCGCGGGGGGTCTCCAGGGCATTTTGACAGGGCAAAAATATCTCGTGTCCCTTACAAACCGTTTCGAGGTCCGTGCAGGTCCTACTGATCCAATACGCCCTTGTGATGCGAAAGATCGCAGCTGATCATCCGTCCGGTGATCAGCTCAAGATGGGCAGGACACCGCAGGACAGGAGGACAGGAGGACAGGAGGGACAGGCAAGATAGACTAGCAGAGACCAAGTGACGCCTTTTATCAAGTTACGACTACTAACTACGCAGTACTCACTAGTAGTATTACTACGGAGTACTGCCAGTCACTTTGAAAATTCACTTCCCTTCTCTGTAGAGTGACTTCGTGATCGGCATTCCGCCGTCCGGGATACCGCATACCGTGGTAGACCATGGCACAGTGGCTCGGGGAGGCGCCGATGCGTCTACGTCCCTGGAGAACAGAGTTATATGAAGAGAAGCAGACAGAAAGGGAGATAGAGCTGATCTAGCAACCAGCCATCACTGAACTGACTTGTCTAGTGGCAAGATGGCAAAGTGGGCAACTTAGCGACCCATCAAGGCCAGCCCGTGTGTGGCCCAGTCCTTCTTCTTAGTCGGCTAAAGAGGAAGAAGAGGAGACCTCCGGACGCGGTAAGACTAGTTCACTACACCTACTTAGGTGGTTAGTGCACTTGTAAGGTAACTGAGAAAAGAGGGTCAAAGTCCGAATGAGGCTACTTCCCCGCAAAAAGTACTTTACTTAGTGGTGCCACTCACCCAAGAACCAAGAGGAGTACGCCGTTCTACTACCAAGTCACTCTGAAGTCATTAGTAACATCCAAAATGAAGAGATTGAATGTACAAAGACTACTCTGTACCCTGGTCTAGTAGACTACTCAACAGATATTCACTTAGTTACTGTCTACTAACTAGTTGGTAGTTAAAATAACTAGAGTACTCTCTGTGGCCCCTTTTATAATTCTAATCGCCGGCACTGACAGTCGGCTAGTCTTGTCTGTCTCTCTTCGTTCCGCTGAAGTCTGGTTCAATCGTTCGCTGGTTGCTGGTTGCTGGTTGCTGGTAATATCATACCAGGCCCCATTCTCCATTCCCCCGTCCTCACTTTTCTCTCTTCACTCTTCTTTCTATTCTCCTCCTTTCTCTTTCTGTCTTACTTTCCCCCCAACTTCGTATTTCTATTTCGCCTTTTCTTTGTCTCCTCACTCAGACCATTCTCGAAAATGCATGACTAGATCCCCCCTCATTATCATCCACACCTCTCTCCCCTCTCCCCAGTTTTTCTTACTTGAATTACGTCGCAAAACGATCGCATTGACCAAATACTCTTCCTCCGCTTACCCATTCGCAATTGCTTTTGCCTTGAGTCAGGGGCACCCGACCAAAGTCGCGTGGCCTATAGAATAAGACCCAGTGAGACCAGCTGCTTCTTTCACAATGGAGACCGCCACCGCCTCCGCCTCCTTCTCCGATTCTTCTCCTCGTCCAGGTCGACTACGTCGCTTCAGTCAGCTACGTGCCTACACCCAAAACCTTTCTGGCGGGCATCGTTCTCGCAATAGCATCAGCAGTCGAGTGCCTTGGTTGTCCCCTTCGTCTGGCCCGGATTCCTCCACTGTGACGCAGGTGGGGAACTCCACTGCTCCATGTCCCGAATCTGACCAACCCGCCCTCTCTCGCTACACTTCAGCGCCCCCCTCAAGCTCCCACGGCCTCGGCATCGATCAGGTCTCCTCCACCGATTCTTCACACTCGACCCCCCCGAACGAGTCGCACGAGTCGTCGCGAACCACCAATGTCATGGCGCGGTTGAGAAGCGCCTCCGCTGTTCAAGGTCGGCCTCCCCGAACGCTGGGCCAACCCACGACTTCAGAAGCGCCTACGTCGTCTCCAGAACCCACCGCCGCTGCGAACGAGACACCCGAGTCGGTTGACGTCCCTCCTACAGATGCACAGGAAGGAGACTCGAATGGCCCGAGGCAAAAGGCCACCATTCGATTTTTTCCCTACCAAGACTCCTACCAAAGCTCTCGTCCTTCATTACCTTTCGTCCCGGTAACTCGCACCCTTCCGTCTGAAAGCTGTGTCGTTCGAGTCGGCCGATACTCAGAGCGCGATGGTATTCCCATCTCCAATCCCGCCGAACCTTCAGACGCCCCCGTCGGTTTCAAGTCAAAAGTGGTCAGCCGAAAACACTGCGAATTTATGTTTATCAATGGACAGTGGCACGTCAAGGATGTTGGAAGCTCCTCTGGAACCTTTTTGAATCACATGCGTTTGAGTCAACCTAATATGGTCTCTCGTCTGTATTCCATCAAGGATGGTGACATTGTGCAGCTTGGTATCGATTTCCGGGGAGGCGAGGAGATGATTTTTCGCTGTGTGCGGATCCGAATTGAATGCAATCGATCCTGGCAGCAGCAGCCAAATGAGTTCAAGTATGAACCTCCACTGCAAAAATCTGTGCTATTTCACATACACAGACATACCTACAAATTGGGCATATAGCTGACTTTTTTATAGCAAAAACACCGAAAGCCTCATTCAAAATCTTGGCAAGGGAGACACCGCAGACTATGCTGGTTGTCGCGAATGCTCCATCTGTCTTGGCTCCGTTCTGCGACCTTATCAGTGTTTGTTCATGGCAGCCTGTGCTCATGTATGGCATTATAAATGCATCAGTCGTCTTCTACACTCTCCCGACTATCCTATGTTCCAATGTCCCAATTGCCGAGCGTTTACAGACCTGAGTGCTGAAGTTGATGACACCAATGATCACGATGCAGAAGTGAAAAAGTCAGCATCTACGACGGCAAATGGACCAGAGCAAGTTCGCTCAGAAACCCAAACACCAGCAGATATTCCAGCCACAGATAATGATGGACAGCAGCCGGCAGCCCAGGAAGCAGAACGTCCTGAAGAAAGTGAATTGGTCACCGATGTTGAGAATCTGAACTTGCAGGAGGCCCAGCTGCCTGGCGCAGATACTGAAAGTCGCGGCTCGGAGTCGCCTGCTCCAGATAGCAGTAATAACGATCTGGCTCGCAGTGCAACAGTGAATATACCCGGATTCCAGCCAACACAGCCTCTCAATGTCCCCGCTGGTCGGTCATCACATCTCCGCGCAGATACTCCAGTTCGGTCAGAAACATCTGATGACAACCCTTTGACCCCGCGGAACGACTCTGGTCCGCTGGCATTCGATGGCCGTGCCGTGATGCAATGATGGCTTATGCCACACTCTGTCTTAACAACGTGACTATGACAGTGCATATTTGACCCGATCTCATCAAACAGCATTATACTATTTGCATCCACCAATTTTGCGCCATTTATTGCGCATATATAATCGTCGAAGGCCTGTATTGATTGACCTGGTTGATATGATACACCAAGGTCCGGCCACACTCGGCGCATTCTTCCATCCTATTTGGTTTTTATTTTATTTTATTTTTTTCTTCTCTCTTTTCCATAGCGGTCACAATCTTGTTCAATTTCATTGCCCATGGAACCTCGGCGTTTCGTTATTTCTTCACTGCACTTGCACCTGCATCCTTTCTATCGTTTCGTTCGATATACCCATTTTGAGCAGCCTGAGCTGTTGTTGGTAATTATTGGTGATATCTCGGCGAACTAGGAAGATTTTTTTTTTTTTCTTTTTCTTTTTCGGGCTGGCCTTTTGTCAATGTCCTTTCATTGTTCATACCTTCGGGTCTGGAGTTCTACATTTGAGTAGTCTTTTCCCTGGCCTTCAATCTACATAATTCACCAGTCTCCTGGTTTCTCTTATGCAGTCTCTTACTCTCAGCTATACGTAGTAGTAGGTTGGACCATAACCATATTGCAAATGACAGGTGTCATTACAATATGAGTAGATCCTTTGGATCGCTACTAATGATCCAAAGTTGGGGGCTGATACTATTGGCCCCCAAAGCTCCCACGGAGATAATACCGGAGACCGAAACTCAGCTGATCTAAACCTGTTATACGCCACTGTCAGAATGGTCGATAGAAATACAGAAAACCTACATAAGATATTGGAATAGGGATGTTATTATATTTCCTTTATCTGATTAAACAAACTTTGCATCTTTTCACAATCATCCCATCAAAGCCCAAAATCTTCAAACTCAAGAACAATCGAAGTCCCAGAGTGGAAACATCAAAACTACCTGTTCTATACCATCACCATGACTGAAATCCTAGTCCTCACCTGTCCAAGTGGAAAACAAAGCGCCCACCTCATCGCTCTCCTCCGCCAAAAGCAACAATTCCACCTCCGCCTCGCCGCCCACTCCACAGCCTCCAAAGCCCGCCTCGAATCCCTATACCCAGAAGCAGAAGTCGTCCAGACAGATCTTTCCTCTTTGGCAGAATGCAAGGCACTTCTCACCGGCGCCACAGCAATCCACCACGTCGGACCCTCGTTTCATTCCCGAGAAATGGAAATGGGATTTAATCTCATCGACGCAGCTGTCTCGGAGAGTCAGAAAGCAAATGGTGTATTCAAACATTTTGTTTTCTCAAGTGTACTCAGTACCCAACATCGTAATCTAATGCAGCACGATTTAAAAAGCCGAGTTGAAGAACGTCTCTTTTTAAGTCCATTGAATTTCACAATTCTTCAACCGACGAATTTTCTGGCAGGGTATCCGGTGACACATCTTGCGCAGGAGGATTCACCTGTCCTTGAAAGACTTTGGAATCCCGATATTGCGAATAGTTTGATTGCGCTGGATGATTTAGCCGAGGCAGCGACGAGGGTGTTAGTCGAGAGAGAAGCTCATTATTTCGCGCAGTATCCTCTCTGCTCGACGTTACCGACTTCGGATTCAGAGATTGTAAAAATTATTGAGAAGAAGATCGGGAAGAAGATTGAAATTCGAACGCCGAGTTTTGAAAAGGGTGTGCAGAATACTTTGGACCTTTTGTTTGGGAGGTTGGAGGAGGCTGTTGTGGATGATCGAAAGGGTGAATCTGATTTGAATAGACCGGCTGCAGAGGGAGATTTGAGACCTGATATTACTCGTGATGAGGCGGAGAGGTTGGTTTTGTTTTATAATCGACGTGGGTTGAAGGGGAATCCTAGTGTTTTGCGGTGGTTGATTCAGAGGGAGCCTACGACTGTTGAGGGGTGGGTGGAGAGTCAATTGGCATCAATGTGAGAATTACTAGGGAGTAATTCGATTTTTTTGTTTATTTGAGGGAAAGAAGTGTGATCGAAAACTTAAGTACGTTCTCATTTAGACGAATTTGCTCTTCCCAATATCTGTAAGAATTCAATGGTATAGTAGGTCGGGTGCGGGCTGTTTACTGTTGACTCTCTCACTTCTCCCTCGCCAACACTTCCCAACTGTGGTTGCCTCTTCACTCCTCGACCTCCTCTGACAGCCACACCATGATGCAGCTTCTCTCCCTTTTCTTTCTATTGAATGCCCCATATTCCCAAGATCAGGCAGGACCGACTTACCCTGCATTGAAACCACATCATGGAATGGTGTTTGATCCCTGTTACACTCGACGTACTACATCTGTATGAAAATGTCTTTCTAACGTATTTGATCCAGCCCATTGTTTCAACTTCACCAACCTTCTATCGTGGAAAACAGGAGAGGGTAGAATGGGGTACTTGTCTAGAGCTCCGTGGCGTACTGTATGAAATGAATTCAACTCTGGAGCTACTGGTTATAGAATATCTGCTGACATTATCCTACCCTACCAGTCACAACAACCTCGGTTCAATCGATATCCCATGTCCAGTGGATGGGAAATCCAATACATGTACCATCTACGAGTGGGTTTCAGACTCTTCAGTTTCAATGCATCATGGTTGTTTACAATGAACAGGGATTTGACATGTTCTCGGGAAATCGTTACCTTCGACCGGCCGCAGACAGATCTGCCAATCATGCGGTACAAGACATCTCGTTGGGTTGGACTAATTGCCGGGAGCATACGATGTGAGAATCGAACTGGAAGTGCTGAATCTATCTGGAAGGATAGCTTTGGATGGATGAGACACTATCGCCAATGTCCTGGGGATTCTTGTCTGAATAATGGGGACTGTGAGACCTCTCCAAGAACGCCGAGCTGCTTCTGCTCGGGTTCTAAGATATGCGAAATTAGGCAATAGAAATTAGGCAGTAGTGATTATGGTGCAGTGATAGTCTGTTTTCTGGGATGGTGGCATATGGTAATTTATTATCTCGCACTGAGCGATGCAGTGAATGGATAGGTGATAGGCTATCATCTCATTTTCCTACCGCATAGAAGCTGACCAAAATTCAGTGAGTCTAACTACAAATAGAGGAAGTAGTGGCGTTATTACTGGGAATCAAGGGTAATCTAGTACCCGGTTCCTCAGATAGCCTAATCCGTTAACGTGCAGCGGTTGTACGTCAGGGCACACGCCCAATCGACGGCGTATAATGTACCCTAGAGGACCAATTTCATTTTGTTTTGGTAGACAGACCGATCCTGGCGTCTGGCAGTTTTCTGCTGTTCTATTTTCTTCCTTTTTGTCTGAGTGTTTGTTGCTGTTGTCTCAAGTCACTCACTGTTTTGGTGGGTCCGCAGAGTAGAAAACGGGGCCAGCAAAAAGATCGATTCACTTACCCCAGAATCAGCAATCAACAGTCCAGCCCACTAGACTATATTTTATGGTTAAATAACTCATATTTTATTTTAAAGGTTTCGGTATCTCTAAAAATAATTATATCGGGTTCATTTATCTCCTTCAAGTACGTAAGCAAAACAAACCTTTTATGGTTAATGATAGTATCATACAGCTATGATGTTTGATCTAAGGCTGGAGATAAACTAGATGGCCCATCGAAGATTCATCTATTTAATCTATTTAAAACCTCAATTGCCTTGCCTTGTTTGTTCATTGCCGAAACAGACAAGGATCACCCTCGGTTTGCCGAGTTTTGCAGGGGTAAGCAGTCTATACAACAACCCTAAAAACGACCTTAAATCTCGGAAATCCCGAGCCAGCAACCACCACCACAGAACTCTCAAACGCCCGGATTCTCCGCCCATCCACGTAATGCCCCTGAATCCACGTCATCCATCCCCATAATTCAATCTTAGGGCTAGGTCCCCTACGGAGGTATAACTCACTAGTTCCTGGTTTCCATTCGTTTCAAGTTCTGATCGTCACTCTTTAGCTCGGCTCTCTCGGCTCTGATGAAGTACGCGTCCCGTCTGTTTTACGTGATTTTCACGGAGTCATTACCGGTTTGTATGGGATCGGATGGGTATACATAGGCAGGATTCCTCGATCTACTTAAAATAGTTGAAGTTAAATATATCTCAAATTCTCTGTTCCTTTATTCTTCATTCTCGTAGGGATGAAGCTCCCTTCTTCAGCACTTTTGGCGGCCCTCGTGGGTTTTGCCTCTGCTCTGTCTGACAAAGGTCTTTTATCTAACGGCGAAGGTGAGTCGTAATGAACATTGTTTATGGATTATTGATGAAATGTTCCTGGCTAACTTCAAATTCCCAAAGTCTCACTCGGCGAATGGCAAGATGCATACGAGAAAGCTTCCAAATTTGTCTCCAAATTGAACACCACCGAGAAGATCAACCTTATTACTGGAAGCAGCGTCAATACTACAGACGGCCAGTCTTTCACTGCTCTCGAATTCCTCGATGGATCTATGGGTCTCCAAGACTACTACTATGTCTCTGCCTTCAGCCAAGCTTCTTCATTGGCAATGACTTGGGATAAGGATGCCATGTACGCACAGGCAAAGGCTATCGCAACCGAATTCTATCTCAAGGGGATTCAAGTTGTTGATGGACCTACCTCTCAGCCTCTTGGTCGAACTGTCTGGGGTGGTCGACTGGTCGAAACATTTGGACCGGACCCTTACCTGAACGGTATCGCGACAGGATTGAACACAAAGGCATACAAGGACACTGGTATCATTGGAGGTATCAAGGTATGAGACTCAGTTGCTGATATCTGATTACTGGGGCTTTCATTTTGACTGATTTTAAATTAGCATTTCCTTTTGAATGAGCAAGAGACCAACCGCACTGGAAGTATGGGAGGAGGAGGAGGAGGAGGAGGAGCCCCTCCCGGAATGGGAGGCTCTTCTTCGAGCTCTGCAGCAGCTCAACCTTCTTCCAGTGGTGGAATGAGAAAACGAGAAGGTCCTTCCTCCTCATCGTCATCCTCTTCCTCTGGCGCCCCCTACTCTTCCAACGCCGATTCGAAAACTCTGCACGAGACTTACCTCTGGTCCTTTTATGATGCTGTGCACTCCGGTGCTGGTGGTGTGATGTGTGCCATGACCAAGGTTAACAACACGCTATCATGCGAGTCTTCCGACCTCCTGATGGGCCTCTTGAAAACAGAACTTGGTTTCCCAGGATTCGTTTTCCCTGATACCAATGGCCAACAGCACGCTCTGGCCTCGGCAAACAATGGCCTCGACTACGGTTCCTCTAGTCTCTGGAGCACATCGACGATCGAAGGTTACTTGAAGCAGCACAACATGACCGAAGCCCGCTTGAATGATATGGCCGTTCGCAACCTTATTGGATACTACTATGTCAACCTGGACAACGGTACCCAGCCCTCGACTGCTGAAGATGATGCCTACGTTGATGTCCGTGGTAACCACGCAAAACTAATCCGCTCCAATGGTGCCAAATCCTTGGCCCTTCTCAAGAACGAGAAGAATGCTCTCCCTCTCAACAAGCCTCATAAGATGGCCATCTTTGGTTCTAATGCTCGTTCCGTCATCGCTGGTCCCAACCAGGAATTCAGCGTTCAGGGTTCCGGTCCTACTTATGATGGTCACCTTGCTACTGATTCCGGTTCTGGACAGGGCTCTCTACCTTATCTCATCACTCCTGAGATTGCCTTGACCATTAAGGCGAGCCAGGACGGCACTATGCTTCGCTGGGTTGCGAACGACACTTACTCTACTTCTAGTGGCTCTACTCTCGTTGTTAAAGGCTCCGATACAACTTCGGTTTCTCCCTCTATCAGCAACTATGCAGAGAACATGGATGTGTGTCTCGTATTCATCAATGCCCTTGCAGGTGAAGGTGCCGACCGAACAGAGTTGTACAATGATGACCAGGACGCCCTGGTCAACGAAGTTGCCGACAACTGTGCGAATACCGTGGTCGTTATCAACACTGTCGGTGCTCGCCTTGTGGATCAGTGGATCGATCATGAGAATGTTACTGCCCTTGTGTACGGCAGCCTTTTGGGTCAGGAGTCTGGACACTCGATCATCGATGTCCTCTATGGTGATGTCAACCCAAGCGGTCGATTGATCTACACCATTGCCAAGAATGAGTCTGACTACAATGTCGGCATCTGTGAGACACACAACTGCAACTTTACCGAGGGTAACTATATCGACTACCGCTACTTCGACGCCTACAATGTCACCCCACGCTACGAGTTCGGATACGGTCTCTCCTACACAAACTTTTCTTATACCGATCTTAAGATCAACTCGCCAAAGCCGCTTTCCAAATATCCGACCGGCAAGCTCTCCGTCGGTGGTTATGAGGACTTGTGGGATGTGGTTTCCAAGATCAGCGCCACTGTTCGCAATACGGGATCTGTTGATGGTTCCGAGGTGCCTCAGCTCTATATCAGTTACCCCAAGTCCGCCCAGCAGCCTGTGCGTCAACTGCGTGGCTTTGAAAACATCGACATCAAATCTGGAGATCGGGCCAACGTCGAGTTTGAGCTTCGTCGTCGCGACATTTCCTATTGGGATGTGAAGGCGCAACAGTGGGCTATTGCTCCCGGTACTTACAAAGTCTACGTCGGTGCCAGCTCGAGGGATTTGAGACTGCACGATACGTTCCCGGTGGATATCAAGACCCACGCTTAGATAGATAAGTGGAGATTCCTACAGTAAATAGACTTTAATTCATACATAGATTTGTTCTCCTTCTCAATTTTATCTTTTTTATCTTCATGTAATTCTGTATCTATGGAGTACCTTCCTTATACCAGCCCGAGGTTAATCCCAGTGGCTAATCCTCTTATGCTCAAGTCTGATCAAAATCACCAATAGGAGAAATTAGGAGAAAGTTTCTCGTCAACCCCTCAATTTTAAAGTCCAAAGCCGGACTAAGCTGAACTACGTTGAACTGGGGTAAGTCACGCCCGCTTGACCCATCCAATCCGCGATAGGCTTATCACTTGGCATCGCCATCTCCTCCCCTTAAGGGTTTGGGGTAAGTTGTGCCACTGATAACGCACGTCTCTTTAGTCTCCCGCGTCTCCTTTATCTCTGCTTGGCGGGGTTGACAAAGCTTCTTCTATTTTCAAATGTGGTGTTATACCCTTGGCATAACTAAACAAAGTGTCATATAATCAGGCTTCAATGATAACCCCTCAAAAGATACCTAAGTTGGCATTAGGATACGAGATGGGCTATCAACATGGCAGAGTTCATGACTCCGCACCCCGTGAGAGTCCGAGCCTATCCCTAAACACCTCGAATACAACGTCGGTGCACATGCACATTGACTATAAAGAGTCAACTTCCCCGCTCGTTGGTCTGGTTTTCCCCTCATAAGAATACCAGCTCTCTAGTATACAATCAATATGGAGAAGAAGGCTTCGGTCGAAGACCACCCTATCTCCAAAGATGATGCGGCTGTTGGCACCATCTCCCCTTACCGTGAGACTCAACGTGGTCTTGCCTCACGCCATGTCCAATTGATGGCTATTGGAGGGTCAATTGGAACTGGGCTCTTCGTCGGAATCGGTTCATACCTGCGCGATGCAGGTCCGCTCTCATTACTCTTGGGCTATATGGTCTGGGGCTGTTTATTCATTCTCCCCGTCAATTTGAGTGTCGGAGAAATGTGTGCCTATCTACCTATTCGAGGGTCTATTTTTGAGCTTGCTGCCCGGTATATCGATCCTGCTTTTGGTTTTGCGATGTGAGTTCTCATTTATTATCCCTCATTTGGTTTCCCCGCATTTCACGAAGGGATCGGCATTGATGATCCGACTTTAGGGGATGGGTCTACTTCTATGGTGGGGTTATGCTAGTCTGTACCGAGTATGCTGCTGTCGCTACTGTCATGCAGTACTGGAATACCAGCGTCAATCCGGCTGTTTGGGTCGCCATGGCTCTCGTCGTTTGCTCGTGTCTCAATCTTGTTGCGGTCAAATACTATGGAGAGAGTGAATTCATAATGGCCTCAACAAAGATTTTGTTACTTATTGGACTGGTTATGCTTACTTTCATTACAATGGTTGGCGGCAATCCCAAGCATGATGCGTACGGCTTCCGCAACTGGACTCATGGGGTGATGAACGAGTACTATACAGATGGCGTCACGGGGCGATTCCTTGGGTTCTTCTCAGTCATGGTCTATGCTGCTTTCTCGGTGGCTGGCCCCGATCTTCCAGCTCTCGCCGCAGGAGAAATTCAAAACCCACGGCACACCATTCCTCGCGTCGTCAAAATGACCTTTTGGCGAATCGTTGGGTTCTACGTTGTTGGTGTCCTCGCAGTCGGAATCATATGCAGTCCACGCGATCCTCGTCTCCTATCCGCCATCGATGATGCTGCTGCCGGGTCTGCGGCTTCTCCTTGGGTGATTGGTATTCAGAATCTCGATATCCATGGGCTACCTGACCTCATTAATCTCCTCATTCTACTATCTGGCTGGTCTTGTGGAAATGCCTATCTTTACAGTTCCAGTCGTACCTTATACTCTCTTGCTCGCGATGGACAAGCACCCAAATTTCTTTTGAAGTGTACAGCATCGGGTATTCCCATCAACTGCGTTCTTACGGTCTCGCTTCTCTCCTGCATCACATTCCTTGTCGCAGATACCTCTTCTGTGACGGTCTTCTTTTGGTTCGTCGATCTCACAACCATTGCCTTCGTCCTTACCTATACCGGTATGCTTTGTGTGTTTATTGGCTGGTATCGGGCTCTGAAAGCACAAGGAATTGACCGCAAGCAATTCGTTCCTTGGGCATCTCCATGCCAGCCTTATATGACAATTATTGCTATTGTCATTGGCTGTTTGACAGCTTTATTCAACGGTTTCTCGGTTTTTAAACCCTTTTCTATTCAAGGATTTGTCACTGCGTATTTTGGGTTGGCCTTCTGGGTAGTGATGTTTGCCTTCTGGAAAATCTTCCACCGGACCAAGTTTGTGAGTCCTGCAAATGCGGACTTATACTCTGGGAAAGCCGAGGTCGATGAGGAATGCAAGATTTGGGAAGATGGAGAATGGGAGGAGAGGCGCAAAGTGGAGTTGGCACAAATGAATTGGTTCCGACGTGTATGGGAGAAGATGTGGTGATTTGCATTTACATTCACATTTTATTTCAATTTTGTTTCGCCTTATATGAAGTTTCATTTGCATACTGAGCACTAGCATAATATCAGCATGATACTAGAGCAGTACTATTCTTGGCCTGAGGTGTCTACATTAGACCACCATGCAGACATAATTAATTGGGTAAGATTATGCACATGGGCTTATTTTTTATAAGTATATACGTGAATAATTTACTATTTACTACGTATTTACTACTAGTAACTACTACCAACTTGTATAATTTACTATCTTTCAGATAGTATCTGAGCATCTCCTTTCTTTGAAGTAACGCCTTGTCAACCTGTCGATCCGAGCGGCTTCCCCACCTTTCTTTTTAAATTGATCGTCGAGTTGGCATCTTGGAATCTCCAATCTCCATTATTCAAAGCCTTTTTCACCTTCATTACAGAGATCCGACAAGTCCCTCGATAGATTTCTTCATGTCGGCCGAAAGGGTTCGACAGAGCGCCCTGCGCTTGAACTTCAGCGAGCCACCGACTCCGACCTTGAGTCGCCAGAACACATCACTCTACGAAAGACATCATCAGCGTCGTACAACACATCCCCACTTACTGTCATCGCGGAGAAAACCAAGAAGGGAAGTTGTTGCTTCATGATTCCTGCCAACTCCACAGGCCACTCAGACTAATAATCTATACAGATGGCCGCTAGTCTTCCGCTTCATCAAGGGGGCAATCCATGCAGAAATACTTCTGCCCGTTTTCTTGCATGCACTATTCACCGCATTTGTGGTATACCTCGATACATATGTCTTCAACACAGTCGGATTACCTGCTAGTATCGTTTGTGTCCTTGCCTACACAAATTGGAAAATCATCTCACTAACAGCTCACAAAGATTCCATCACTCTCTATCGTCGTGGGTTTAATCCTGGTCTTCCGCAATCAAACATCATACAACCGTTTCTGGGATGGACGTAACGGCATGAATACGTTGAACACCTGTGTGCGAAACCTGGTACGAGTAATCGTTACAAATAGCTACAACACCAAGCGTGGTCCTCCTAATCTATCCGAGCGCGAGGATATCGAGCGCACAATTCGCATCTTGATGGCAATTCCGTTCGCTACTAAGAATCATCTTCGCGCAGAATGGGGTGCTGCATGGGCTGCTGGTGGAGTTTTGGGAAATGACATGGATGAACATGGGACTGCGGTGTATAATCCTGAATATGCGGGTTTACTTCCAGCTGGACTGGAAGGACATGAGCATGAAGGTCTTGGGTTACCATATCAACTAACATTCTTTGTGGATGGTTTTATCAAGCGAGGAGAGGGTCGAGGTTGGTTTAGTGCCCCGAGTGCTAGTCAGATGCAAGCACAACTGAATACACTCCTTGATGCTTATGGAAGAATGGAGACGATCAAACTTACTCCAATACCCGTGGCACACTTGTGAGTTCAATGTCCTTTTACCAATTGAGAGTACTTGTCAAAAATTCGATTATTGACACTGTTATACAGAATTCACCAGAAACAAGTTCTCGCCCTATTCGCGTGTGTACTCCCATTTGCGATGGTAGACGAGATGGGCTGGTGGGCAATTCCCATTGTGAGCTTGGTCATTTTCACGCTTTACGGCATCGAGGGAATTGGTTCCCAGCTTGAAGACCCGTTTGGCTATGACAGAAACGATATCAATATGGATGCACTAGTTGGGGACACCAAGACTGAGATTGACGTTGTTCTCAACGAATGGCGTCAGCATTCTAAAATGATGGAGAACAGTATGAAAGTGCACGAGGGAGAACTGCATGGAAAACAATGCTTGGACGTGGGCAATAATGGTACCACTTTGAATGGGAGACAGGATAAGAAGGATTATTTGCCTACGGATCTATTTCTGAAGCCAAGACCTCGAACGGCCGGTTAAGCAGTATAAACAAGAGAAGGGCATACGTATTTCATAAGATTCATGGTCGCTAGTAGTGAATAATTGTGCATGCGATGGACCTCGCGCTAAAAATACATGTTGAAAAAAGAGAATAAAAAGAAACAGACATAGACATAACTAAGCCCCCTGTAAACGCCCCATATGAAGTATATACTCGGGTATCACGATGATGCATAGGCCGGTCAAACGGCAAGGTCGCTGGTGAACAAAGCAGATTGAAGACAGGAATAGATCAGGTAGCAGTAACGACGGGTGGTGAATTAGGTGGATCATGAGATCTCTGGACATCGATATCCACCGCCCCAGACAAGTCCAGCGGTGACGTTGAGGACTTGGTGTCGCCAGCGAGCATGTAATTATCCGACGCGGAGACACTAGTTGCACGAGATGTGTTGGAATCCGCATCTGCAATGGTGGATGTCGCAGACATGTCTTCAGACATAGTAAAATTGGATACCAAGTCCGCTGGCTCGTACTGAACAGCTTCTGGGCCAATAGAGGTTTCGTTGTGCTCATGGGCATTATCCTCAATCACCTCATAGAAAAGCATGAACACGCCACCCTGTGACATTACGTGGCCCTCGCTCACCATTTGCACATCGTCGTCACTAAGCCGATACCAGCGTTCAGGCTTCTCTTTATCACCTTCGGCTTGCAAAACTTCGTCTGGGACCGCAGCTGGAAAAACTGCTGTGGGATATTTGCGGTAACAGATGTAATGTCCGTTCTCGTGTCGACCATAATGCGTGATGATCGCCCTGAGCTCGTATCGTCTACTAGGCGTGTCAACCACCTCACCAACATGAGGAAGCATTGACTGAGAGGGATCTGTGATCCATCTCTCACGGGAGTCCCCAGATTCTTCCGGTGCACGAATGCCAATACACCACTGATTGAGGTTCATGACCTTGGGAAAATTGACGCCTGCATAGTTCTTCTTGAGTGTACCAGTCATTTCGTCGAACAAACTTCGGTTGATATGCACGACGAGTGACTTTGGGGCTCGAGCGATAGCCGCTTGTCGAGATTTTGTGGAGGTGACCCTGTTCTTTGAGGGAATATGGCATTTATCTGTGAGTGTTTTCTCGGCAAAATCATCGGCTTCCAGTGCTGCGTTCACAGCCTCGAGTCTGGTTTGAGCGGAAGTTCTGACAGCGTCCGACAGACCGGGTGACTCTGGCCGTTCCGAAGTGCCGTATTCTTCAGCAAAATCGCCCAGAAGGTTTCTCAATTGTTGTTGAGCACGCAGGAGCGTACATTTAGCGCACTCCACGCCTTCGATTTCCTCAAGCGCCATGTAGTGGTCCAAGCATTCGTCCATATCATAGTCCGACTTGGGACCCAGTGGTACGGTGAGGCAATTGAATGGAATGAGAGACAGTCCCTCTGTCCAGCCACACTTGGTACAGCCGACACGTTGAGCGAGTAGACCTTCCAGAGGGTTGTGAAATGAAGCTGCTTCAGTCACTGAGATCGCAACAGAGTCATCTTCGTTTGCCGTTGAATCGTGTTGGTTGCCGCCAAGAATGTTTTCCTCCGGACCAGTCACCTTAAGACCCATATTCTTTGTTTGTCCCTTTGACGCTTGCCGGATCTCAATGTCGATTTGATCCACCAGTTTCGAAAAGTACTCCTGCGCATCTTGTTGCTGCCAGCTACTCATCGATTTGAGCTCGGCAGGAATCCATAATTTGTTACCGGAATTCGATGTGCTATTCAGCAGGTCGATGATGCCTTGCAGCGCCTCATGTGTTGAGAGCGAGCCCTTCTCAGCCAGCTCGTCGACATTTCGTCTGAGAAAGTTCGAAAGTGACTTCAAAGAAGCCAGGCCTTGAATAGTACTATTTTGATAGCAAGAGTTATCCCAGTTCCCTAGCCCCGAAGGAATGGCATCCCTGCTGTTGCCCAGGAAAACATTCCCGATACCTGAAAGCGACCGCGGGCGAGGAAAGGAAGGGAAGGAAGCGTTGTCTAGACCAAGAATCCGTTGCATGGACTCGCTTTTGGCGTGGAAGGTCATTTGCGACGGTTTCGAGGGGTCTGAATCGGACGGCGACATTCGAGAGTCTAATGCGACAAGGATGCGAGCGGGTACTATGTAGACCAAGAAGTTCCAAAGGAACTGAATCAGAGAAACTGGGGCAAATCCAAAATGATCGGCCAATAGATAAATAGATAAGAGACCGACAAGCGTGTATGCTAGAGTCTGGTGGTTCTGTAGGGCTGTGGCAGGTGTCGCATCGTGGCTGTTCGAGCTTGCGTAATAGTAAATGGGGCCGTTTGAAAAGATATCCGCTCTCCCTTGACCGTTCATGGCGGAGAAGGGGATGGGAAATTTGCTTGAAGAGAGCCGCAATCTGACGGATATTTGTCGATCATGGGCTATCAATAAAAAGAGTTGACCGAACTCATCGAAAGGACAGAGTGGAGAGAAAAGAAGAAGTAAAGACGAAAAGGCAGGTGGAGGCTCTCTCGCTCTCTTTGTATATTTCCCGCTGGGCGGTCCGGGGCTGCACTTTTGGTCCCTTTCGACCTCCGTAAACTTTTTTTATTTTTTATCGATAGCACCGCCGCTTCTCCACACAAAAAGAGTGAAAGAAACATAGAAACGATCTTTGTTTCTCTCACACACACACATACCCCACTATGGCGAAAAATAGACGTAAGTTGTTTGCTTTACCTCAGTCTGGTTCTTTGACATATATCACTGACACCCTCTAGCTAGTGGTCAAAATACCCGTGCGGCCAGACGGGCTGCTACACCGGAGGATAAATCCTTAGCTGCTTTACCACGAGCGGAATCCCCCACAACTCAACGGCCTTCTCTCTTGGCCGATCGCGCGAATGCGGGTGTACAGAAGAAGAAGAAGGACAACAAGAAAATTTCAAGAGCTCAACGCCTAAGACAACAAAAGGGAATGGAGAGAGCCGAAGCCGTCGTCGATCAGTTGGAGATTAAGAAGGCCAAGAGCCTCACCCGAGCAAAGACTATCAAAACAAGAAGGGTATGTTTCTTTAATATTGGAGCTCTATCTGTCAATTATCCCGCAGTTCACTAAAGGAATGCTTAATATAGGCTGAGTGGGAGGATACCAATCGCACTGCGTCCGCATTTGCTGCTCTCCAGCAGGGTAGCGATGATGAAGGCGACGACAATGACGATAACGCCATGACCGACGATACACCACAACAAAAGCCCAAGGTTAATAATGTTTTTGCGACCCCAGTGGAGCCGGCGACTGCGGATCCTGCTCCCATTGACGAAGATGACGAAATTACCTGAACATGATAAATGCCCCTCCAAAAAATGCCGACGCTTTCATCCATCACTTCCTCGGCCTGAGCTGGTTGATCATGCGCTCGATCTCTGTGGCTGCCGGCCCAGAGGCTTTGGTCCGGAGTACTTCCAGGGTGCTCAGGTCTTTGGCCTTTTGTGCCTCTTCTCCAGCCTTAACGATCATTCCGCACTTCACCCACATTTCAATCCGCTCAGCAGGTTTAAGATTGGTACATTTCGGAACAAACACAGATGCCAGCTTCGTGTTTCCGGCACCGAGAACCTCGTTATAAAAAGGCTGCCGTTTTCATATTAGTTTATATTGTCGGAATACCCAGGATTTCTCAATGATATCTTACCTCCCATCCAATCGGAGATTTTTTCGCTTTAGCGATCTCTTCCAATTCACCCCAGTCTCTTTTCGCGACCAGCGCTCTTAGCCTGAGCCACCAATAAGTCTTTTCTGGCATCTTGAATTCGGATTGCATCTTGTGCGCTCGTTTCCCGTAGCCGGCCCGGAAAAGTCTATAAATAGTTTCATTCAGACTGAGACCCAGAAATTCAGTACGATCTGCGAGGTCTTTGTCCAAGGATTCCTGGGCCTTTAGGAGTTGGGAAGCCTCGGCAACAAGTTTCTGCTGTAGCACAACCGTCGGATCCTTCGAGTCGGATAATAAACGAGATGCCAGGTGGAGCTTATCGGTCTTGCGCTCTGGGTCGGTTTCACGTAGAGCTTCTGACAGCAAGACATTTGAACCGTCGATAGGTCGATCATCTTGATAGAAAAGGTCTTTGAGGAGTTCTGTATCTTCGCCTCGGGCAACTGTCTCTACCAAGGCAGATGCCATGGGACGGCTGTTGATTGTCCGGAAAAAGCTGGCGAGAGGAAGCTTACCCTTCAAATGTAAAAGCACATAGTTTACTAGATCGTCATCCCCGCTTTCAATCGCCTTATCCAGCGCTACCTCGTCCTCTTCCATATTTAGTAACAGAGGCACTTGCTTGCCAGCTCGAGGTTCATAGTCCAGTAACTTGGTGGCCAGGTATGTTCTTCCCTCGTCGTAAGCTGCTTGTGCAATCGTTTCAAAGGAGATTCCCGGCTTTCCTTCTAGTCTTTGGACAATGAGTTTGCAAACGGCTTCATCATCCACCGTGGACACCCTGACTTTCTGACTAGCCCAATGCACATAGATACGATCAGCGGGTATTTCGAGATATTCTGAGACACGAATTGCTAGCATGTATTCATGACGGCTTATTAGACGTTCGATCAACCCTTCTGGAGTTAGGCGTAGATATTGCTCATATGAAAGCGGTAAGCCGACTTTGAAATCCCGGGCAGCGGTCAGAACTCGAAGCTTTTCGGCCATTGCGACAAACTCATCGCTGTTATAAAGCACGAGATCTGACTTCCCAAAGGATGCAGCTTTTAAGAGACGTTTTTGCCAGTAAACGTCAAACTCATGACCAGCCGCCTCGATACAGGTGTCAACCGCATCAGGAAGATCTGATTTGATGCCCTGTATGTGCTCGTCGGCCTTGGGCGACATCTTTTCTAGTTGCTCGACGGAATCAAGGAGGACAGATGCAGGAGTAGAAGAGCCAAGCTTGAATATCTTCTCTGTGGAATCTGCAACTTTGTGGAGGAACTCGCAGGTGTCATTTGTGATTAACCGAACTCCATCAAATTCCGGTATAACATGTACACGAGCATCATAGTAGAATCTGATATTTATTAACAACGAGCTCAAGGATCAGGTGCATGAGTACTTACTTGGATGCAGCTCCGTTAGGTCCAACCAAATGGATCTCGTCCTCCCAGGCAAGAACCACGGCATCGTCACCACACCAATTCATGGAACTGGGCACAACTCGAGACTTGGAATCATATTCGCTGAGTTTGTTTTGGAAGTCAACGGTGACAACCCACAATTTACCTTCTCCAGTAAAAAGCGCCACGAAACGTCCCGACGGAGAAACGCTGACATGTTTGAATGGCCCGTCCTGCAGGATTTTATCCTCTGCTTCATTGGAATCGACGAGATATACTGTCTTATCAACAGCCAGTAAGACCTCCACTGAGCGTGAAAGCGTATGCGCTGGAGGAGTCAATGCCCAAGAAGAGATCTCTCCCTCCGGACAAGGGGCAAGAAGCCTCGGGCGCGGCTCGTCGTATTTGGAGACAGAAATCAGCTGGTTGTTGGCCAGCAAAGCCACAAGGCCAGAGGCCCAGAATTGACAATCCCTCACGCCGTACTCCTCTGCGCCCTGCATACTGTCAACGAACGATCAAGATGAAAAGAAGAATCCAGGGTGCACAAGAGGCAAAACTTACGTTGCCTAGCGAAAAAGAGGTAAACTCGCCATCAAGCCCAAAGTAACGACGAACAGTGCCGTCCTCAGCAACCACAAGTAGTTCTTCCTTGTCGGACCAGCCAATTCCTCGAATGGTTGCTTGATCCCACTAAAGGTCAAAGTTAGCTTCCCGGATATTTAGAGAGATAATATGTATAGAGCCAAGTACATTAATTTGATTGATCAGCTTGCCTGAGCATGAATAAATGTCGATACCCGACCGCAACGCTTGTGAGTCGCGTAATCTGAAAGGCTTGTTCACATCACGATGAAGCGCTGTATCAAATTTATAATCAGCATGACTATCCAGCAGTAGTAACGGAATATTTCCTTAAGCATACCTATCGCTCCTCCATAAGGAGCGCCTGCGACGATGTAGTTCTCTAGTTCAACCTCGTCATCGAAAACGGCATCATAGATTGGGATTTTGCGATAAAAGCTGTCCCCAACTTTTTCCCAGTTGGCTAATGGATTAGAAGGAGCCATTCCTGGGCGGATTTTATCACAGACGATGGCCCAGAACAGATCTTCAATCCATGCCCCCCAATGTTGACGTTGCGGCGGACGAGGCCAGGCGGAACTCCGCCAAGGCAGGTATGGCACTAGTCCTAAAATGACTTAGTCTTGGCGCCTTATATATAAGGCGGTAAGGCTACAAGGCACCAAGGCCAATATTAGTTTCCAGTTCGCTGTGTTCCCCACCCCCGTCATTGCCGCTATCTCATCCCACTCGGGACAATTCCAGTAACTTAATGGAGCTGAGAAATGGATGATCCTAGCCTGGAAGATATTGCGCGACAATTATCTGATCTTGAAGTGGCACTTTTTCTTTGTCTGGCTAGTCGTGAGCATTGCCTAATCGAAACCACTGGGAATTGTCTCAATGATCTTGCAAATGAGCTAGCTCTGGTAAGTTCTCCTACTTCATATCAAACGAGTACATACCATTGATCGGAGGCTAATTTTCCCACAGATAGCTTCTAATACATTTGAATTGTCATCTTGCATTGTTGACTGCACCAGCACTACATCGATTGGGGAACTTCACAATGATATCCTCACTGCAGATGCACGCAGGAACCAAGAGCGTCCTGCATATTTTCGGATGAAAACTGAATCAGTATGCTTCCAAGAAGCTGTTTTCATGCCTGTTTGTTTCTATGGCTAACCTTTCACAGTCCAGTAATCTCTCCTCCTATATTAGTCCCCGTGGGAGGAGCAAATCCCCTATCCCAAACACTCCCTTGGATGAAGCAAACGTTGTCAATGTGATCATTGCCAAAAACTTCAATCTAGTGGAGGATGATATTCAAGTTCAATTATTACAGGTACCATTGCGCCATTCTACTTTTCTTATACCTTACATTGGAGCCACGCTAATACTAGTATCTACAGCTCATGCGGACAAGAAAGTTAGTCACAGAGTCTGGAATACTCAATGCACCAGATCATTTTCTTTTTGTTCCGATAGGAGTCAGAGAATCTGATCAACTCAACCCCCATCTACAAGCACATCTTGTAAGCTTGCCCCCCATTTTGATACTCATTTCATGACCTGAATCTAATTCGAATTTACAGACCGAACAACTTTTAGTATCACATTTCCATGACCCCGAAGATGGATTCATGTACCTGGAAGAGAATGACTGGCTTTCAGATGGTCAACTATCTGCGGCTTCTGTTGTTCACAATCCAAAACCAGCCAAGATGAAACGAGCCAAGGTCGATGCCACGGTAATTTTTTCTTCCTCCACTTTGCGTTATATGACTAATAGATAGAAGCAAATCGACCGACTTCGAGAGGCAAGCGACTCTGTCACTGCAAGTGCAGAGGTTGTTCGATATATCCAGGATATCGTTGTATTTCTGCGTCTCAGTCGTGCCGTCGCTGGGGGTGTCTCTGCCAAAGCAAATAACCAATTTGCTCGATTCGCTCAGTAAGTTTCCATTTTATCTGTGACTCCAGTTGTTCATTCAATAAGCTGACTTTCTTCCCCAGATTCCTTGCTCCTGTTCACGGAATCGATTACCTCACGCCGTCGATTGTGTCGCTAGCCGCAAGGAAAGTCTTCCGTCATCGAATTATTGTATCGGCTCCGGAGGATGACCGCAGTCTTCAATATGGAAGTGGGTTGGGTGCGGTCTCTCATGTTCTCATGGACGTTACTCCAGATTCTATTTTGGACGGTGTTTTGGCCCTAGAACCACCAATATGATTATTGTATTACGAACCCCTACTTCAGCAAGGAGACAGCGTGCGGGCCACATTGTTTTTTCTGTCGAAGTACCGGGGATTTATTACTTTCCGTGACGGTTTTTGATAAGCCCTGTAGGTAATAGAATAAGAAGAACTAGAATATGACAAAATTATTATGCCGAACTATTTCTTTTCGAGCAGCCTCATACCGATACCGATCTATCAGGTCGTATCTCTACAGCACCTCTAAAGATAGCTACGCCTAGGGCTACGACTTTGCTGGCTTATAACTAACCTCAAACGGAGACATCTATAAACAGATCTCTGTTTATCAAGTGGTCTTGTGAGATCTATGCCAATTAAAAAGTCCCTTGAGCCTACTTCATCTACTGAATCCGATGGTGATTCGTCTATTGACAGTTTGAAGAAAGTAGATCATTGTGCTAGACTACTCCATGAACGAAATTCGACGTAACTCTTCCTAGAATGCTTGCTGCGTGAGTAACAGAAAAGCAGGACGATAATAAGATGTTCAAGACATTCCACTGAAGTAAATGACCATTAAATTCCTGTAGTCGTATCTGTGCATTGATTGCATCATTTGCATCATAAACTTCGTCAGTCATAAATCCAAGGAGGAACATCCAGGTGGTAAATCCAAAGATAAAGAACAGCCTGGAAACTCTCAGGCGATATTCTCCCACCGAGGCTTCGCCAAGATCCTAGTAATATGGAAGACGGCGACGAGATCCGCGGCCATATGTGCGGCCATATGTCCGGCCATATGTGCGGCTGATGCGTCTCGACTCGAGAAAGATGCTTCCTCGTCTCTGTCCACTGCGGGTAAGGAAATTGCGGCCGTACCTTCCTCTTTCATTTCGCCTTCTTCTGACGGCCTCGCCCAACCTAGCAATCTGGGCAAGTTCTGCCGGAGACAGAGAATGGCCTCTCTCCCCTTCAGGCTCGGCGCCATCATTCAGCAAGGTTTGCATACCAGTCCTGGTGTCTCTATCGGCGGTCATTTGCTGGGTCCTGGGGGTGGTGTTTGATCCCAGGGCAAGGTTGGCGATATCTGGCTCGGATGTAGAGTTCATTGATAGGCTAAAGACGTCTGGAAAGCTGGTTTGCATGGGAATATCCATCGAGTTCGTGGTCGGCAAAGTTTCCTGTTCATTGTCAGATTCAACGCTTGCAATAGCTCCGTGAACATTCTCTTTGTCGTCGTTCGAGATCTCCTCGTAATGATGGCCGGTTGGAAAATCCTCCAATGCCATTTCTGGGGAATCTTCCCAAATGGTAAATGATCGAGACGACGGAGGCCCCCAGGGTGCGGTGCTTGTGGTAGAAAAAGCGTCTGCAAGCTGTTCTCGTGCTCTGTTGGTAAGGGCATCTGAACTCGAGCCGAAATTTGCTTTGTTGGATTCTGGGGTGGTCCGCGATGCTCGCGGTGCTGGCGTAGTAGTTGGAGTTACTGGTGTCTGTCTGCTCCCTGTAGAAGACAAATTTGGTCAGCCCATAGAAAGTGTTATTTGTCATGATAAATGCATCGTAGAGGATCAAGATTATACACTTACGTCCCGGGGCTCTGATGCGAAAAGTAGGAGTTTCCAGGAGATCATCTTCCATATTGGTCTTAGGCTGAGGCGAGACAACAGGCGTGCTCATGGCCCTAGAATGGGAGCGCAGAGTCATGGAGTGCAACGAATGAGGAGATGCAGGAATCTGGAGAGATTCCTGGGGCTCAGACAGCAGTCTGGCACGAGAGTATTTTCGATTCAGTGCATCTACGCTCGGCGATTCCTCTCGGAAGCCTCTAGATACACTGGCGCGTGCAATCTGTTGAAATTAGAGTTAGTCTATTGCCCCAGGGTGGGGAGGGCGAACGGATTGGGTTCCGGAACATACTCCATTTTCAACGGTAAAGTTCAACTCAGAATGTTCCGGATCATCCATGGCTGCCTTGATTCAAGCAAGCGAAAAGATTAAGGATGTTCAGCAAAAGTTGGGGAGAAGTAATGTACTCGACGAGACGCGTCCAACAACAGTGAATGTTTTCAAAACAAGAAACAACTTGTGTTGAAGTTCAAAACAAGTTGTTTCTACACTGCACATTCGCTCTTTCCTTTGCCCAGTTCAACTTAGAAAAAACTGCAGTAAACTTGGCAATGGAAAGAGCGAATGTGCAGTGTAGAAACACATACTATGCCAGTAAAATATGCAAGTGCGATAGTATCGCACTTGCGCTTTTCACAGAGTAGGGTACTCTGTGAAAAGTATCTTCTTAGAGTATTTAGTGTTAACTAAGTAGTTAGTACCTAGTTAAATAGTATTCAGTAAAGTTAACTTACTAAGTTAGTAACTTCACTTGGATTCTTTGACTCTGGAGATTATCTCTGGCTTTGTTACGCTGTTCTTTAGTAAATACCTCAGCAGCTATCTCTTTGTGAATTACATTAATTGATCATCTGGGAGATATCCTTAAAGCTTAAGAAGGCTTCTATCTCTCTTAGTTTAATAAATACAGTTTAGGTAAAGATTTTGATTTAAAATCCATGCAAATAACAGAATAAACTGCAGACAGTTGAGCTGTACAAGGAATAGTACTATTCCTTGAACTTCTCCCAAGTTGTGCCAAACATCCTTTGTCCTTTCGCTTGCTTGAATAAACACAGTTATTGATCATCCAGGAGTGTCAGCCACACAAGTCTGGTACTTGCCAACATACAAACTCAGTCAAGTTAACTAACTCTTCTCCGAGAAATCATATATGTCTGACATGTTTTAGTAGTCCGACTCGGACTACTAAAATTACCTACCTATAGTTAATAGTGTAGGTGGTTTTAGGGTACTGATGCATCAATACATGATTGAATACTCCGTACTTTACCCCGGGTACAGGGTATTCATATGGGATACTACACACTTCATACGGGAACATGTCCCTTACTCGAGTTGCCTGCTCACGAGGTCGGCCACGGAGGAAGGCCTAGAACCGCAGTGACTTATGATATAGAAGGTCCAAAAAGAAAAAAAAAAAAGGGAAAAAAAAAAAAATACAGAAAAAGTAAAGAAAAAAACGAGCAATCTAAATTAAAGAAAAAACAAATAACAAATAGCTCCAACACGAGACACCGGGTCGGGACGATGCGGGTAACTATAGCGCGGAAGTCTCAAAAGGGGCTCCGGCCAAACGGCCGGATGGAAGTGCATGGAGAATGAAAAATGGAGAATGCGACATTTGAGGGGAATTCAGAAGGTTTCGGGGGAAGACCCGAGCTGGAGCTATATCATGCACATGTGAAGATGTTGAGAATGAAAGGGTGGGCATGGTCAATTGATAATAGGGTTTCGAGGCTGATGATAGTCGATCTTGAATAATGAAAATACAGAGTATACTACTCCGTAAGGTAGTATACCCTGTCGCTGTATTATTAGCTACATATCTACTCCATAGTTAGGTAGCTAATGTAGACTGTACATGCCTGATATCGGACAAAGTACTATCCCCTGAATCTTGCAGTCTTACTCTCTCCTCCTCTCTCCAAGTACTCCTGATTAGATTGATTCTTCTCAAGAATTCAAGGATAAGCTCTAAGCTGCCGGCTGTCTTGACTCAGTGGAGTCAGACGGGTGACGAGGTCTCAGTTTTGGGTCCTCTTGGGTCCTTTTTGGGTCTCTTTGGGTCTCTTTGGGTCCCTTTGGGTCCTTTACTCACCTTCAACTGCGCTTCGGCGATCCCAATTCCCGCCGAAACATGGCCAGATTGGCGGGCTATCGAGCTCCACTGGGGCTTCGCTTTGATCAACAGTTGGTTTAACCCCGTCTTGCTACTCCACTTTATGCACACGTTCAATAACTTTTGGGTCCGGCATACACTAAATCCTCCAGATCTGCCATTCCCGTTCCCAGCTTTCTGAACCCTACTCGATCGGATCCGGATTGATGCTGTCGATCTGATCTCCACGCACCGCTCTTGAATCGTACACTACCAACCAGACGCTCTGCTAGCCCTCTGATCTCCCTTCTCTACCAATGTAAGTCTGTACTTACTCCATACTCCAAACACCGAACTGGTCCGGTGGTCGAGTGGACCGCACAAGACCAACTGCTGCAGGGTGAAGCCAAAAATCTCATTCATTTTGTATTCCAAATCTTTGCTACTGTATGGGGAAATCCTGCATCCTTCCGCTCCGGACTCCTCTTTTGGAGGGGAAGGAAAGATTGATAGTCGCGTGTACTTACGTAGTAAACTTTCTACTTATAAAGGAGAGCACGTTCCTTTTCGCGCCGTTCTTCTTCTATCTAGTTCTTCTTAGTCTTCGAGTACTCACATTCAGTCATTCTTTTACTCCTTTCACCAACCTCATACATTCATTTATTACACCACTTTTAGATTTTCAGATCTACATTATCCTTTTTATTCTATACCATTCATAATGCAGTTCAAGAGCCTTCTCGTTGCTTCCCTTATGGCCGTCGGTGCCGTCGCCGCCAAAAGCAACGACACTGATATTGCTCCTAGCGTTCAGGGCCGCATCTCTCAGCTTGATCTTGGTTTCAAGCAGACCGATGTGATGCTGACCAAGCTCAAAAACAACATCGGTGGTGTCACTTCCAGCGTGCGTTCCTGTTTCTCCTATGCAATTCCGTTTCAACTACGGAGTGCCAATATTATCTACCATCTAAATAGCCAAACTAACTTTATCTGTCTAGGACATTGTTATCGCCTACAAGCAGGTTGTTGCCCGCGAGGCGACTGACATGATGATGCCCCAGCCTTGGAAGGCTCTGGAGGACTCTCAGCAGATGGTTATCTGCCAGTCTTTCCACTCGGTACTATTAATACCTACCTCCCGAGAAGGGACGAAATAAGGAAGAAATTAGAATTGAAAACGGCTAACAATACTACTATAGCTTGCCCTGACTGGCCTGGAGCTGAACCTCGACTTCACCACTAGCGCCAACTACTTCAACCAGACCGAGCGCCACGATTTGCAGCACAGCTTGAACAAGGTCACCGAGGAGACTGGCGTAAGCAATGACCTCTTCCCATCAAAACCAGAATTTCACCTATTTTGATCGGAATATCCAACTAATTTCTTCTCTTTCCTGATATAGGACTTCGTTAAGAATGTCGCCAAGACCGCCGTTCCCTACTGCTTGGACATCATCCAGGAGGACAACAAGGCCATCTACACGTCCATCCGTGACGCTCGCCAGGCCCTGTCCGCTTAAATCTGCGTCTTGTGTCTCGAGGATCTAACTCGGTATCAATAATGTCAATCTCCTTCGCCTATGGTTACGAATATATAGGCCTAGGCTGAGTTTGGATGGGTACTACCCATAGTACAGGCAGCTCCCGTCAATCACGCTCACGCACTAATGGTGTACATTTGGATAAACTTAATTTAAAGCGTTATTGAGCCATTTAAATGTCCATTTATGACTTAGCTTTCTTTGCTTTTGGTCTCTATCTACATACACCATTGTACATTACTAGTGATGCAATATGCAATATGTACAGAGCCACACTGAGTGGAAGGATGATTGGCCAAGCAAAATGATTCACTAGAATCAATCTTGGGGAGCATCATTTCTCACTAGTAGACCCTAGACCCACCAAGCGCGATACTATCGATACAGGGGAGAAGAAGAAGAAGGAGCATAAAGGTCTCGATCAAGCGATTGATAGATTGTACCATGAGTACCTATCGATATCTATGAACAATGTGGATCCACCAACGAAAAGCAAAACCCACGTTAGTGACTCGCCGCCGAGCATAGATAGATTTACGACAATCCATTCATTCCCCCACTAAATCAGTCAAAGCCTAACTCAACCCCTAGATCCTTGCAAGAAATTCGACCAAACTCGGCACTGGAAACTCGACAGAAGTTCAGTCCCCTTGAGAAGCAAAAGCAAGCTGAAGATGATAATAAAAATAAGGAAAATAAAAGCAATTCCCCCAGTCATTGGACACATATAACGTAAAACAAATCCAAACCAAGAATGGACTAAATCCAGGCTGAGAATGGGTTGCTAAACGGGGAGTTTAGCAACAAGAACGGTATCCCTGGGGGAGGGGTAACCGAAAATGGGAATGAGCAAATACAGCACGGAAGTAAAAGAGAATAACATGGAGGAAAAGTGAAATTGGAAATAGAAAGAATGAAGAAAATGGGAATTGCTTTGGATCTCTCAAGAGGATGATGCAACGTTGTCGTGTAACCAGGCCGGCTTAAAACAGAGGCCGAATCTCTTGCGCCGCATAAATCTTTCCACCGCATCTTGGCCCAAATGGTCATATATCACAATGAACAGTTATATTTCAGATAAGATGGGAGGAATTCCATATGTTGCTCTTTACCTGAATGGGCCGGGTCCGACCATGCCGCCACGAGCTTCGCCGCCACCGCCGGACTGTCCGAACATTTCAAGCAGGTGTCGCGAAGAAGGAGGAGGGCCCTGGGGGCCTGGGTTTCCAGGTCCGAAAGGACCTTGGCCACCAGGGCCAAGTCCCATCATGGCCTCCGGGTTCGGGGGCATGGGAGGAAAACCGGGAGGAGGGCCGCCCATGTATCCGGGGGGTGGCATCATACCAGGAGGAGGGCCCGGGGGTCCACGAGGAAATCCTTGGCGATCTCCGATCGGAGGCCCGTTGCCGGGCATTGGCATCATACCTGGGGGAAATTGGGGAGGACCACGGTTAGGGTTCGGCATTCCAGGGTGAGGGCCCATGGGGTTCGGTCCGTTGCCCTGCTGTGGAGGAGGAGGCTGGCCGGTCCATCCCGGAGGAGGCAGATGTTCCAAGCCTGGAGGACGCTGCAATGGCATCGGGGGTTGATTGGGTGGACGAGAACCACCAGGGGTCATGGGACCCTGGCCACCTTGTGGGAAAGGAATTTCATCAAAGTAGCCCATTGGAGGAGCATTGGGAGCTCGTCGGCGAAGTTGCTCGCTATCAGGGCGCTGCATGTTTGCAATGGCAGGATCATCGAAGAAGTTTGGAGTCTTCTGAGGAGTCAATCCCGGGGGAGGACGAGGCATCATTTCCGGCATCAAGCCTGGAGGAGGCGCTGGTCCAGCATTTGGTGGTGACCGCTGAGAAGCACCACCAGCAGGCCCTGGGCCAATTTGTGCCTGCTGCATCAATCGAAGAAGATGGTCGCGCTCACCATGATGAGGCTCCTTACCAGCCATCTGAGCCAGCGGGTTATCTTGAGGCTGGCTCGCAAAGTCCGGACGACCCAGGTGGTCTCTCATAGGAGATGACATGTTCACCGGTCCGCGAGGGTGCTGTTGCTCTGCGTGGACCATCGATGATGGCCGAGAATGTTCACTCTGGTGAGGTGTACCAATGTGCGGTGCCCCAGAGGCACCGCCGCCACCAAGCATCTGCAGAATTCTTTGGAATCCTTCTTGGTCCGCATCCTGAGGATTAGCGGGAGTGCTTCCAGCGGAGGATTTAGGTAGAGCAGGAGACTCGGGAGCTTTGAAGGGGGTGTCAGGCGGAGGGCTGAACAGTCCAGCAAATCGAGATGACTTCCCAGACTTTGCAACGAAAGAGTTGTCTTTCTTCGGAGTCGACTCAACCTGGACAGGCGATGCAACGGCTTCTGGGACTGACGGCTTCGGGTCTCCAAGCATGCCAAAGAATCGCTCCATAGAGCTATCTCCCATGAATTGAGCACCAGAACTGAAGATTTCCCCATCTGTTCGGCGGGTCTCAGGCTTCTGGGGGGCGGTATTTGATTCAATATATTCGTCTTTCTTCTCTCCTTGTGGAGTCGCCTGTGCAGCGCCGGAGCCAGCTTTCATACGCTCCTTCCAACGCTCAAAATCTTCTTGTGTGTGTGCCCGCCGGGGCTCATCGCGATCGTTCGTATCCAGCCATTCGGGCTCTTGTTCGAGTTTAGCACCGCGAGCCCAGTCGCGGTCTGCGCCATGTCTGTCACGGCGCCATTCTCGGTTTCGTAACGGGGGCTTGTCATCATCTGCCTCGATAGCATCATTTGCGTTCTCTTCGCGGAACCAGCTTCCATCATATTTAGTTCGTGTCGGCTGACCCTCCTTTCTGGCAGGGAAGCGACCATCCCGATCTCGAGCTCCTCGTTCGGCGGTGGAATCTCGAGGTGCTTCACGGTTCTCCCACCGGTCGAATTCTCCGTTTCGTCGGGGCTTGCGTTCCTGTTCATCTGGTCCAAAAGTCCGACGTGGGCGGCCAGCATTCCAGTCCTCTTTCTCCCCACGTCGGCCGTTTAGGCCACCAGGCCGTCCATCTCGTCGGTCAGAGTCTCTCTCCTGGTTATCTCTTTCTTTAAATATGCGATCTCGAAAGTTGAATCGGTCGTTTTTCTCATCTGTTTCGTTTGGGCGATTTGGGCGATCGGTCAAATCAAAGGAGCCTTTGCCCCCAATGCGGGACGAGGCAAAGTTGGTTTTTGGTGGGCCAAGCACGATCTCGTCTATATTCGTTGCGGGTAGATTTAGCCAATGTCAAATGCAAGATACGCCGAGTAGAGGAGAAGCTTGGGATGAAAGGAGGACGAAGAGCGTTCATATCACATACCTGAATTAGAGCCCCGCGAGATGTGGCGGGCTTCAAAGAGGCTTGGGCGTCGATTTGTAGTTGGCTCTGAGGGGTTATTGGGGTCGCGGGTTGTTGGTTGCTTGCGTTGGGTTGTAGGGTCGGGTTGAGGCCTATATCGCAGAGGTAGAGACGGTCAGCTTGGGCTTGCGGGCCAGTTAATAGAAACGAGAGCAATAGTCGAACATACATCCATTCTTCAATTGGAGGAAGACCTGGGGGTTTTGCGACAAGAGGCGACGAGCGCAGCCACATGAGCTCATCGATCTCGTACCGTCGCGCCATGACGGCGGTGCTGGAGAGTAGAGAGTGTGTGCGGTCTTGATCGACAAGGACTTATGATGCTCTCATTGGTCCAAGGGGATGATAGATAGCGATTCACAGCAATGTTCGGATGAAAGGTGACAAAAAAATCAAGTCGTACGGATTGAAGTCGTGAGAGGGAGATTTTGTAGGGGCGCTAGAAGGTTTGGTTCTGGAAAACGAGGTCGAACAGGTCGGAGTGAGGAGAAGCGGACAAGCCACTTGTGGCTAAGCTCCGCAGTTAGGAGTTGGCGGTGACAAGAGATTCCAGTCAAGGGATGTTCTGATGGATGTTCGGACGAAATCCAGAGTGAGTTGGGATGAGTTTAAGCTATAGATAAAAAGGTGGGTGGTGGAGTGGAGGGTAGTGGAAGAAGATCAAAGTGGAAATTGAAGTTGAAGTTGCCGAGGGGTCATCGGAGCCGAAAGGGGGAAGCACCACTATAGCAGATTACTTGGTTACAGTATATAATACCTAGCTGGTAGCTACAGAGAATCTCACAAAAAAAGTGATAAATATTATAAATTATTATTTGTGTTCACCTCAGCCATGTATCTCGTTCGTGAGAAACGAATGCGTAAGTGTCTTATTGAGGTTATGAGCTTATCACACTGTCAAAGAAACAGCCTGAGGGGGAAAGTGTGAAAGAAATCCCTTTGATTGCCACTAACATATACCGTAAAAGTAAGCTTTACTTAGTTACATTAACTAATATAGTATATCACAAATGAATAATAGCATTGGTTTATACATTGATCAACCTATAATGTATGATTGACAAACACAGCTTGGTTGTGCGCATCAGATTTACGTTTTACGTCAAATCTCTACAATTAGGTGCACATAAAGGCAAAGGTTGCCTTTATATCTGAACTGCAAATGGCCAGATTTACCTCATAAAGATAAGGGAATAAAGATTAAATTCTATAATGTACATTCCAGAGCCATATGCCTCTCTCATGCCCGCTCAATCTCTCTGAGAGCCTGCTCAATTGTACCAGCACTCCAAGCATCAACTCGGTCGCGATCAGACAGCTCATACAACTTCCGCGCGAGGGCCGATAGAAGAGCAGTTTCCTTGGCATCTGCCTCAAGGACCTGAACCTGGATCCAATCGATGATAGCAGCCCGAGTGATCAGCGTTGTACTTCCCCCAACTTGGGCTGCGCGGAAGATGATATGCAAAATCTTCTTTCGAGCCTCGGTGCCAATGCTAGAAGACTGGTACAATGAGAGAATTCGCTCGAAGACATTTGCACGGCGATAGATTTCCATGTCCTGAAAAAGAATATTATAGTCAGTACGGCGTATTTTCATTAAAAGAAAATGATATGCACGATCAAGAACATACCGCTTTGCTGCGAAGACCCTTCACGAATAGACCCAGAAGCCAGTCAATCTCATCAAAGAAACCATCGTCCAGCTCAGGCTCGTGCAGGAAAATCTTGTCGATCCAGTAAGATGGAATCTTCTCCACCTCCCATGCGGGTGCCTTTTGCAAGAATTTGTTCACTTTGCCATATACCTTGTGGAGCGGACTCGTAATTACCGCGAGGCAGTTGGCCGCGCATTCACCAACAATCCAAGGAATAGGTGCGCCCATGTTGAGACCGAGTGCAACGACAGTCTCGAGCAACTCACCCGTCAACAAGTAGACAGAGCGCCATTCAGTATACTTCGATTCCTTTAATTGAGCCATGAAGCGTGCGACGTTGGCGAGTGCTTGTCTTCGCACTTCCTCGTGTTCAGAACACAGGCAGAGCATCAGTTCTGCGATCTGGCCTTGTTCAATCGCTGCTTCGAGATCTTCTCTCTCCCATCGGTTCAATGCATTGTGGGTCGTGCCTTCTGTCGGCAGGAATCCGAATATTTCCTCTAGATCAACCTCCGCGGGTCTGATGGATGAGCTTGGTTGGGAAGGCCCGGAGTCAATATCCATTTTATCTCCCGACTCGGCATCTTCTATCCCCTTGAGACATTTCTTCAAGGCAGACCGGACCTTCTTTGTTTCAGTAGCTTCTGCGAGTGCATCTCGAGCGGCCTTCAGGGCAGTTGTGTTCTCTCCGGCCTGTTTGAGTTGACCAAGTAGCTTGGAGATCCATGTCCCAACTGCAAGTTCTGTACTTTCATCGCCTGCTTTGACCACAAAGGGCCATTGCTCAACAATTGCAGCTACAAAAGGGCTTGTCGTGGCAGATGCACCTTCGGAGAGCGATTCGGTAAGGTCAAGATAGTGAACAGGTTTTTTCGCCACCCGGGAGACGCAATTTTCAATGAAAACCAGTTGCTTATGCAGAGTTTCCGATTCAGCATCTTCGATACTAGTCAAGAGTGCATTGAAAGATAGCGGCGAGCTTTGGAAAACAGTATTATCCACAAGGACCATCCTTAAAAGAGTTGAGATGATTCGAGATGAGACCTTATCCGATGTCCCGACAAGAACTTTTAGAACTGAGGTGAATGGTGAGTATTGCATGGAAGCTGGCTTCTGCCACCAGCGCATAGATGTGGACTGCTGTGCGATCTGCAGAACACTTTGAAGCTGGCTTAGGAGCAGCTCAGAATCTTCTGCACTAAGCTCCGACTCCTCCAAGCGTTTCAAGACCTCTACCAGAACCAGGGACACATCAAAGTTCTCCTCCAATGCAATGTCGGGCATCACTTCATAGTAGAAGGTTAATAGCTCCGCCACAGCCTGCTGCTGCTGAAGATCTTCCTTGACAGTTCGTCGGAACAGGAGAATGACATCCTTCAGGGAAGGGCATCGGCGAGAAAATTCAGCGAGCAACCTAGAAGAAGCTTGGTTCCAGAATAACTGGGCTTGGCCGTGATCAGCCCGGAAGATCTTGAGGACCGCCCGTAATTTTCTAAACGCAGCGGACAGGATTCGCACAGCGAACAGCGTAATAATCTCTGCGTTCTGATTCAAGCAACGAGCCATGGTCTTTTGACTCAAGGGGCGCGGGAGAATATTTTCGATGACGATTGAGACGGGTGGAGGCAATATGGGCTGCTTTTCTTTCCAACCACAGTTCGTAGGAACAGGTAGTTGTACCGTAGAGAAAAGAAATGCGGATTCTGCCATCCAGGACGGTGTTGCCTTGGGGTCAGAAGTGAACATCGTTTTCTTAGTGAAGTAGTCGGCGATCAGCTCTGGTGCGACCTTGAAAATGGTCACCAGTAGTTCGATCTGGAGGCTATCAACGTCAGGGCGGAGGCATTGGATTAGATATGATAATGTGCCGTTGCGAACAGGCACTGATTCCCGATACTTGTCGACATAAATTGGTGAATCAAGGCCTAGCTCAATACACTCATCGTCGTCCACAGGAAGAGTCTCCGGGTCAACTCCAACTGGATACCAGCCTGACTCGGGGAGGAGAACGCCGAGATCGGCTGTTTTGCAGAGATTCAATAGGATGCGATGGATCTCGTTTGTGATTGAGATTCCCTCCGGATTGGGCTCATCAGATTCTCGGTCATAGCCATAAAGTGTTACCAACTTCTCCATATTCCCACGGTTGAAAAACTTGCTCTTGGACTTTCGTGGGATTGAAGCATCTTGAATAATATCTCTCTCGATGGACTTGATAACTTCCAGTGCCATATCTCGGGGATCTTTGCGAAGAGGTTCCAGGAGGGATCTGGTGAGTTTGAACTGTTCAATCATATCACTTTTTTCGAGGGTATGTTGCACCCTCAGATTGGCTAGTAAATAGCGCTGCGCATTTCTGCGGAGTGTCGACTTAGATGTCTCTTCCTGGTCCGCATCAGGATTAATTTTGTTGGGAGTCAGGAAGATCTCAAGGCGTTTGAAGGCGATATAACGGCGGTTATATAACTGCCGGGCAACCGCACCGCCATCGTATGTGACGATCTCAGTCAAAAGGCGTAAACAAGGAGAGATGAGATGTTCCTTTGATTTTGTGGCAGTGAGGCCGCGATTAAAAAGTCTCAATTGATCCTTCTGTAGCAGATGCTTGCACAACGCAAGGCCGAAATCTCGGAAATCAATCTCCCGGGAGATCGTCTTCAGGAAGATAGCCAACACTGAGGGGACAGTCGTGAGAAGAGGTTCATTATTGTTACCATCGGCAAAACTCCAAGCTTGAATAATGTCTGGGAAACAGATGGAGTCGCCTTCCTCCTTGCCCGGCGAGATTTGCTTATCGCAGTATGCCTTCAGAACCTTCAGTTTCTGGGCCTTCTCCTTTTCCTTATCCGGATTATGGATGGATGAAAGGAAGTTCTTGAAGGTGACAAGGCCTATATCTTCAGATTAACAACCGTACTCATCAAACATGGGTTGCGGTGATAGACTGACCTTGCTTGGACGTCGCAGGATTTTGCTGGAAGGCGAGCAGTTCGCGTAGCTGGGCTGGCGATGTAAAATTCACTTCTTGAACGGGGTGTGAATCATCGTCCAACTTTCTCCTTTTAGCGCGGAGCGGATGCTCAATAATGTGCGCCATTCTTGCGTTGGTGAAAAAGTGTTGATGTTATTCACTTTTTTTTTCTTGGTTGCTGCGAGGTTCCGATGCCATCGAAATTTCGCGGTCGCTGATTGGTCCACGCCACTCCGCACTTCTCGCAACTTTAAAGCCTTACAAACAACCAAATCAGAGGTCATTCACCACCTTTTAAGAAAGAAAGATCTCAAAGATATTGTTAAATATTTGCTTGACATTCTCCTATTACTGCTGGATAATATTCATGAGGAAAGTTCCGTCATTTCAATGTCATTCGTTCATTATACATTTTCTGTGCAGTCTTGAGGGAATTTTATTTCGAACTAAAAGTGTACACAGCCAATAGCTCATGGCTAAAATCAACAAACCCAGAGTAAACTCCACGCCCTTTTCAATATTATACTATATGACAGATCAACCCCATGTTCCACCTCCGCCACCTCTACCTTGGCGTCGTTGGGCAGATAGTCGCCAATCATCTTCACCAGCAAACCGATTGTGCAAGGGCTGGATCCGCTCGGCCTTCTTTCGTTTAGACAAACGATCGGTAGGAGCCACCTTGAAGAATGTGGGGGCTGCCTCGACCAGCCATTTGGGTTCAATTGAGGTGGTGCAATGCATGTATTCCTTGGAGGTGAGAACCAGGTCGTGATAGATAACATGCTCTGATGGCTTGCCGAAGAGAGCAGAGCTGGGGTGCATGTAGACCGGTGTGCCTTCGACAAGTGTTTTGTATCCCTCCTGGGGATCCTTGCGGGCAGCGTTCCGGAAGAAACCAGTGCAGAGAGCCTGTCGCACCTTCATCGTATCCCGCCCACACGAGGCGATCTTGTGACGATAACGATTCATGATACCAAGAAGCTGCTGACGAACATCTTGGGCGCGCTTAATCTGTCGCGCTTGAATAAAGTTTTCGAAACACCAGGCGTTACTGAACTTGGAATGCTTCCAAGCGTTATAAACGTTCAGCAAGGTCAGATGGTCACCATGAGGGTCATGGAATTTGGACTTCTTCTGATCGGCTTGTTGCTGCTTCTCCTTTGGGCGATAAAATACTGACGTGATCGAAAGCATGGCAACAATGCTGAGCATCTCGTCAGAGCAGCTCATATCCACGGAGGCGATGAGCACCTTGGCCAAGGCAGGCTCCATGGGGAAATCAGCCATCTTCCGACCCAGTCGGGTCAGGAGACCCTCGTCATCAAGAGCAGACAGTGCATATAATTCCTCCAAAGCTGAAAGCATGGTGTTTGTTGGTGGCGGATCCATAAAATCGAAGTGCAGGAGGTCGTTAATACCCATGGCTTTCAGCATAAGAATGGTATGTGATAGATTCTGGCGTTGAATTTCGGGAATAGTTGTAGGAAGCATTTCGGATTGATAAGCAGCCTCAGTGTACAAACGGAAGCATTTACCTGGGCCTGTACGTCCTGCACGACCAGCGCGTTGCTTGGCCTGGGCTTGGGAGATAGGAGTAACCACAAGAGAATCCATACCAAGTTTGGGATCATAAGCATTCTGTTTCACGAAACCGGGATCGATAACGTAATAGATGTTATCAATAGTGATGGAAGTTTCAGCAATGTTGGTTGCAATAATAACTTTGCGGCCACCTGGGGGTGCAGGATCGAAGATTCGGCTCTGCATCTCACTGGGGAGTGCAGAGTAAACAGGGAGGATAACGAGTTCCGGCACTGAAGGACCAAGGGCTTTCATGCGCTCGAATAAGATTTCACAAGAAGTGTCGATTTCTTCTTGTCCCGTAAGGAAAACGAGGATATCTCCGGCAGCTTCCGTCAAATGAATCTGCATCACCGTAATGAGAGTGGCATCCAAATAATCAGACTCTGGCTCCTTTGAGTACATAACCTCCACAGGGAAAGTTCGACCAGGGATAGAGAAGATAGGGCATCCGTTGAAGTATTCAGAGAATTTTTCAGCATCAAGAGTGGCTGAAGTAACAATTAATCTGAGATCGGGACGTCGTTTGATGGTTTTCTTCAATAGACCGAACAAAATATCTGTAGCAATTGTTCGTTCGTGTGCTTCGTCAAGCATGATCACAGAATATTTCTTGAGATCTGGATCCAGCAGAATCTCTCTTTGAAGCATACCGTCAGTCATGTACTTGATCTTTGTGTCTGGGCTAGTGCAATCTTCGAATCGGATAGTGTATCCGACTTCGGCACCAAGTCTGCAGCCCACTTCTTCGGCTACACGCTTGGCTACGGACATGGCGGCCACACGACGAGGTTGAGTACAGCCAATCATGCCGTTGTTTCCGTAACCAGCCTCCGCCAGATACTGCGTGAGTTGTGTAGTCTTTCCCGATCCAGTATCTCCAACGACAATCATCAACTGGTTGTCCTTCACAGCATCAAGCAGTTGCTTGCGGAATTTGTACACGGGCAAGCTCTCGCGCTGTTGTTTGATAGACATATCGGTTCGCTTTCCTAGAGAAACATTCTTTCCCATGGTGACCTTCTTCCATTCCGGAACCGACTCATCTTGTTGCTGGGTGCTGCGGAGGTCCGCAGCGAATTTTCGATCTTCGGCTGCAACCATTGGATCGTGCCACTGGGCATTCAGATCAACATCGGCCGCCCGTTCGGCTGCCTTATCCTGCGCTTCCTGTTGTTTCAGTTCACGTCTTTCCTTGGCAAGGTTTGTGCCGGACATCGCCGCACGGTTCATCGATCCATCTGGGGCCTTGACGACACGAATGGGTGAAAGTTCGAGGGATTGCTTGGTTTGACCAGCCAGGAAAGGAGGCTCCTCATCCTTAACCTCAATATCGACATCTTCTTCCTCCTCGAATGTGCCCTCGCCAGTAAGCGTAGCATTGTATTCCTCTTCGAGATCTGGGTAATCGGCTGCTGAGGCAACCCCGGATGCTATGAGCTGTCGGATCTCCCAGCGTTCTGGTGAAGTCATGCGCTTCCGATTTTTCATCGGCCTGCCAGATTCTTCGATGACAGGGATATCAGAGCTGAGGTTCCCATATCTATCAGATGATGATGAACCATCAAGGCGCTCCATATTTGCCCCCGATGCCAGGCGGCGTTGAGGAACAAGGTCGCGCCCTGTTGTTTGGTCAACCTCCTTCATTGAAAGTCCAATGCGGGTACCTTCTATCTTAGACACCTTGACTTTAACAGGTTGACCACGCGATACGAGGTCAGAGGGGTGGTTAACCCGCGCGCCCTCCTGCATTTGCGAGACATGGACAAGACCATCAACTTTGCCTTTGACTCCTTGTAGATTTACAAAAGCGCCAAAATCCTTCACACCTGTGACACGACCATCGTAGATTTTGTAGATGACGGGGTGATCATCCAATTCCATGGGTGGCGGTTCGTCGAAGTAGTCATCTCTTTCGCGATCCCGGCGTTTACGCCGATCACTGTGACCATTACCGTGGCCTTCATCCCTGCCGTTGTATTTTCCGATGGATCTTCCGAATTCATCCACTAGTTCGTCGTTCTTGCTTCGGCGATGCGTGCTTCGAGATCTGGAACGGTATTTCTCCCGGTGTCGGCGTCCACGGTTATCATCGTCGATAGGACTGCGACTGCGCTTCCTGCCGTCTCTTTCGTCTCTATATTGGCGCGATTTTTCTTCTTTTGGTTTCCCGGCAAGTCCCTCCAGCATCGCAAATGTATCATCCAGCGCACCTGCTTGGTCGTCATTCGCTTTCTTGTCGAGGTAGTCGTCTTCTTCCCAACGGTTGTCTCGATCCGGGACAGCAAGGCCCTTGAAAACGCGAGACTTGCGTTCCAAGGCACCCAGTTCATCCATCAGGTCGTCCTCTGCAGCATCAGCGTCGCCATTCTCCTCTTTCTTCGATTTGTATTTCGGGTGCATCGTCAAAACGAGGCGATCGACACTTTCCATCAAGCTCTGAGGGAACTCGGCGCCCATCTCGTCAAGGCCTTTCTTGAATTCGGGGAAGTTTCCATTGCATTTCAAGTGCTGGTCAATCACGAATTCGGCCAGCGTTTTGTCGTTAATTCCCAGGTGGTTCTGGAGCTCGTTCGTCACTCGTGACACGAGCGAAAACAGCTCCAGGGACTCCAGGTCATCCATGACGGCGACCGTATAAAGGAGCGACAGTTAAATAAAAGTAAACGAGGGGCGCAGGCCAACGAAGTGAAAATGAGCGAGCGCGCAGAACACTGCTGGTCGCGTAGTTGGCCTCGAATGAAGGTGAAGGCGGAAAATCAGAGCAGCCGGCGCCAACTGATAAGAGATAGTGGCCTAAGGCAAACATCAGGAAATTCCCAATTTCCTACCTTAATTTGCTGCCTCAGGTTTTCAACGTGGTTCAAGGGTATATTCATCAACATTGAGAGTGGTATTTATACATCTAATATACAAGGCTAGTGTTACATTGATTAATTCACGTCGAAGGATTCCTTGAATCCGCTTCCTCACTTTCAATCCTCTCTTTGGGGTTTTCTCCAGTGAGGTAATCGAGTGTATGCTCCTCCATCGAAGCTTCATGTTCCTCCTGTGAAGCTTCGTTATCCACTGCCTCTTCAAAGTTCTCTTCAGACAAATCATCTTGCATCTCTCCCTCTGGTGACTCTTCACCCACCATATCCGGGTCTTCATTTTCGATCTTCTTCTCAGAGCTTTCTTCTTCAGTCAGATTGATCTGTACATCGCCTTCTCCACCTTCGGCTGGTTGTGGCATTAAGCCCTGTGAGCCAATGGTCTTCTCCCTGTGCAACTGCTTCTGAAGTGCTATCTGGCGTTTCAATGATGCGTCCTTGCGAAGCGATTTGTTGGCAGAGAATTCGGTTAGCGCTCGCACCATTCTTTGTTCGACAAGTTCTTTAACGTGCGATGCAAGAGTCCGGTCCGTAAATATACCGCCAAACCGGAAACTCAACCAAGAGTAAAGAATAATAGCTTTATGCAAACTCTCCAGTTCATGCATGTATTCCTTGTTGCCGGATACAGGACGCTCTAGAATTTCGAGGTTGAGCTGAGGTATGTCTAACAGCCGCCCGCGTGAATTTTCAGCCACGCAGTCGGCAAATGCGGCAGTGATTTCGCGTGCGGATTGAGACTTGGTGTCCATTGGCGCCGCCATAAACGTCAACTGGTCGGCAATCCGCAAGCCATTCGTAGTGTCAATAATTTCGGCATTTGATAATTGATCCTTGTTATCGCACAAGAAAAAGAGAGGGTTGATAGCGGAGATTTCAGTTAATCGTTTGATGAGATATTCGAAAGGAACAGTTTTCGGAAAGTATGCGGAGAGTTGCTCGAAAGCAACATTTGGCGGGAAGATACCCGCAGCACGGAGTGGTGGAGGTTCCGTATTCATCGCCATTTGGATCAATGGAAGGTCAACCTCTTCAAGGGATGTGACGAGACCAACATTTGACCCGTCATCTGAGCCACCTTTGGCGCCAGCTGGTCGGTACCGGCCTGCACGTCCTCCTATTTGCTTGATTTCTGGTACAGTCAAACGCTGAAGACCACCCGGAAGTCGTTTAACCAATGTCTCGAAGATAACTCGTTTGCAACTCCTGTAACATGTTAGTCAACGAGATCCTCAATTTAATCAAGGGAAACTCAATCTGATTTGGGGGGTGGATGAGGTGGAAGACTCACAAATTCAATCCCATGCCAATGGCATCACTAGCAACCAAAAAATCGTAATCGTTGTCTGGGTCATTGAATAGATTGGCCTGTTGCGTTCGAATCTCGGCGGGTAAACCTCCGTAGACAATAGCCGCTCTTCTCCCGGTTACTTTTTCAATATCTGCTTTCAAGGCGTGAATTCCAACTCGGGAGAAAGCGACAACGCAATCGCCCTTTTGGAGGTTGTTTAGGTTGCCCTTCAAACTCTTGTCCATGACCTCCAACCGGTTCAAACGTTCGTATCTATGGATCTCCATAGTATCTCCTGTCAATGCGCATAACTCACGAATGAGAGGTACGGCACGCGTTTCGCCGCAGAGATGAAGTTCCTTTGCCTGGCATCCCAGGACAGCTCGCGTCCAAGCCCATCCACGTTGTGCATTTGATATCATCTGGATTTCGTCGATGACTCCAACATCATATTCCTGTCCCACGCTGACCATCTCCACCGTATTGCTCACGATACGAGGTATTTGCCCATCTTCCGGTGTCTTGACGTCGTCTCCCGTAACAAGGCTTGTGGGAACACCTTCACTCTTGAATCGATGATATACTTCCTGCGCGAGCAACCTTAGCGGCCCTGCGTAGAACCCCGATTTACTTTTCTTCAGCCGTTGTAACGCATGGTATGTTTTCCCGGAATTTGTTGGGCCCACGTGAAGATGGATGGTTCTTTGCATGGAGCGCGCTTTTGGATACCACTCGCCAGGATAGCGAAAGTCGGCTAGCTTTTGGTGTACCTCTAAATTAGGAACCGAGTACTTTGCTGTGAGATCCTCTGCATAACGCATATAATCCAGCTCGCCGCGCAATCCCGCTACTCCAGAGGTCAGGTACGCTCGTTGCAGCGACGCTTTGATTTGCTTCAGAGAACCCCATTTCGCAGTTGACTTAGATTCATCGACACTGCAGGCATTTATTATCTGACGCTCAAACTGATTCCAGGAGTCCGGTAAATCCCCCGTGGAATTCAATCTGAGTTTTGCGTCTTGCAATGCGGTCTGCACAACTCGATTGAAATCTTTCTGGGCGGCGATGCTATGTCCACTGGCTCTGGTCGGGCTGCTCTTCATCGCAAATTTAGCGGATTTCTTCGCGACCGATGTCGCATTATCGGATCTCGCATCTTTATTCTTCTTTTCGCGTTTCGACCGTTGTAGGGGGAGGGAGGTGGTGAATTGTCGTTCAGCGAGTCGAGGTAAAACTCGCAATGCGCAGAGAGAACGGCTGCCTCTGCCAGTCCATGACTGCATTCCTATATTCTAGATGAATGGCGAGAGGTATTGAGGGGAATAGAGAGGAGGAGATTGAATGACAAGAAGTGCAGTTTGTTGTATGCAGGAGAGTTGGAGAGTTCCCGCGCCACCGGGAGAGATCCACACTTGCCGAAGCTCTCTTCATCATCGAATGGTCAAATGGTGGGGAATCTCTCTCTCCTTCAATATACCTCAGACGGGCCACCTCTCCCTATAAACATTAACATTTAACAGCGCTCCCTGTCCTTTTCCCCCTGGTTGTGTACTCAACCTTTATTGCCTGGCGGGATTTCCGTCACATCCGCTTATCTTGTTTTCTTTTGTCCTTCTTTTTCTCTTTCTCTTACACTCACACCGCAGTCGCCTCGCTCCGGGCTGCCCGCCAAGATGAGCACCTCAATCATCAACATTCAACGCGACAGTAAGGAGCTCTTCCAGGATATTCGGGCTTTCTTCCAAAGAACCTATACTTATATGCGAACTTCCTAGTCATTCTCAACACCATCCGCAATGCTGGTGGCAACGAAGTACGTGACATGATACATTTCGCCCCTCCCCGCCTGCGCCAAATACTGACGCCTATCTCGCACAGTGGAAAGTCTTGGTGGTGGACGAGAATAGCAGAAAATTGATTAACGGGGCTGTGAAAGACGAAGATATTCTCAATCTCAATGTCTCCAGTATGCTTGCCCTCCTTTATCTCTGCGAGGTTGCACCTTGGGCATCCCCCGCTAAACAACATTATTTCCCCCGCAGATATCGAGCAAATTGACCATCGACGGATGTCCAACCCGGATATGGACGCCTTATACATTTTGTCGCCGGAGTCTTGGATTGTCGATTGCCTGATGGCAGACTTTGAGGTGAAAAGATATCGCAGGGCGTTTCTGGTGTGGACTTCATGTTAGTTGGCGACACGAGGACCTCGGTTGGTCTCAGCTAACAATATTCATAGTCCTTGATCCGCAACTGCGCGCTCGAATTGACCGCTCACAAATGGCGCGCGATGCAATTGCGGACTATCGCATTATGAACATTGACTTTTATCCCCGCGAGTCACATCTCGTCACCTTCCGCGATCCATGGAGCTTCCCCGTCCTATTCCACCCAGGTTGCAACCACTTGATTCGTCGCCACCTTCAAGATCTCGCCCAGAAGGTAAACATTCTCTCGATCTAAAGTATCTGGATATGCAACTAAATCATAAATTCAGGTTGTTTCTCTTTGCGCCTCCTTGGGCGAATATCCAGTCATCCGCTATTACCGTCCTCGATCTCCTACCCACGAAGCCGGTGTTCTCTGCTCTCACCTAGCTCGCTTTATCCAAGAGGAAATGGATCAATTCGCTCAGTTCCAGCGTGATTTCCCCCCACCTTCCAACCGTCCTCGGGGAGTTCTGTTTGTTGTGGACCGTTCCATGGATATCTATGCTCCCCTCATCCATGAGTTTACATACCAATCAATGGTGCATGATCTCTTGCCAATCAAAGAGGGTGATAAGGTGACATACAAAACAATGCTCAATGAGGGCAAGGAAAACGAAGAGATCAAGGAAATGGAACTTGGAGAGCACGATAAGGTCTGGGTCGACTACCGACACATGCACATGAAAGATGTGCTTGGAAAGCTTGGCGAGGATTTTGCCAAATTCAGGAGAGCCAACCCACAATTCGCTGAGGAGTATGTTTTTAGAGTCCCCAGTTTGCCTTGTTTCTTTCAAGCTAATAGATATTCACAGCAATGACAAATCCAACGTGAACACTATCAAGGACATGTTAGCTGGACTGACAGAATTTACGGAGGGAAAGGATGCATATACCCTGCACTTGAACATGGCAGAGGAATGCATGAAGTACTTTGGAAGTCGCAAGCTTATTGAGGTCAGCTCTATGGAGCAATCCTTTGCTACGGGTCTCGATGAAAATTACAAGAAAGCTAAGAACTTAGCGGCCCAACTTGTACAACTACTTGACGATGATGCGGTTATTTCGCCTGATCGCCTCCGACTTCTGCTGCTATATATCATCTACCGGGGTGGCCTACTTGGGGGTGACATTCGAAAGCTCATGGCACACGCGCAACTTCCAGGTCAGGACGGAAACGTCATTGCCAATCTCGAACTTCTTGGAGTTCGTGTAGAAAAGCCTCTCAAGGATGAGAAGCCACCAGTACAGCCGTTGTTCCAGCGGAGAACTCCTGTACCGGAATCAGAGGAGCTGAGCTTAACTCGGTACGACCTCGGACTTAAACAGATGCTGGAAGAGCAAATTCGGGGAACATTGGACTCGACATTGTTCCCCTTCACTAGGCCTCACACTGACACCGATGGAGGGGTGGCCGCCCACGAAATGATCTCTCAGCAGGCTTCCCTGCGCAGTGCTAAGCCTACATGGGCCCGTACTCGGTCCGTCGATCAGCCTCGCCAACGGATGATTGTTTTCATGGCTGGCGGTGCAACATATGGCGAGGCGCGCACCTGCTACGAGATCTCGCAGACCTATGGCCGTGATGTCTTCCTAGCCACTACTCATATGCTAACACCGGGGCTCTTCATGCGTCAGGTTGGCGATCTGGGTATGGACAAGCGTCGCTTGGACATCCCATCTGAGCGACCAAAGCCTAAAGCCCCTGCTCATCTCTTTGAGCGTGAGGCGCCTCCCGCCCCCACACCTCCGCCGCAGAAAAAGCCTATATCTACGGCTCATCTCAATCCGCCCGCACCTCCAGAAGCACTTATGTCCAATATGTCCCTTGGGTCCAACGGGTCCAACGGGTCGAGTGGGACTCCTCCGCCTGGCGGAAAGTTGCATAAAAAGGACAAGGAGAAGAAGAAGTACCGCTTTTTCAAGTGATTCGACTTCCTTTCTATACATGTCTCCTTCCCGTTTTTTGTCGCTATCCGTGCTGTGCGCGGGTCCGTTCAACGCTATTGTGATACCATCTTTTCTTCGTCTTGTTTTTGTTGGTCCGGTCTCGGGCATTTGGAGGCGCTTTGGGCATTGGGTATCAAATTAAAGCTTGCGCCTTGAGGTGGCATGTGGTTTTTCAAGCCGAATTCAACGTAAAGATTGGTTGGATGATTAGGAGACAGTGGAATTGCAAATACTTAGTAGTAAAGAATATAAAATCAGAATATCAATCTTCCATATTAGTTTTAGGGGTACCTACCAGGTAGTACTTGTCATTGTCTCGGTGTAACTGGTACTGCCTAGTATATACTAGGTAGTTGGTCACCTGCCTGGTATGGTATCTAGTATTTAGTATCTTAATGGTATCTTGATGGTATATAATTGGCATCTAATTAGTACTTTCTATAATTAACATCGTCATCGATGATGTTCCTCTGGAAATACAATAATACATCCATGTATTCTTGTATTTCCAGAGAGATTTGGTTGTACTACAACCGTTGGAGTATCTACTACTAGTAGATACATCAGAATACTGACAAAGTTTATTAGAATACGTTATTTCAATAAAGTTTGTCAGTATTTTGATCAAGTATAGTAGCCCTAGGTAGGGATACAGAAATAGAGTAGGTACTTGGATCATCACATTGATTAACACGCATGGTTGTGATATATATATCAAGTGCCCTCAAAGCACCTGGAAATGGCAGAACCCCATCGAGATAGATACTTATTATATCACGTATTCAGCTCTGATTCTGCTTTATATAGAGTTTCTATAACTAGCAATATGTACTAAAGGGTAGTAGTATGTTAGAAGAAGTTATTTTGTAATTAAGAGAGTATGAAATGTCAACTGTGGAGACCCATATACTTTTTCAATCGTTTTTCCTTCATGTAGGCAAAGGAGGGCCCAGTTTTCCAACCAATGGGGACATGGCGTAGTTGGGAACGCGTTCGACTGAAGCTAACTTCAATCTGCCTTGTGCAATCGAGAGATCGCCGGTTCGATCCCGGCTGGCCCCATATTTTTGAATTTCATTTTTTATCTACTTTGATCATGGCGCTAAGCTTCGCGAAGCCTAACACAACCCTAGTTTTTCACTCAATGGGGACATGGCGTAGTTGGGAACGCGTTCGACTGAAGACAACTTCAATCCACCGTGATTTCATGGTAATCGAGAGATCGCCGGTTCGATCCCGGCTGGCCCCATAGTTTTTGCCTTTTGAATCTAAAAATTCAAGATCATTTGAAGATGTAGACAGAAATCGAGACCCCGGGTTCTCTAATCCTCAAACAGGTCAACCATATCCATGTGGTCGACCCGTTTCGTATCTGATTTATTACTCCACTAATCAGCACCTGAACTACCTTTAAAAGGAATGAAGATGGTATTATCTGTGAATACTAGCTAGTAGTCATTTTAGAGACCAATAGAGCCTATAAGAGTACAGGTTGTGTATCGTCATCAGCTAGTCTGTTATGCTGGCTGGGCTGCTGCGATACTCTTTCTATTTCTCTTTTAGTTAGATGTACCTTTTTACCTCTATGATTGACTAATATAAAATTTATGTTAGTGTTGGCTCGGCTAGGAAATGAGCCTGAATTATTTAATTATCCGTAGCATTTAGCATTTGTCAATCATATAGGATATGCTTGGAGGTTGTTGATCTATGTAACTTCCAATATGCAAAGTAAACCCAGCCATGGTGCCAGAAGTAGTGCCGATCATCAATAATTGGGGACATGGCGTAGTTGGGAACGCGTTCGACTGAAGTTAACTTCAATCCGCCTTTGTGCAATCGAGAGATCGCCGGTTCGATCCCGGCTGGCCCCATTATTTCTTTTTTTGCTTCCTATATTTTTCTCTCCCACTAAAGAGTAATTTTGAAGGCTTGATAGCAGGCGTTTCTGATGCTTATACTGGAGAAATATTATTTTATTGACCTAATCTGGCTGTTAAATACCCTGTACCGCTTTTGCTTTACCTTCCACTAAGGCTAGCACCATACTGTACTTCCATCATGTCTAGGCTGAGCTGAACGAATCTCTGAACAGCCAATAATTCAGAAATTGGACAGTATTGCTTTGAAGTTCTGAATCAATATGTCTAAGCGCCCAAGATTATACGCCCAGCGCTGAAATTGCTCATTGAGAAAATTCCCTAGGAATTCGAATGCCTGAAGATTGCTAGCCATCTAGACGGAAGCAAGATCACAGAAACAAGAAACCTCGCAATCGCCTCTCGATACAATTGGACATTTTAATCAGGTCGCTCTTATATACACTGCAGTAACCATAGTTTCAGCGAATAAAGAGAATTGAAGCATGACCAAAGCACAATCCGAACCTCCACGGCGTCATCCCATAGAGACCTTGAAATCGCTAAAATTTCCTGTCTTACCACCGACTTTACAAAGATTTGATTAGCCTGGCAGGGCATCTAGAGTCTCATGTAGAGGATATGACGGGCTCACATCTGCTATACAATCAATATGGCGAAAGAGAACGAAGTTCTCACTGTTTGTATCTAATTATGAGATCTAACAAGAGTCACATTATAAGAAAAGGCGGACTCTCTTCGTAGCACCGTCAGCTCATAAAGGTCAGTTTCAGTAAATTGTGCACCAGTCACGTATTATAAGACCGTGAGATTGTGAGATACAAGATCTTCACCTCAAATTCACCAGTCAAATCCACATAGTTCCATAACTTCAAAGTACACCAGATCACCAGAAAAAAATACCTCATAATGCACACAATTGGTGTAAGTCTTAGGCCAGAAGATAATCAACTAAAGCCTGATTTGAATTAGTATAAAGTATTTAGTACTACTCGACTAAATCCCAATAAGCATAGAGAAGAGGAAGACGGAAAGGTGATAACGTGGTTGGTAAGCGAGCTGCGCATGTAAGCGAGCTGCGCAGCCGCCCACTTCTTCTACCGATTTATATGTATATATCAACCAAAACGCCTTTAAATTCATTATTTTCTAGTTGGACAAGCATTCTTCTTATGCCCTATCTCACTGCAATTGCCACATTTAGGTAAGGCCCGCGTCTTTGATACTTGCGTACCCTGCGCTGGTGGCACGCGTGGACCTGGTATTGCCTGAAAGAACGCATTGTGAGCTTCCTCGAGCTCTAGTGCTTCTTGAACAGATATGCTATCCTCGTGAGCTATCTATCTGGTCATACGAGCACGCTTTTTCTTTTGTATAGTATTTTTATTATGTAGCTGCTTATTTTCTGCCTTAAGTAAGATACCGTTTTGTATCGTAATTTGATAGCCTTTAATAAGCTGGTTTAGTGTGGTCTGTGAAGGTGATGGAGGGCTTTTTGAGTGTTGTTTTAGGAAAGCTTTAATCGAGGATGCTTGTTTATAAAGCTTATTAACGTTTGTAGGTGTATGTGGGTAAAATATACTTGCTTGACTACTACGGCTTCTAGGAGGTGTAGGTGTATAAAGTTGAATATTGAGCTCTGATAGAACTGATTTAGGATTAAAAGGTACTAATCTAGCTGCTCGGAAGCTATTTTGAATAGTATCTGACTTAAATGTATTGATACGAGCTTGTGGATAAGCTGTAAGGAAATTAAGTTTATCGATATGGCTGATTCTAAGTCGTATCTTCTGGCTGACCAAATTGCTATATATATGTTTTAAAACAGTAAAATATCTAATATTAAGTGGTTGTAAAAGATATAAAGAATGTGTAGGTATATAAATCGGTATAATATTATGATCTGTATAGGTTTGGTCGAATTCTGGTGTAAGATGACTTCTGTGTCTGTTAAGAATTAAGAGTCGATATTGCCTGTATGTATGATTATTTGTTGATGGAATAAATTGCTTTTGAAGCTAGCGAAGAGCTATTTTGTCGGAGGTCTATCTATTTGCGCTAACTTTAAAGCGCTAGTTGTATGGAAGCTCTTTAAACTATGCTTGGTTATATTGCTTACCTTTAAAGATAAGTGTTGGTGGAAGAGCCTATCCTGAAGTACTAATTGATTTAATTGCGGTTATCTACTTACGGTTTTCTGGCTGTAAAACTGATTTCTGACTATAGTATTCTGATCGAGTAATTACTTTATGAGTTGTATAGAGGCCTATTGTAAAACTAGTCTTATCAAAGTTATAGATATCCTTAGTAAGGATACTATATTGCTGAATTGTTGTTTGAATAAGATCGAACTACTCTTAGATAATCTTTGGATTTTCTTGTAGTGCTTGCTGGTAGTTATATCGCTGTGAAAAGCGAGATTTAAGCTCTAGATGACGTTGTGTGAAGTTATATATCTATTTTTTACCGACAGTTTGAATAGGGGTAGAACCGCACTTCGCGAGAAGTAAATTAGCTATATCTCGTATGTGAGCTTGTATAGGAGCAGCTCTACGTCGATCTAGTGATAATATCTGTTACTTAAGAAGTTCCTCTTCAATCTGTGTCAATTTATGACAATTTGCGCGAGTTTCAGCGCGATTTGTAGTACTACGGAGGTGTGTACATAGTATAGATTCAGGTATATTAAAGCGACGTGCTGTTTCGCGTATAGATGGAATTTCTTTCTTTTGAATGGCCTGTATAGCAAGTAATATACGGCCCTCTCTTTCGATAGAGTCTTAGCTTGAATGGAGGCGAGTTGGAGGCATGGTGCTTGATAGAAATTAGATGAACACAGGAGGACGCGAAAAAGTGGGCGGCTGCGCAGCTCGCTTACATGCGCAGCTCGCTTACCAACCACGTTATGCATAGAGGCCTGATACCTAAGGTTTCCTTGCATATTTCACATTCACCACAGTTTCCCAAGCTGCATTGACCACAAGGTAAAAAAAGATAGATATTACAAGAGAAAAAAAGTAAGATAGAATCTGAATAGAATCAAAAAGATGGGGCCAGCCGGGATCGAACCGGCGATCTCTCGATTGCACAAGGCGGATTGAAGTTAACTTCAGTCGAACGCGTTCCCAACTACGCCATGTCCCCAGGGATGTTTGATTGCCAGATTTTTGGCTACATCACGGCGGAAGAATTTACCCATTAGGAGTCAAAGAAATAACACCAACACCAATGAAAGTTAGTGGTATACTGAACTTTGACCAGCTAACAAGTTCTCGAAAGTAGAGAGGTGGCAAATATGAAAAAAGGACCCGCCGGGATTTTTCGGCTAATTTCGTTTCTTCTAAAGGGCTAGATCCACCCGTTACTGAATAAGATGATGTGGTTGGGATCAGCCTATACATTTTGCTTGTAGTACTCAACCTTGAATTGGCCGTGATCTACTGTACATGATTTCCTTTTCTTCCTTTTGCATCATGCAAGATTTCAATTTGAATATCTTCTATTATTTCCTGTAAGAATTGCTGTGATTTCTACTAGAACTGGTTTCCAATTAGCTACATTAGCCCCAAATAAAGCTGGGAATATCAGAGTTCTTTTATAAACAAATGACTCACTTGGGAAATGAGTCATAAACAAGAGATAGAGATGCACCTTAGGTATTGATGGGATCGATGCAGCCAAGCAGAGCCCCAAGTTGATAGTCGAATCGGAACTAAGCAAGCACGTGGAGTTTGGGGTCCCAGTCCCCCACCTTTAAAACGCCGAAGCACCTCGTCATAGCATCAGATTCTATTGTTTAAAATTTATTCTATACTCTGCGTCCAGGGAATTAAAATATCTCTTTCTTCACACAAATGACTACCTACCGGTCTCACCAAGTCCGTGAATGGTTAACTGCCAAGATTGCGGCTGGCTGTAACGAGAAGACAGTTGACATACCCTCCTTGGACCTACAAAAAGCAGTCGCAAAAAGCCCATTCTATCGTCTCCCTACAGAATTACGACTCTATATTCTTCGCCTTGCATTCGGGGGTACAACCATTCACATTGGGGTTAGAGGTAGTGGAAAAGTTAATTCTGAGCAAGGCGATGGGCAAACTCCCGAGTTTGATTGGAATAGTTCTCTCTGCCATGAATTCGATGACATGACATCTGAACCCTTGACAAAGCCAAGTATGCATACATGTAATTGGATTGACGAAGTGAAGATAGGACTATGGGGCTGGCTCAATAGTTGCCGATGGGGGTGAGTAATTCATTTTTTCTCCCAAACATGCATACTTCTCAAAGGCTGTGGAACTGACCAGATCGTGTGTCTCTTTTACTCATATAGCTATTTGGAGGCATCTGATGTATTATTTTCAACAAACAGCTTCTTCATTGAAACAGATGAATTGATTAGCAATCTTGACCTGATTTCTTGGTCAGGGCATATGGCCATTATACCGGCTCTGATACTTGCGGGATCCGAGAATCATTCCGAGCCTAGTTCAGAAATATGGGAAAAGGTTGAACGTATCCTCGTTGCAGTCAGGGATAAATTCCCCTCACTTCGAAAATTACATTTGGGTCTAAGCCCATACATCGAAAGTCGAACTGGTATCATTGGAAGTGAAGACACGGCTTATAATATGGAGAAGGCTGCCTGTTTGATCGATGACATACTTTCTGGACGTGACGAGATTGAAATCGAGGTTTCTGTTGGGGAGGGCCTTTTAGAATGCAACCTGATGGTGCGTGCGAATTATGAGGCGGATGCGCTTTATTCGAGGGTAGACGGTGATGAGAGGCTGTGGAGAAAAGGAAGTCAAAGGCAAGGCTTTTGGATTGCAGATCGATATAAGAAACCACCTGCAGACGAATTAGAGGAATCGGACGATGATGGTACTAGGATGTGTGGATATTGGATGTCGATTAGCTAGATGGGGAGAAGCGGTACATTGGATATCTGGACAGACAATATCATGTGGACATTCTGTGAAAGCTAGACACAGGGTGTAATTCTTGTATAAAGTAACTTCACTTCGGTGAAGGGGTATCAATAAGTAGTATAAAAAAATCAAATATTTCGGCAGACCCGAGCCAAATCAAGATATCATTCAATCATCAACCAGACCGAACCAGGCTGTACTTAGTGGGCCTGCCATCTTCACACTTCTGCCCCAAGATATTTCAGCACATCATCATTCATGAAAAACATATTCCTCAATTTCTCCGCTTTCTTCCGTTCCTCTACTTGATTCTTTCTCATTTGCTTGGCATTCATTTTCTGTACTTTCTTAGGCGGTGGAGGTGGAGCTTTAATTGGATCACCATCTGCATCTAGACCTGCGCCCAGACCAGCAGTGTCATTTTTGACACGGGCTTTCAGTGGTTCTCTGATACCCTCCCGTCCAGGTGCACCGACACCAAGTCGACTATCCGGGTCCCAGCCATATGTGGAAAGATATCGTAAACCGACGTGGGTGCGGTCAAGATGTGATGGGGGATGCGAATGCGTGAGGCAGACTTGATGGGCAAGTGAAGCCTCGTGTGGTCGATCTATTGTAGTGGTTGAGCTTTCTATTGATTTATCTGAAGAAAGCGGTAAGTTGCATATTTCGCAGTGTTCGTTGGATTTCGTGGAGGTAGGCGTAGCAGTAGGAGGGGATGTATGTGAAGTTGGAGGCGCAGAGTGTGTATCACGCGGTGATGGCTCTTGTTCAGCAGGTGTGCTGGGTGATGTGTTGTCTTTATTGTTTTGCTTTAAGACGATCGATAGATATGCGTTGGCGATGCTTGGGCCCGCAGGTGTAGAAGATGGTCGTGTCGTAGTATTTAATTCATGTTCGGAGGACCGTACGAACTGAACTCGTTTGCGCCGGATTCCTGCACCGAAGACACTTTGATCTTCGAGAGGGAGGAAATAATCCTCTTCATCCTCTTGTTCTTGGTTATGAGATACAGGAGGCATATCGTAAATAGCCAGTACTACCCCAATAGACCGTTGAAGAGAGCCCCTCTCTAGGAGAGAAGAAGTAAATGCGACGCAAGTTGCCTCCGACGGGCAGCTCCCAGCGGGAGGCGGCCTGGCGATAAGCGATAAGGCGGTGCCGGAACTCTCGCGGAGAACGAAGTTGGACACGCAACTCTTGAATGCTCCCTTTCACTTCTCAATTGTCCCCTTCACGCCATGCCCATCCCAATTATTGCCCATGGCATTCAGGAGGGTATCTCGGCAATCCCATATGCCTGGACTGTCCTCCGCATCGCCCCATGGCTTCTTCTCCTCGCCGCGCTGAAGTACTACTTTGGCGGAGCTCGCAACACCTCCGAGCGTCTGATGGCCTCGAAGGTGGTGATGGTAACGGTTCGTGCTGGCAATATCTCATGGATCTTTTATGGTTCATAATTCGAACTAAGCTGACTGTGATTTTACACTACAGGGTGGAACATCTGGTATAGGAGCATGCGTCGTACGTGAACTTGCAGCGCGACAAGCCCAAGTCATCCTCCTCACAAAACAATCCCCCTCCGACCTCTTTCTCGTCGAATACATCGAAGATCTCCGCCGAGAAACGAAAAATAATTTAATTTACGCCGAACAAGTCGACCTTGCCTCCTTACACTCCATTCGTGAATTCGCCACAAAATGGATCGACAATGTCCCGCCCCGCCGTCTCGACGCCGTAATCCTATGCGGTGGCACCGCTGTACCCGCAAGCGCACGCGGCCAAACCCAAGACGGTATCGATGATGAATGGCAATTAAACTATCTTGCCAATTTCCACCTCCTCAGTATCCTCAGTCCGGCACTTCGTGTTCAACCTGCTCACCGTGATGTCCGCGTCATCTTCCCAACATGTTCCAGTTATATCGGGGCTAAATTCGACTTGGAGACCGTGAAGCGGGATAAGGATGGAGAAAAGGATTCATCGAAATCTAAGTCGAAGGGTAAAAATAAGGATTCGAATCAGGGCCCCTCTGCTAGATTATCTGTTAGACCGAAGGGTATTTATGCCGTGAGCAAATTTGCCCTAATGACCTTCGCCCAATCGTTCCAGCGCCATTTGAATGCATACGAGCGTCCTGACAGTTTGCCCCCTTGTACTCGTGTTCTTGTTGTTGACCCGGGTCTGACCCGGACACCTGGTACCCGGCGCTGGTTAACGGGTGGATCACTCTGGGGTCTACTTTTGTACCTTATTACCTGGCCCTTCTGGTGGTTGGTGCTTAAGTCGCCGAGTCAAGGCGCACAAAGTATTCTCTACGCGGCGATGGAAGAGAAATATGCGCATGGAAAAGGTGGTTGGTATATTAAGGAGTGTCGGGAAGTGGATTGTGCGCGGAAGGATGTCTATGATGAGGATGTTGGGAAACGACTGTGGGAATTTAGTGAGAAGCAGATTGAGGAGGCGGAGAAAGAAGGTGCTGTTAAGAGAGCCCTCGCGAAGAAAGAGAAGCAGGATGAAGAGGAAAAGCAGACGAGGAAGGAAACTTCTTCAGCGAAGGCTCAGACTGCTGGGTCGAGGCGGAGTCGGAAGAATAAAGCGTGATGCCCATGATGCTCAAATAAGCCTTCTAGGGTATGCTTATGTTGCATTTTGCATTGTTCAGTGCTTGGTTAAGCTTGAATCAACTCTTTTTGTTTTATTTCTTCTTATAGACATCTGTTTTTACGAGGCTTGCAGAATCAAAATCAACACTGTTACAAACCTTGAACTATACTTCTGCTTGAAATCATTACAATTCACTAGTAGTGGCTACGTATTGCCAGGATAAATTATACTGAAAAAGGAGATTCGTTTCGTGTGCTCTACCAATTCTATATCCACACATCATTCAAATGCTTTTCAATCCCAACCAATCCGCTACATATCAAAACCCAAAAATAACCGTTCACTTCTTGAGAGCAGCGAGGAGCTCAGCAGGGGGCTGCTGGCGGTAACCCTGGGGGTTGTTCTTGGTCCAGAGCCAAAGGTCCTCGCAGGCCTGCTCGAGGGTACGCTTGGGGGTCCAGCCGAGCTCGGTGGTAGCGCGGTTGGCGTTGGCAGTCAGGTTCAGAACGTCACCGGCACGACGGGGGGCAACCTCGTAGGGGAGGTCACGGCCGACAGCGGCGGAGAAGGCGCGGATCATCTCGTAGACGGTGCTGCCCTTGCCGGTACCCAGGTTCCAGGCACGGACACCGGGGTTGTTGGCACGAAGGTAGTTCAGGGCCTTCAGGTGACCGTCAGCCAGGTCGAGAATGTGGATGTAGTCACGGATGGCAGTGCCGTCGTGGGAGTCGTAGTCTGATAGTAAGTTAGTAAATTGTCAATTTATTCGCGCGAGAGGGAGGAAAGAGAGGAGACTGCATACCGTCACCGAAGACCATGAGCTTCTCACGCTTGCCAGTGGCAACCTGAGCAAGCAGGGGGAGCAGGTTGTAAGGGACACCCTGGGGGTCCTCGCCCATGATACCGCTGGGGTGGGCACCAGCGGGGTTGAAGTAACGGAGCAGAGCACCGTTCCACTTCTTAGCCTCAGCCTCGTTACCGGCCTTGGTGGCGTTGTTACGCTGAGCGTTGATAACGTCGGTGATGGCGGTCTCAACAGCGAACTTGGTGTTACCGTAAGGGTTGGTGGGGCCCAGAGGGCACTCCTCAGGGATGGGAATCATGTTTGGGAAGCGAGTGGCGTCACCGTAGACAGTGGCAGAGCTGGAGAAGACGATGTTGGTGACATTGTGGCGGACCATGGCGCGGAGCAGGTTAATGGTTCCGTAGACGTTGACCAGGTAGTAGTCCAGAGGCTTCTCGCCAGACTCGCCGACGGCCTAGATTAGATGTATGTTAGTGGTTATTCGAACTGTGAAGGAGATGTGGGAGAGCTGTAATTGAATTGCAATTGGCAATTCAATTGCTAGTCCAATTGGGTAGCAGGCTTACCTTGAGAGCAGCGAAGTGAATAACGCTGTCAATGTCGGGGTGAGCCTCGAAGACCTTGTCAAAGCCCTTCTCGTCGGTAACATCGAGCTGGACGAACTCGGCCTTCTTGCCAGAGATAGCCTCAATGCGGTTCAGGGCCTCAGAGGAAGAGTTGTAGAGGTTGTCAGCGACAACAACCTTGTAACCAGCCTCAAGGAGGGCAAGGGTGGTGAACGAGCCAATGTAGCCCGTACCACTGCGGGGGTGGGACTTCAGGTCAGTTTTAAAGAAGACAATAGATATAGATAAGCGATAACAATGGGAAAAGGGAAGACATACCCAGCGACAAGAACTGAACCAGCAGACATGATTGAGATTGAGGAAGAATAGTAAAGGAATAATACAGATGAACAAGAAGAGGAGGGAGAGGGAGAGGGAGTGGAGGAGTAAATGCGGGAGGGGCAGCTTTTAAGGGGAAAAGCGGAAGAGAAGAGTGAGGGTCCCCTCTCCCCTCCGTCATTCAGCGATTTGCCCCAAATTACGCGGCCAGAAAACCTTCAGGACCCTTAATTTCCTTTATTTTTCTATAATTTCTGTTTGCATCACATTAGATATATCTATTGTTTATCTGATACAGGCTGTAAGGTACAGTACATTACTACACAATAGGAAATGTTCCTAGATAACGAAGTTGCTTTCATTTCCCATTTCCGTCATGTATGATCACATTGCCGCAATGGCTTGATTGACTGGTTGACTGGTGGAATGGAATGGTCGAGTGGTCCCATTTGCAGAAGCAGACGATGCCATCGCTGATTGCCCCTCGCCGATCGCTGGCGGTGAGCACCTCGCCAAAAAAAAAAGTTGCGCTTTGTGGTGGGCGGTTAATCTCACACGGCAACGATCGCTGGGCGAGACCCAATCCTTCCAACTATTTTCCAAGTTGGAAACCCCTCGAACCTCTTGAGAAAAAGGCAAACAGAGAGGAACAGAGGACAGAGGACAACTGTCATTCCCCCCGTTCCTTCACTCTCACCCAAAAAGAGAGAGTGGGGAATAAGTTTGGGTCCACTCAGGAACCCGAACGGGAACTGGGCCCACGCCGGATTTAGAAACACATGTACCCCGGGACAAAGTACCATGCTGCATGCAGATTGGTAAAAAGAAAGGAAAGGCCAAATATTAATCATGTTCAAGAAAGAGGAAGGAGAAGAAAGAAGAGGGAAAATTGAAGAGTCGCCACAATTCCTGGGCTATCATTGTAAAATGCCATTGATCCATGTCTGCACGGTCAAATTAGAGCAGCAAGAAAGATGAAATTGGTATGAGTAAGACAAGTAGAATAAAGTGGAAGAAAATGTGGAAGTAAAAAAAAATTAAACTTTAGAAATAAAAACAAAATTTGCCTGGCAGGCAGAGGCATCGATGTGCCTCCCTCATAGTAGCTAGGGTTGCTTGTTATAGCTACAGCCAGTGGAAAGATGTCCGATTATTTTTTGGAGATCCTCCATGTCCTCATTGTACATTGTGCGAGGACGAAGAGACGCCCAGATGCGTCCTGGCATTTCAGCCCCCGGAGCAGCCAGGCTGGGTGCAGTTTGTATGTCATGTTAGATCTATGGTAGTACGTAGGGCCATTGGACAATAACCCAGTCCCTATCGTGCGAAATTCCAACGAGGCCAGTGGTCAGAGGGCTGGCGAGACCCCCGATTATAGTGCCCATTTTAACCCAGAAGCTCCACATCAAGACCAATGGCACGCATGAAGAGGTTGACATTGCCCAGACGAGAGCTGGCCATGTCGGCGGGCAAAGTCTTACTGTAAGCAACGGTTTCCATAACACGGTCCCTGATGAATAGATTGTCAGTAAAATAGGACTTTTCGGAAGGCAAATAGGGATAAACTCACTTGACAGCAATCACAAGGCGTTGCTGCTGCTCAGGGCTAGCGCCGATACCAACGGCAGCAAGGAACTGCCACACATACATATCATCGCCCGAGTTGATCGAGCCCGGGAAAATATCGGCCAGGGCAGGCTCCAAAGTGTCAAACAAAACGTTGAACTTCTCAACCCACTGTTGCCAATCCCTCTCGGAGGCTTGGCCAGCCTCCTTCACAATCTCGGCGCGGCTCAGCAGCATGGTCAAAATACCCAATCCGACCTTGGTGCGAGCGACCGTCTGTACATGAGTCTGAGCAATGACCAGACCCAGAAGGCCAATGATGATGTTGAAGGGAGCCTCATTGACATATCCCAGTAGGCTGGGCATCACAGCCAATGAGAACAGATCAATTGCCTCACGCATAGCCACAGAGAGTTGAGCCTCGCCGGGGACTGGTTGCGCCAAACGCACCACATCCAAACCATCAAGGTGGACGACAATCATAGTGAGGATAGTCACGCGTTGCTCTTGATCGATGTGGCGGAAAATACGGGGAATTGCCTTCTTACCCTTAGGATAGGACAAGAATGCAATAAACGGATGGGGGGTTGTAGAGTTGGGAACAATAGGCTCCATAACCTTCAAAGACTGCCAGAGTTTCTGGTTGAGAGAGCGAGCTCTTTGACGCCATTCCATGTGTTCTTGGATCGCCTCTGCGTCACCTTCCTCGGGTGGAGGCGGCATCGTACGCTCCATATCCTCCATGGACATGAGTCCACTGTAAACACTCTCGATGTTGGTGAGAATCGACTTGCGGTCACTCAGACTGAGGTCGGACTGCAATTTCTTGGGCCGAGGTCCCTCTGAGCTATCGGGACGCTTGATATTGAGCATGGGCTTTGGCGCCTTTGCATTACTGAAAGAGATTTTGCCCAAGCTTCCCTCGATAATAAGCTGCTTGTTCTTCGGCTTGGCCTTAGCTGCCTCAACGGCACGCTGGACCTGTTGCTGCATTCGCTGCATGTGGTTGTCTGCACTCTGGAAGGCTCGGCGGTTTCCATGGCCACCAATACGATTTCCGGTTTGAAGCAGATAGGTCTGCGCAAAGTGGCCGAGGGGTTGGTGAGGATGCTGGCGAGGTGCTCCACGAATCTGGCTATAGACTTGATAATAGAAATCTTCTGCCAGAACAGCTTCTGGGTCAGAGTCGGCGACATTACCAGCCGCTGCGACAAGCTGTTGCAATTGGATGCGAGTAATGAAGTTCTTGTCTTGGGGGGTCATCAAACCATTGCCGCGAGAGAGCAGGAAGATCTTGTGGTTTCGCTTCGCCCGCTTGGCATCTTCAACAAGATAAGCATTGCGTTGTTCCTCGGTAAGGTGTACGAGCTGCTGCGGATCGGTAATAACAGGCAGTCCGCCGTTGGGTCCTCTTGAGGTCGGTGGTGGGACTTGTTGAGGCTGTTGGACCGGGGGCGGGCCGGGATGGCGCATACCCTGAGGGGGCATGTTTTGGGAAGGTGGAGGGGGAGGGTTGCCCTGCATGAGATGCGGCGGCATCCCGGGGATACCAGGAGGCGGTCCATGCAGCTCTGGCATCCCAGGAGGAGGGTGAGGCATCCCGGGGGGAATACCGCTTCTTTCGAGCTGTGCCCGCAAGATCTCCGGGGGAATCGTAGGAAATCCATCCGGAAGAGGGATGTTCTGCGGGTGGCGCATATAAGCCGATGGATCGGCCATGTGCGGATGCATAGCTTGTGGCACCGGCGATGGCTGGTAGCCCTGATGGCGCATCTGTGCTTCCACCTCATCAAGACTCATCATCTTACGGGAAGCAGACTGAGCTGGCATTGGTTCGGGCTTCTTCTGAGAGATACCCCAAACACTCGATTTAGCTTGCAGGTCGGGAATGAATCCAGGGTCGGAGTATTTCTCGTAACCGCTGCGTTTGGAGATGGCAGGCGCCTCCACCGCAGGCTGGACAGGCTGAGCCGCCACAGGGACAGCCTGAGGGTTCTGCAGAGTATAGCGAATCTGCTCTTCACCAATTGCATCAGCAACAGTCGCCGTCTTGCCGAAGAAATCGAAGTCTTTGCCGACTGGACCGGTATCAGCTGCGCCGCCGCCTCCGCCGCCGAAGGTGTCGTCGTTGAAGGCATCCTGGTCGTCATCAAGTTGATCGCCCAGGCCGTCGTAAGTATCCTCGAAGTCGATTCTGAGAGAGATAGAAAGGTCAATACAGCTTCATTACTCATGATCAATGGCAATAGCTCACGCGTCGTCATCCTCCAGCGCACTGGCACGGGCAACCTCCGCGAAGGGATCCGGGTTCTCGAAGAAACCCCTGGAGGCCGCGGGACCGCCTTGACGGTCCCTCGGGAGGGTGGAATCGAAACCAAAGAAAGACATGCCTCTTTGGACGATGGGGGGAAAGGGGTGGGGATTGGAGGTGGTATAAAATGGTGGGGGTGGGAGGAGAAGGAAAGGCAGAGAAGTTCCAGTTTGGCTGCCTCAGGCAACTGCCAAGCATCGATCGACAAGTTGATTGACTAGCATAGACAAATGTAGTTCAATGTGATAGTCCATGTAATATACTATGTAGTTCATGCATAGATATTATATTGCTTTATGATAACTTTAATTATCCAACAGTATGGAGTAGTCAATTGTTGAGAACATTAGTATTGCTAGGACTACTTCGCACTACATACTGCCCTTAGTTTACTAACTAGCATTAACCGGTACTCCGTACTCCATAGTTAATGCTCACTCAGTCGCCCCCAACTAAAGCGGATCCAATTCGCAGCCTTGGGCCATTTTGATCTTTTTGAAAATAAATTTAGTGATGCGATTCTTATAGATCGACATTGAACCCCAATCAGATTGATATCATAGCCCCGACGACCCGCCTGGAACCCGTTCGCCTTATGGAGTCCTTAGTAAGGGGAAATGATACTTAAACCGGTGCATACTCTTAGTACTACGTCAATGCAGAAATGCAGAAGAAAGAAAGAAGTACAACTGTAAACTAAACGCCGAACAACAAAACTTCCAAGACTTTTTAAATCTTGGCCTTTGAATCTCGCCCACCGCTTGGATCTCTTGGAATTCCCCTCAGGACCTCCGCTGGACCCGAATTTGTCTTGGATCCGGTGAAACCAACGCGGCTGACGCTGGTCGCCATCGACTTGCGCGTCCATTTCCAATCTGCTTGTGCTGCCCTCTTCCTCTGCCGCCGCCTTCCCCTATCGCATTCCAATTTCTGTCGCTTCCTCACCTTTTCGCCAACCCTCTCCTTCTCCCTCCATTCCCACCCTCCCCTTTCTTCTACCTTTTAATTTCCCACTCTGGTTGTTTTCTCGTATTCCTCCCGCGGATGCTGGTGTCGCCCTGTGGACCGGCCCTCGCTTTCCTGGCCTAATTGCAACTCCGTTTACTCTTCTCAACTCTCCAGCCCTCTGACCTCCCCTCCCCGCCACCATGGCTGTCAACGTGCGATATACCAGGTATCTGGTGTTTGCACTGGTGGTACGTCGTCCCTCAATTTTTTCTACTTTTTCTTTTTTTTTTTTTGCATTTGTCTCAGGGCTTTAATCCTTTCCATTACAAGGCAACAAACATTGGCTTACACACATCGTTAGGGAATGACCTTTTTCTACCTCATCTCTCGATCCAATCTGCAACTACCGAATGGCGCCTCCTTCTCAAAGCCCTCTCCAACATATGCCGATTTCAAAGCCAACAAATACCAAGAACCTGGCGCGAACAGTACCGAGCGGGTGAACGCCACCTTTGTGACTCTTGCGCGCAATTCCGATCTCTGGGACATGGTCAAGTCTATCCGAACCGTTGAGGACCGTTTCAACCGTAACTACAACTACGACTGGGTGTTCTTGAACGACAAGGAATTCGATGAAGATTTTAAGAAGTTGACTACCGCGCTTGTCTCAGGCACCACCCACTATGGCTTGATTCCGGAGGAGCATTGGTCGTATCCTGATTGGATCGACGAAGATAAGGCTGCAGATGCTCGCGCAGAAATGGATCGGAAGAAGATCATCTACGGTGGCTCGGAGAGCTATCGCCATATGTGTCGTTATGAGTCGGGTTTCTTTTTCCGCCACCCGTTGATGATGAACTATGAATACTACTGGCGTGTCGAGCCCAGTATCGAACTTTTCTGCGATATGCGCGCCGACCCTTTCCGCTTCATGAAGGAGAACAACAAGATGTACAGTTTCGTCATCAGTCTTTACGAGT